>CM023487.1:100739521-100798952 GCA_013339685.2 Hyalomma asiaticum | reverse complement strand
AAAGCTATGCGGAAGATAATCAGCGTCGGTAGATGGCAGCACCTGTCTTGTTTGCGATCAGCGCTGGTAAATAAAGGCCTTCAAAGAACACGTTTCGTTATCCCCGGCGATGGAACCTTAGAATGTGGAACGGTGGCCGTCCGTGGAGCTGGGAAGCTCAGTTTCAGCAAGAAATCGAGAGACGACACGCGTGTTTTTCAGTGGACGCGGTGCACCCGGCGTTGTGTCAGTGCAAGCTTGTCGATTATCGCCGTGTCCGAGCGGTCCGTGCGCGTTGTTCAACGTGCGTACAGAGAACACCTATATAACCGTACGTACGTGTTAAGCATGGTTTATTCTCTCTGGTGCGGAAAGCTCTTTCGAGGCACGACCTACTAGTTTGAGTTTCTTTGCCTTTACGTTGCGGCTGCGGCGGGGTCAGGCATGATCGAACAGCCCGGCTGCCAAGCCGGTGCCCTCGAACAACATCGCATCAACCTGTCCGTCACTACTCCTCTACGGTCACAAAGAGAGGGCCGGTCGTAACAGTAACAACGTAACCAACCGCACGAATGCGCTATCGCGTCAACCGATGTCACCGCGCGATCACATATGTCATATCGGACACCCAAGCAGAGGGAGAACCCGAAAACAGAAATAAAGAGATCCGAAACCACTCTTTATTGAGCGAATGCGTGCATCGTGAAATGTAATAATTACATTTTTAGGAAGTGTATTCAGTATGCTTAATATTCACACTTAATCTTCGCAAGATTATTCGTTTTTTAAGGAATCAGCATAAGACGACCTACACTTGTTTGTAGCACTTTCAGTAATACTTAGGCTGGCCACATTGACACAATTGCAAGAGGGCGGCGCGCGGGAGGGACCCTCTTTCCGCGGCCCAGCATTGCCTCTAGAATCAGTATATTATCTCTATGGTGCGGCCGGGGTAGCCGAGAGTGAGTGGAGAGGAGGAGCGCGCTCTGGCGTGTGAGGGCGCTCACATCGCGGGAGCTCGGCGGAGCTCCCGCGTGTGTGGAGAGAGTGTAGGAGAGGGTAGGTGCAGTGTATCGCCGCTCCTTCTCTCGCCTCCCTGCGCCCCACTCTCCCGTTCGCTCGCTCGCACGTGTACATTCGCGACTCCATCTTAATGCTCGCCACCTGGCGGACGCTCCTGGAACCAGCCGATCCAAGGTCGGCCTCGAAACGCGGCATGGTATCGCATTACCGCGGGCTGTAAAACAGCTCTATAGTTCCTTAATCCGCGCCATGGCGCCTTGAAGCAGCCCAAAAAAGAAAGAATCCTCATCAAAGGACTTTTGTTGCGTGCGTCAGTGCGTGTCATCGCGATGCAAAGAGAGCAACACGTCTTTTCATCGGTTCCCCAAAGAAGCAGACGACGCTTCTCGCAGAGCAACATGGATTAGGAACTTGCGCATCGGTAAGAAGTTGACGGGAACTATGCTAGTTTGGTCCAGGCACGTCACTCGCTACGATTTCTTCCTCCCCAGTGAGTACACAGATTGTGTGTGCGCGCGTTTATTATCGTGCGCGCTTTTCGAAGAGCCGGAGTGTAGTTTAGTTTAGGCAAGCGCGATAACAAAATAGCGACATCGTTTATACGTGTATATCTGGTAACGTTTTCTGAGCGTGCCTATGCTCAACTTGAACCGCGGTAACATTACTGCTGAGGTACTTTCGCCCGCATGCATTGTAGTAAGTGGATACAAACCGAGCGCTTGCCTTCGTTCGCCGCCTTCGTCCCATACGCGCGCTGCGCCTCGTAATTTGCTTGGTGGTTATTGAGGTAATATGTGATCGTTTCACGTAGCGCGTTTGCATTTCGAGTTCATCTGGGGACAATTCAGGATTTATTGCGCTGGTTCCAACGTTTGAGCCCTCGACCTGTTCACCGTGCGTCTAAGTTTGTTTTCCGGCACCGCACATAGAACTGAACTCTTTTCACATCTTTATAAGTGGCGCATATGTACTCAATGGAGCAACGTCGCGCACAAGCGCTTGCATATTTCGGAGAGGCCTGCTACGCATGAACACATACCTACCTTCTTGAACTTCAGGCTCGCTGGAGAGGCTCTTATCCTTAAGGTAATCTGATGCGGGTCTCCGAACAAGTGCCACGTTTGAACGCACAGCGCAATTATTTCCGCTGTTCCGCCGCTCAAATCTTTTAGACCGATTAATATCAGATGTTCGGCAGCAATAACCCTTTCGCATTCGACGAAGCATCGTGATCCGAACCCGCAGTCAAGAAACTTTAGCGCAGCGCTAAGCGGAAGCGCGGCCGTGACCCTGGATATGGAAGCCATCTTTGTTTTTCTCAGCAATGTTGCCAGATGAACAACTTTTTCTGGAGTTGCGAATAAATGGAGTGAAGCGCGCGCCTCTCTCGACCGTTCGCTGGCTGGGCGCCTCTCAAGGCGATGGTGTACTCTCGGCGCAAGAAATGCATTCGCATTTCCTCACGATTTCCTTCGGGGAGGTGGGCGCCATTTTTTTCTTTTCTTATTTATTTATTTATTTATTTATTTATTTATTTATTTGCCCTTGCAAATTCGCTGTCATACTGCTGCAGTGGGCTGAAGTCAAGAATGGGTAGAGGGAACAACGGCAGTGTGGAGTGCGCCTAGGGCAACCAAGGGAGACCGAACACCCCTCATCATGGAGGAAGAAAAAGTTAGGAGGGAGCCTTGCGTCACAAAATTAAAGCCAGCAGTAGTGGCCCGGCACGTGACCGAAACGTAAGCGAAACAGAAAATACGTCAGGGCGCGTGGTACGTTTCAGTAATCGCGGTTGCCGAAACCATCCGACTACCGCCGTGATGGCATGCGTAAGACTGCGCCGTCGAATCGTGGGGTTTCTTCAAAGGCAAACGTTTTTGCTGCCGGTCATATCTGTCTCAAAGAACACGGTGTCGAAACAGCGAAACAGTCACGCGTTGTGCCACGGCGAGACTAAGCGATGGCGCGAACACGCGCGGTGTCTCTCCGCCACCTCTCCTTCCGGCCTTGGGCTCGCGCGTGTCAGCTAGGCGAGCAGCATCAGGCGCTTTCGAGAGTATTTCACGCACACATCTGTCTGCATGTCATTATCTCGTGCATGCTACTTATTCAAGGACAGCTAGAAAGCTGTAATGCACAGATACACGATGTTTGCCGCGCACAGCGGTCATCTTAAGTCAGCCGAATCGTATACCGGCAGCCCAAGTACGTAGCGTTGCGTTGTAATCTTCCTGCACCTGGTGCACAGCGTGAGAAATAGGCCTTGCAGGAAACGACCGAAAGGTAACGAGCTTTCAGACAGATCTTTGAGCACAGACACAGACAGGGCAGCCGATTAATTGCTGGCCGAGTGCGAAAAGTGTGAAGAAAGCCCGGACAAACACGCATCGGTTCAAGGCTACCGTGTACCATACGTGCCGGCAGATCTTGATTCCTGCGTGACTCTGACGCAAAATGACACGTGCTAGGCCACCATTGGTGGCTTCACAGAGCTCTCGCTTGCCAGGGCTGGCTGCGTGATGTAATGCTCCCTCCTTACTTTTTCTTCCTCCATGTTCCTCATGGAGCTAGACGGGCACGACGGCGGCAAACATTGCTAGCGCCTAAACAGCCCCCTTAAAAAAAACCGGACTCGGGCTAGGCCACTACGATGCAGAGTTGTCAGACGCTGTCGCAGTAAACTATTCGTCAAACTGGTCACCCATTCTGCACGGGTTAGGTCAAACGCGATGCGCATCCGATTCTGAGAAAGCCAGTGTGACCGTTCATTGGTGAGGCGATCACCGAAGTGCAATCTCTCACCAGACCGGACTACACCCAAGAGGCTGGCACCCATAGCAGTCTTGCGTGTCTTCAGCTTGTCGAAGACATCCCTGGTGACGCACTTCTTCAAAAGAGAGTGGCAGTCCTTGGCTCCATGGAGCTTCTTCAAGCCGGCCGGCAATTTGTCAAGGGTTGTCTCGTACACTTTGCCAACACTGCCTTTGTTCTTGCCATGGCCGCCCTGAGACAAGCCCCTACAGGCGACAGCGCCGCTTACGAGACTACGGCAGCAATAGACAACCGTCACGTTGGTGTCATGTTAGTCAAAATAAGCATGAAGTTATCAGGACGCTTCGCTTTCGCGCTCTTGCTAAACATGCTGGGTGTTTGTCAAATTGCGCCACCATTTTACAAATGCACGTGCGTGCGAAGAGCCTGCAACTTGCCTAACAATCCTTACGGGGTAAGTTTTGGGGATAATGCTGCTGCACGTGGCACTGCACAGGGTTAATTAGGATTCTATGGGAGAGGCCTTTGCCCTGCCGGGTATGTAGAGAGGCTGATGGCGATGACACCCGTTTGAGACTGTTCAAAAATGTATTATGTTAATTAAATATTCTTAATTATTTACCAACTGTTGGCTTAAAGGCAAAATTTATCATTGGAGAAGTTGTAAGCCATGGTGACTAGTAACCGCCGCCATCAATTTATGTCACAGTAACGAGCCCACAACAACTTGCTCTGTAACAAACGGTGCAGCTTATCTCAGCTTGTGGGCTCCGCCTTTCCCTACTGAATCCTAGAGTGGAGCTGTTTCCCTACGGCGGTGCTGTTCGATGTCGAGCTTGCGCCCTCAGTCCGATAGCGTAGTGCTTGTGACGGAGGAGGGAAAGCGCACCCTCTGTTACCCTCGATCCACTATCCACTGCCGCGCCTGACCCGCCCTTACTCGGAGCCTATATCATAGTGTTACGGGATGAAGTGACTGCCAGTGGGGCATGGCCACTAGGAAAGAGTCAGCAGAAGACGAGGAGGCTGAGGATGTAGAATGGCGGATAAAATTAGCGCCAATTATAGAGGCCACAACAACAACAACAAAATTAGCGCGCTTCCGCAGACAAGCAGCTGCTCTAGTAACATTAGATATATCAAAAGCCTATGGCAGTGTCGAGTATAACATACTATTATATCCAACTAAACAGTTACAGTTTTCCGAATAGACCTTTTTCAAGCACCGCAGCGCCACCCGTGGGCGCGCAAGTGCTTCTGGGAAATGTGTGTACATCCAGCCGCCCAGCAGAGCGAAGCCCAGCCTTTCCAAGCGCGTCTTTCGCTCCGAGTAAAAGTTGGAGCGAGGCTAAACGCATTTTTTGCGTGTTTTCTTTTGTAAGCAGGCGCACAGCTGCACGGGACAATGAAAAAGGAGGGGAGTAAGGGGGTCATTCGCGGGGGTCGGACTGGTCGTACGGGGTGTGCGCTGGCATGTCTCGTGAACGTAGTTTCCCGGAGTCTCGGCAGTGTACGTGCGTTTGCGAGTGACCATGTGCTTGTATCTCCACTCCCCGTGTGCAGAGAACACCGAGGTGTGGACGCTGTATTCCTGTGTACGTGTTTGTGTCGGCATTGCAGTGTGGTCCTACGCAGGCAACTGCAAAATAGCGATGTGTTTGCGACGACGAAGTAGAACAACGGGCAGTGTGTGCTAAACGAACGAACTGTGCGCAGTGTGTGAACGAAGTCTGTTGCGGATATCTCTTTCTAGGTACTGTAATTCACTGTTTTCTAATTAAACGGGTATGGTTTTCCATTTACCGCGTGGTTATTCCGGCTCATTTTGGTACCCCTTCGTGCTTGGTGCGTGTACTTTTAAATGCGGAGCATTTCTTTTCTGTCCCGCTGGGCTCTGTTCCCGCTACTCGCTGCTGTCGCTTGATTCCCTTTTCAATAAAACTTCACTTTAGTAAAACCACATTTTGTTGACAGTGGTCCTTGATGTATGCTAGCTCCGCCGACGTGCCATGTCCAGCTGTGTCGGTGAAATAGCGCACATGCGATCGCGTACACTTTCCTTCGATGCTCTGTAATCTTAACTGCTGCACGAAGAAGAGATTTGCGAGCGCCTAGATGTTCACACGGACTGCTGTGTGTGTGAACATGTGTGTGATCTCGTTTTTCTGAAATGTTATGCGTTAACTATCCTGTTGCGTGAACATTTTTATTGCAGTACTGAGACTGAGTGTGTGAATTTTAGCTTTTGTGTTTATTTGTCGAGTTTTGTGATTGTTGACATTACGATCACAGCTGTCATGTAAGTGACAAATGTCATTGCTGCAGCTCACGCGATGCAGTTGATCACTTATTCTGAAGATACTGCCCTCAAAATGTTCGAGAGCAAGGCAGAGTACAGCCACGTTGAGCGTGCGCCTGTTTTGTGTACGTATACATCGTTTTCGGACGCGCAAATGTAAATGTTACGCACGTTTCACGATGCGGATGAACAGGCTACGTCGACAGACTGCATTCACCAAACTCGGATTCGATTCTTATCGCGTCGTAGCTTCGATCCCACAGCTGCCACTGCGTCGGGCGCTTGCTTAAACCGAGCTTGCCTCCGCCGATGTACACACATTTCCCATACTGCACTACGCGCTCGCAGTGGCTTCTGGGATAGCTTGAAAAAGGTCTGTTATCTGGTGAGCTGGTTTCATGAGTTTTCAAACGACCGAGAGTTTTATTCTTCCTTGAAAGGTCATTCTTCTCCCCGTCATCGACAGTCACGCGGGGTTCCTCAAGGGGCTGTGACTTCCCCTCTACTGTTTATTCTGCTACTTAGTTCCTCCCAGCCATGAAGGTATATACATCTACGTGTATGCAGATAACATCGCGTTCTTTGCATCAGACTATGACTTACATTCTTTCTACAATCGCTTGCAAGCTTATATCTGCGCCGTAGAAGAGTGGTTAAAAGTAATTCACTTGTCGCTCAATGTTGCCAAGAGCTCTATCATATTATTCCCATTAAATGACTCTTGCGACCTTCAGAATATTCCACAGTTTCACACGGTGAAATACTTAGGAGTAATTTATGATAGTCATCCACTCTGGCGCGCACACATAGATTACATAGCTAAAAAAGAGTGTGCGCTCTTGGCATCGTGCACAAAATTAGCAACAATCGTTCAGCAATGCGGAGAGACACACTTATTATAGCATATAAGATGTACGCGCGCCCTGTATTAAAATTCGGGTGCGTGCTGTATTCAGGAGCTCCCAGTTATGAATTGCATGCACTAATTCTTCTGGAAAGGAAGGCTCTTCGTCTATGCCTTGGATTACCAAAAACAGCTGCTGCTAATGTTCTCTACCTAGAAGCTCGGTCGCCTTCGCTTCTGTGCAGATTCCGATTACTTACTGTTCAGACCTTCCTGAGGGTCTGCGAATACCCTGTCAAACTCCAAATAGTTTTCATGCATCAGCCTCAATTATTTTTTCAGTCTTATTGGCCTCGATTTCGTACTTCTCAGGTAGTCTACGTGCACGCACTTATTGGTGCGGTTATACGATGCTTCCCAGGTGGGTGAAAGAGACAACCTTGAAATCATCTTTGATAACACATATCCGAACAACGCTAGACATCTGTCGCCGAATATATTAAATGGCTTATTACAAAATCATTCAGATGACCAGCGCGTCAAAGATCTCATTGCTACAGATGCTTCACAAATAGACGAAAAATCTGGAATAGGCATTTTTTTTCTGAAAGTTTCAATTGGACATTTTTACTAAGACTTCCAGATTTCTTATCAGTGCTTTTTGCAGAATTTCTGGCAGTTGTTATGGCCCTACGAAAATTAGGTTCAGCTATCTCATCAGTCGTAATTGTCACAGATTCTTTTTCTCTATGTACAGCCCTCACTGCTAACAGTGATTCTCCCATCTTACGTACTTTTCATTCCCTTGTCCCTAGTCATGTAACGGTAATTCGATTGATATGGGTGCAAGGTCACAAAGCAATCATAATGAAAGAAATGGCGGACAGCATGGCGATGGCGTCTCTTAGTGGTCCAATTTTCCCACTACTTCCGGCATGAGCGCTCATACCTGCTGCAAGATTTAGCAGAAGGGCGATAACGCAAGCATCCAGTAATTCCTTAAGTAATCTAAATCACCATCGACACCTCTTACTCCCTTAGAATAGAAATGCATTCCTCTCAAGAAAACTAGAAGTTATCTTCACGCAATTACGTTGTCGCATTCCAAAACGAAATTTTTATATGCACAGAGCTGGCCTGGCCCCATCGCCTTTATGTCCATATTGCGGCGAAAACGAATCTATCGAACATTATTTTTTAAAATGCACTCGATTATCCTCATTAAGAAAACAGATTAGAAGATTCTTTTCACAGGGTTGGGTTGCAGTTCACAGTGTCTAATGTTCTGTCTTTGGGAGCCTCCTCATTAGGACATTGCCACAGGGATGTGTGCTCTACTGTTTCAATATTCATAATTGATTCAGGTCGGTTTTTCTTGATAAATTCGTACTTTCCATTGTTAATTTCATCCTGATTATTCGATTCTGATTGGCATTCCATAGTACCTCAGGCTTAACTATTTCAGCTTCTGACATCTTGGCCGATCCCCCAGAGTGGGTATGCGCGAGATTTGAGGCAAAAAAAAACAACAGCAACAACAACCGCAACAGAATGGCGGAGTCGGAAGCTGTGGCTCTTGATAAAGCGGCGTTTCTTACCTATTTTAGTGGCGTGCGAGTTGTGTTCCTTAGATTTGGTGGCAAGCGGTGGGATAGACGACGGGTCTCGCCTCAACACTGAACTGGTGAGCGCTGCCGTTATGGATATGTTGGAAAGGTATACCGAAAATGGGAGGCCGTGATAGGGCGATTGACCGCTACCACACTCGACGATCAGAAGTGTTCCACTGCAGCATTGTTTAAGCTTCCCGAGGCGTCTGATCACCGCAGGCGCGAAGAACAGTTCCACGAATGCAACGCCCATGTGCAGAGAGAGGATGAGTGTGAGGTGTTTGCAGACAGAGAGAACGTGTATGACGAGCTTGAGCAGAAAACGATGCAAGAATGGAGTATGAAGACAAAGACGGTGCATGTGATGAGATTTTCGAGAAAAAGAACGAGTGCGAAGAGCTTTCTCCGGATTCTGTTGCGAGCTATGGCTTAGAAGCTTCTGGTGCACGGTCGCTGCCGAAGCGCTGGAGGAAAAGGAGGAAAAGAAAAATACAAAATGAATTCAACGTAGGACATCCGGAGATCTCGACAATCCCTGCTTCCGTTGACTTGCCGCTACCGTTGACACCAACCATAGCGGTTGTCAAAAGACATTTCGGAGGCTCGTTGTCGTAGACTACGACGGTAGCGAATGACATATCGAGATTGAAAACAACGAGTGCGCCTACTTTCCAGAATCGGCACGGTTGATCCGAATGCCGAGGGCTGTGTGACTGCTTTGATCCACAGCCCGAACGAGGCACCTAGTGCGGAAGTAGAAAGGGACAAGACGGAAACTGCATGGCACACTTACGTCGACCACCCCAATCTGCAGCAAAGGACGACACAACATCTGGCAGCCGAAGAAATACACATGCATCAACAGTTCATCACAGAAAAAAATCTTCAAGATTGGGTTCTCTTGCATACGAAAGATGAGGACGAGCGCGCGGGGGGCTTAGAATAAAGAAGATGATGTTCAGGCATCGGATACATGGTTCCTGTGTGTTCTAAATACACCATATTGGCGACGAGATTTCAACCCATGCGAGAGCAAGGTTCCTGGTGATTTCTGCAGCACAATCACAACGAGCATTCCGGGATTACGAGCGCCACCACCTTTCCTGCCTTCGCCTGCTCATCCGGCTGTCCCATGGGATCAGTGGAAGCAGGCCTTTCAGACGTACCTGTTGGCTTCCTTTACCACCGCAAGCAAACGGGCTTGTAGAAAGGTTCAATAGAGTCCTCAAGTCTGTTGTCCAGAAGGCAGCATAAGAGCGGCGTGGTGCCCGGGTCGCCGTAACGGACTACTTAGGCGTCTACCGCTGCACACCTTATGCCACAACGGGAGTCGCACCCGCCGTTCTACTGCACGTACGACTGCCACGAATCGTTTAGGCATTGTTGGATTACCGGATTCTTCATTTCACGAAAATCCAGCCCAGGCGATGAAACGGCTGTGTGATCGTGTCAAACAAAAAATCAAGCTTCTTCCAAACTTTGCACAGATTGACGTCGCGGATCCCGGACAAGAGACGCTGCCTCCGGTGACTACGTCCGCGTCAGAAAGCCGTTAGTTGGGGGGAAAATATCGTCGCACTTTTCGGAACGGAAGAAAATCACTGAGCAACGAGAGCCAGCCTCATTTCGTTTCGAAGACGGTCGAGTGTGGAACGCTTTCAAATTTCAAGCGATACATCCAGAAGCTGCGGAGAAGCTGACAAGCGGTGGGCCTAGTGCTCTGGATTGGACGCTCCCCCCTTCGGACATGCCTTTTCAAGGTAGCGCTCCTGCGATCGAACAGCATGCCGACTGTTCACCTACGTCACGGCAAGATATAGCAGCAGAAGCAAAGAGTGCATCAAGTTAAGAGCCATCTCCGTTGCAGAACAAATTGACCAGCCGGCCACCACGGAAGAGCAGACGAGTAAAAAGAAAAAGAAACGCCATTGAAGCTCAGGGACTATGCGCTACGCGAGCGATAGTTTCTTTTTATCAACCGGGGAAATGTTGTATATGAGAGAAGATGATGATGTTCAGGCATCATTGGATGGTTACTGTGTTTTGCAATTACAACAGGTTCGAGCTCCGAATCGCGCCATTGAAGATTCAGCGCCATTCACTCGCCACAGTTCGCTGTCCAAGACCCAAGAAGCCGATCCACGCTCACTTCGGTGCACGATGCTTGAGAATGCGGATGGCGGTGCCCCGTCGCCAATCTCCAGTTCCATCAATCACCTGCATTTTGAGGAAGAAGACCATACTCCACCGAAAGGACCACCCGCTACGTTGTCTACAACCGAGTGTCACCCTCCTCAACAAGACCTAAACTTACCTTTCCGAACGGTGTTTTGCTCCATTCGCACTCTCCCCCCTTTCCGTCCTCCCCCCCCCCCCACCCCCGTTGGTGGAAAGCCACATGAACTGTACTCTGTCTATGAACATTGCTTGATGGCCGATGTGCGCCGTCTCCCACTAACCCCTCCTCCCGGCCGGTGGAGAGATATTACGGGAAGTGACGGCCAGTGGGGCTGGGCTCTAGGAAAGAGTGAGCAGAAGACGAGCAAACCGAGGATGTAGAATGGCGGAGTCGAAAGCCGTGGCTCTGGATAAAGCGGTATTTCTTACGTGTTTTAATGGCGCGTGAGTTGTGTTCGTTACAATAGTGATTATGTGAAGGCCAACGTGCGATGATGTGTAACACAGCTTTAGCTCGAAGTTTCGGGATTAATCCCCGTAGCCACGGGGACACCGCTTCACACCTTTGTCGCCTGAGAGCCTTGCGACTTACGTCACGATTAACGATCAGAGAACAGCTTCACTATTCCCACTGTTCTGACGGCGTGGAAATGGCAAAACACTCTGCTGGTGCAAAGCGCTTTTTTGGTGGCAACAGACACGATGAAAAGGTCCTGAATTACAGAGCTTTTGCACTGTACCTAATTATAGCGTTCTCTGTCACGTCTTGTAATGGATACATCAGTGGTTTATCTTCAGGTGCGAATGGTGGTAATGTGATACCAAATATGTGCACCGCAATGGAGAATTGACACCTTTTTTGGACACATTTTGTGCCATGGAAGCGGTGGTGTGTTTGAGTTTAAACACATACTGTTTCCCTATTTCTATGTTGTGCTTAAAATGTGTGCCAGTTTTCTTTATATGCTGTAAATGGCCCACTGTATAAAAGGAGCGAGAATACAGTAAAGAGAGCGTCATCAGAGACAGAGTTTTTTGAGTCACGGGATGTTTACTGATTCCTCAAGACGCCTTAAAAGTTCCTTCTTTATCCTGCGTCGTTCTCTTATCTTGCCTGCTTCGAGCCCAAACCCGGCACCGCAGAAAAAGACAAGGACTAAGAGCGCCAAGAAAAGAGCCACGATGATTTTCGGGTTCTTGATTAGTTCTTCGACCGGCAAATCTTTGTGGGGGGGCGTCTCAGTACTCATATTTCTCTTGTCGGTCGGATCGATGCCAGGTCGAGGACTGTCGTCGGGTCCACTATTGGCGAACGAAGTCTGCTTCTTCTGAGGAGTTGTGTTCAGCATTGTATTTTGCACCTTGGTGTCCACCTCTCGGTTAAGGGTGTTTATCATGATGTTCTGATGATGGCCGATGAACACATCTGCGTATACATAAAAATGAAAACACCAGATCAGAATGTTAATGTCTCAACAGAGAAAACAGACAGGTCACTCCCGTCCAAAACACGACTTTCATGCAGGGACAGTGACACTGAAATATGCGAGGTTGCAAACCTATATGCAGGACAGATATACTCATCGCCTTATTGTTAATAACTGCTTGAAACCTTCTCATCTTCTTACGAGCACTGTGCTTCTGCGGCCAAATTCGCCAGGCCGTTCCAAATCTTATGGGGCAATCTTATTTTTTGTTCATCTTTTCATGCTCATTACAAATAGGGCGGCAAATATTGGTTCCGTAAAATTAAAAGGCGCTCTCACGAAACACTTCAGTTTCCCTGGTACGATAGGGACGCCCGCAGTGAACAGTAGCAACGGTATATTAGAAATGAGGTACTCTAGACATCTCCCATACCCCGTTCGTACATAGCAAGAACATTCGGTACGTCACAAGAGAGGACACATTGCAGGGAGACTTTTACCACACAAATTGGGCACTGCACACTAGAGGATGGAATCATTCAATACTACTCACGGCCATGCGCCCCTATTCTGAAGTGGACAAGGAAGACGACCACTACCGCGACGTGTCGTCGGACCGAGCCACCTGTGTAAATAAAAATTGCGGACCGGATAAGTTTTACCTAGATCGAAGGAAGGAGAAATCGGCTGCGTGAGAAAGAAACAAATGTTAATGCATGAAAAGATTTTCCGCCGTACTAATTAACTATAATAACATTTGGAATTCAGTGAACTCGTGGGAGCAATTTCAGGTTGTTGAATTTTTCATCAAAAATGATGAACAATAATTTTCTGTTTCGCGAAGCCGCGGCTTATCGCTAAGCAGGCGTTCCTGCTGCTGTAGCCTAGTCAAGACGCCCCAAACAAAAGAATATTTCGAGAATTTTAAGTTTCCTATTAAAAGTACGATACGTTTATTCCTCTAATAAAACGCGGCAGCTAATCGAGAAATGATCAATATTTTCACTTCTTGACAATAACAGCATAGATAAATTGGCACAATACCTGACCTGTGTAAATAAAAATTGCCCGGTGGGATACGACAGCGAAATTCTCTAATTATTTACGAGTGGGATACCACTTATTTTCCGAAACAAATGAAAGATGGCCACATTCTTCAAAACGTAGTTTTATTTTCAAGGAGTCTTAAAGCAAAGAATATTTTTGGTACGTTACCATATGGTAACAAAGAAAGTATTAGGCACTATGGACATTACGCTACCGTCTAAACACCACCGCGCGAGAATGTCAGTCGAAGGCCACGCACTTGGGCTGATGGTTCATGATTGCAAGAAAACTAAAACAGCGCAGGGCAAAGGACAAGGGAGAGCACAGACACAGGTGTTGACTAACAACCATATGTGTTTATTCCAACAATCGTCGTGCATAAGTACGCCGCCACTATCAATAGGAAATGAACCAACAAAATCAGCATGCGCTGAATCCAACTACATATCTTCAATTTAGCCACTGAGGTACGATATCTCCTTCGAAAGAAGGGAAATGGAGGCTAGGCTAACACATGCTTCTCCAGTACTATGAATGTGATAGGCCTCTGATACAAGACGAGCACGTTCATCCCAGTACCTAGACAAGAAAATCACATTTTCGAAAGATGGCTCCCAGCCGCACTCATTGCAATGTGTTGATAGTTGGGTATCAGTGGCCTTCTCTTTTACTTTGTTCCCGTGCTCACCCATGCGTACATTAATAGACCGGCCACTTTGCCCAAAATAAAAACTGCCACAAGACAGGCAGGGGGATCTTGTAAACTACAGAGTCGCAACACTTTTTAGAAAAGGCTGCCTATGCTTCTTGCAACTTCTTGTGGCATTGGCTCATGGTTCACCTGTCGACACATGCTACCTAGCTTGTTACGGGCAGTGACAACCATACTCACGCCTGCTCTGCCGACAACTGTGAGTCTGTATATATATATATATATATATATATATATATATATATATATATATATATATATATGCTTGAAGAAGGCAGGCCCTCCTGCCGAAACGTTGGAAGAAAAACATTTCCGCACGTTCGTCCGTCGCTTCTCAACGCATACAAAGTACTGGATCCGCAGAAACACTTCCTGTATATATATATATATATATATATATATATATATATATATATATATATATATATATATATATATACACATTTTATGTCATGTACCGCTCGTATTAGAAGCATGAAAAACGTCGTAAAAAATGTTATGTTTTTCAACGTGACCCTTTGAGTATATATATATATATATATATATATGTGTGTGTGTGTGTGTGTGTGTGTGTGTGTACTTTCGGAAATAAAATATGCACATGGCGCATTTGCGCGGACCGTCGCCCCCTGAGCATACATTCGGACAGCATCTGCAGCCTACTTAATCCTTCAGTTGTCATGTCAACTGAGCGCCGAAATAACGATACTCTTGCCCGTTCAAAACTTTTACAGACGGCAATGTATCGACGAAATCCAGTAGAAAGACATTTCCTTGCCACTGCGAAGATTGCGCACGCTACTACCTCGATGACAAATTCAAAGTGAAGTATATCATTCGATGTACAGATACGCATGAAATTCTGTAAAGAATTCGTGATAGAAGGCGCAGCCGGGAACAGCGGGCAGCATACCTGAGGTAGGTAAGCTGAAAATGACGCCATAGAAAGCAAATTTTTTGAAACATTTTATGAATTGATCTTGGCGTTGTCCTGATAAACCCCGCAAGACTCGCTCCAACTTGACCTTTTAGCATATATTTCGTATTTATCGTTTTCTCACCCAAACTTACTTGCTCGCCACATTATACAGGCGTTTCTGTCACCAAATTTTCGATACATTTGCAGGAAGGACAGAGATTCGCCTGCGATTGTGACTCTAAGCAGCTACAGATCTATCTGTCCTGAACATATTACCACTTGCTTTTTTTTGAAGGAATTAAGCCAATTGTGTTACAGAAAAATGACGTCCTCATTAACATGGTAGTCTTCCAGAATAATGGTTTTTCTCCACTAAACTCACAAACACCACCATCCGGACCCCTTCACGAACTATTATTGACACATTTATTAAGCTCAAATACGCGGTAAAATATCTCTTAATATTGAAAAGACCGCCCCGCCACGGTGGTCTAGTGGCTACGGTACTCGGCTGCAGATCCGAGGGTCGCGGGATCGAATCCCGGCCGCGGCGGCTGCATTTCGATGGAGGCGAAATGTTGAGGCCGGTGTGCTGTGCGATGTCAGTGCACGTTAAAGAACCCCAGGTGGCCGAAATTTCCGGAGCCCTCCACTACGGCGTCTCTCATAATCAGAACTGGTTTTGGGACGTTAAACCCCACAAATCAATCAATATTGAAAAGAACTTTCATGCGGTTTGCGGCTTCACACTTCCAGCCAGATAAATTAAAGTTCCCACGGTGCTGTTAGGACTAACGCCAGTTTAATCCTACAGTTACTTCGAGGCAAGCAGCATGCAAGTTGCGATGGATAAATCGGATTTGGAACTCAATGAAGTGATCTCCGGAATGTTGAGATGTCCCTACTTCGCACAAAGGGGGAGGTGGTTCTACGCCGCAAAACCTTCACAAGTATCACAACTACGCTACGACTCCGTTCGAAATGCTTCACGTAATCCCACTATACTCGCTCACCCCCTTTGGCCCACACCTCAACAACTATTTAAGCAAAACTGACTCGTTCTGTGGCCGGGACGAAAAGATGCAACAAGCCTTATAAAATCAATAAAACATGCACTTTAATATGGGGACATGGTCAAAGTATACAATTAACAATTACTAGCCAACCTATTGATGCAAGGCAAACAAAGAGCAACGTAAACGCATAGTGCAGCACAGGAATCAGCAGGGCAAACAAACTCCTCAATAAGCGGCCGATACGATGGGTAAAACAGCGCACAAACTAACGGCAAAATGTGTTAAGTACGCTTGCTGCCGCCAACGAAAGGAACGCTTATCTGGGTTGGCTCCATCGGCGGGCAGGTCTAGTCGCCGGCCTGTGGACGTGATTTGTTAGAAACTCGGATGTCGACCTCGAAGTCGCCGTAGCTCAAGGATTCTCCCAGAGCATTGCTGCTCGCATCATGCTCTCGCAAAGACTACATCGTCTCTCCGAGGTTGGGGAGCCGCACGGCCAGGGTCGCACGAGGGATCGCAAACGAAGCTTACTTCTTGACATGGGGGAAGGTCACTGCCTCTCTTCGTGTCTCTCGAATCTCGAAAATTCCGCCCTGTCCTCTGTCCCGAGACGAGTTTTTTTCCCGGACAGCCCCGCCTCACCAGGGCATCTATCCAATGCTTTTCTACGGCAACGTCGCCGGTAGCAAACGCACCAGTAGAACGCGCCGTGCGACTATCGCTTGGGACTCGCCTCCACAGTGTAACGCAGCACAAGCTCCTCTCCGAAAATATAGAAAGCAAAATGTAAACATACACAAAACTCGACATTCGGACAGGACGTCGGACAGCCTAACCGGCGGCACTTTTGTACAGATTACCGCACCGAGCCTTAGTTACCACCGCTTCCATTCCGAAACACTCCAATGGCAAGCAATTTGGCACCTCACTCTGGAAGTGCCCGGTCAAAAGACGCGCCTGTCGGCAGTCGCTCCTTTGTGGCCGGCCAGATGTGGGCGTCCGAGAAGCAGTTCTGCTTACTGCATTGCCCAGTGATCGAAACATACCGGGAACGCTCCGTTGGCTTTGTTCAAGCACTTATGAGCGCGCTGGGTTCGCTTTGGCGTCGGCATTCTGTCGTCTTCAAGGTCTCCGCGCGAACGTTAGCTCTGCTGTCAAAGCGCGGTTTGCGCAAAACTCGCGGGCAACGAAAGCCCAAGCGATTCTCTGACCGCAGCGGCAGCTGAAAAATAGGACTGCAGAAGGCCAAAGAATTCCCGCTACCCGCGTTCCCGTGTCTCGACTCGCCGACGCCCCTCGAGGCGTCACAATGGCACAAGGATCGGTATTAGGTCCAATATTTCTTGTACCGATGACACTCGCCATAAGCATTCAATTTACGAAGTTCACAAATGTGCTCACTTGATGCAGCACCAGCATCGACAAATTCTAGATTATCAACTACTACTAGCCCTATCTCACTGGTTTTTGCAAACTGAAACGTCATATGTTTTAACCTTACGCGATCGCTTGCTACACTGAGTTGACAGTATTACATGCCTAGCGGTCGATTTAGACACATCAAGGTTAAAGAAGAAGTTTGTTAAAGAAAGCTTTCTTATGCTTCTTACATGCTCGCCTATACGCCTGCCAATATTTTTGCTATGACCCTCATCGGGCGTTGTACGTTTTTCTTTCTTATTTCGCTGTGACTTAGGTAGCTGTTTAAAACGATGAGGGCTGATGTAGATAACTTATCTGGCTCCTTTACTAAACGAGGTCCAAGAATAGTGAGTTTTCTTCTGCCTAACAGAGAAGTAATATCCCTTTCAGTGACTAACATGTTACAGACATGCCATATTTTCGTCTCTGATTCCGCGCACCAGGCAAGCAAATAATGTAGTCCATACAACCCTCAACTGTAACTATTCCAATGGCGAATAATTGCAGGACTTTCTCGGTGCTTTAACTTGGAATTGAGTTAACAGCTGCGTGAAATTTTCGTATTTTGTTCATCCAAACACTAGTTTCTTCAAAATAAAGCGTCCTTATAAATGTATTTACTTGAATGAGCAGAGGGTCGATGTGGGCAAGTTTCTTTAGCATGCTTCAAATGCGTGTCTTTTGTACGGGTTTTGTTTTTCTCCCCGTTCTCTAGCGCTCTTTTTTTTCTTCATGGAACTCATTTGCACTTTTGCTTGAAAATGTAGCCTTCTCTATTCGAGTGCGGCCAGATACTGTAGCAGGAAAAGGTATTGGTATAAAAAGGTTTCTTCTCATTTTGTTTTCCCATTCGCCGCTCATGGATTGTCTCAAATACTGATTGATCAATCAATCGTCTCGCGACTGTAGTTATTTCGGCTCTTATGTTTACAACGCTGTATATTGTATTCAAGAAATTATATTGTTTCAAATTCATTTCCTGGCTTACTGAAATTAATAAGGTATCGTATTACCTCATGTGAGCAATAGCAAGGGACTATTCAAACATTATTAGAGAATTCACATGCAATCCATACAGGTCATCTTAGGCACATTACAAAGCCACTGCCCAGGCAGCACGCAACGTAGGGTGGATATTGGTTTTATGGCTGCAAAGTTCGGCTCATCCACAGCCTAATGTTGCCTGCAGCGAGCCAGTATCGGCTAAGCCGCCGTCAATGACTGGCAACGTCGGGCTACTATAGCCGCTGCCGCGCCGATATCGGCAGGCCGTCGACTGTAATCGGCAACATGGGGCCGCATATGCCGCCTACTTAATCCTTCAGTTGTCATGTCAACTGAGCGCCGAAATAACGATACTCTTGCCCGTTCAAAACTTTTACAGACGGCAATGTATCGACGAAATCCAGTAGAAAGACATTTCCTTGCCACTGCGAAGATTGCGCACGCTACTACCTCGATGACAAATTCAAAGTGAAGTATATCATTCGATGTACAGATACGCATGAAATTCTGTAAAGAATTCGTGATAGAAGGCGCAGCCGGGAACAGCGGGCAGCATACCTGAGGTAGGTAAGCTGAAAATGACGCCATAGAAAGCAAATTTTTTGAAACATTTTATGAATTGATCTTGGCGTTGTCCTGATAAACCCCGCAAGACTCGCTCCAACTTAACATGCTAGTAGACATACAGGACGACCTTTTAGCATATATTTCGTATTTATCGTTTTCTCACCCAAACTTACTTGCTCGCCACATTATACAGGCGTTTCTGTCACCAAATTTTCGATACATTTGCAGGAAGGACAGAGATTCGCCTGCGATTGTGACTCTAAGCAGCTACAGATCTATCTGTCCTGAACATATTACCACTTGCTTTTTTTTGAAGGAATTAAGCCAATTGTGTTACAGAAAAATGACGTCCTCATTAACATGGTAGTCTTCCAGAATAATGGTTTTTCTCCACTAAACTCACAAACACCACCATCCGGACCCCTTCACGAACTATTATTGACACATTTATTAAGCTCAAATACGCGGTAAAATATCTCTTAATATTGAAAAGACCGCCCCGCCACGGTGGTCTAGTGGCTACGGTACTCGGCTGCAGATCCGAGGGTCGCGGGATCGAATCCCGGCCGCGGCGGCTGCATTTCGATGGAGGCGAAATGTTGAGGCCGGTGTGCTGTGCGATGTCAGTGCACGTTAAAGAACCCCAGGTGGCCGAAATTTCCGGAGCCCTCCACTACGGCGTCTCTCATAATCAGAACTGGTTTTGGGACGTTAAACCCCACAAATCAATCAATATTGAAAAGAACTTTCATGCGGTTTGCGGCTTCACACTTCCAGCCAGATAAATTAAAGTTCCCACGGTGCTGTTAGGACTAACGCCAGTTTAATCCTACAGTTACTTCGAGGCAAGCAGCATGCAAGTTGCGATGGATAAATCGGATTTGGAACTCAATGAAGTGATCTCCGGAATGTTGAGATGTCCCTACTTCGCACAAAGGGGGAGGTGGTTCTACGCCGCAAAACCTTCACAAGTATCACAACTACGCTACGACTCCGTTCGAAATGCTTCACGTAATCCCACTATACTCGCTCACCCCCTTTGGCCCACACCTCAACAACTATTTAAGCAAAACTGACTCGTTCTGTGGCCGGGACGAAAAGATGCAACAAGCCTTATAAAATCAATAAAACATGCACTTTAATATGGGGACATGGTCAAAGTATACAATTAACAATTACTAGCCAACCTATTGATGCAAGGCAAACAAAGAGCAACGTAAACGCATAGTGCAGCACAGGAATCAGCAGGGCAAACAAACTCCTCAATAAGCGGCCGATACGATGGGTAAAACAGCGCACAAACTAACGGCAAAATGTGTTAAGTACGCTTGCTGCCGCCAACGAAAGGAACGCTTATCTGGGTTGGCTCCATCGGCGGGCAGGTCTAGTCGCCGGCCTGTGGACGTGATTTGTTAGAAACTCGGATGTCGACCTCGAAGTCGCCGTAGCTCAAGGATTCTCCCAGAGCATTGCTGCTCGCATCATGCTCTCGCAAAGACTACATCGTCTCTCCGAGGTTGGGGAGCCGCACGGCCAGGGTCGCACGAGGGATCGCAAACGAAGCTTACTTCTTGACATGGGGGAAGGTCACTGCCTCTCTTCGTGTCTCTCGAATCTCGAAAATTCCGCCCTGTCCTCTGTCCCGAGACGAGTTTTTTTCCCGGACAGCCCCGCCTCACCAGGGCATCTATCCAATGCTTTTCTACGGCAACGTCGCCGGTAGCAAACGCACCAGTAGAACGCGCCGTGCGACTATCGCTTGGGACTCGCCTCCACAGTGTAACGCAGCACAAGCTCCTCTCCGAAAATATAGAAAGCAAAATGTAAACATACACAAAACTCGACATTCGGACAGGACGTCGGACAGCCTAACCGGCGGCACTTTTGTACAGATTACCGCACCGAGCCTTAGTTACCACCGCTTCCATTCCGAAACACTCCAATGGCAAGCAATTTGGCACCTCACTCTGGAAGTGCCCGGTCAAAAGACGCGCCTGTCGGCAGTCGCTCCTTTGTGGCCGGCCAGATGTGGGCGTCCGAGAAGCAGTTCTGCTTACTGCATTGCCCAGTGATCGAAACATACCGGGAACGCTCCGTTGGCTTTGTTCAAGCACTTATGAGCGCGCTGGGTTCGCTTTGGCGTCGGCATTCTGTCGTCTTCAAGGTCTCCGCGCGAACGTCAGCTCTGCTGTCAAAGCGCGGTTTGCGCAAAACTCGCGGGCAACGAAAGCCCAAGCGATTCTCTGACCGCAGCGGCAGCTGAAAAATAGGACTGCAGAAGGCCAAAGAATTCCCGCTACCCGCGTTCCCGTGTCTCGACTCGCCGACGCCCCTCGAGGCGTCACAATGGCACAAGGATCGGTATTAGGTCCAATATTTCTTGTACCGATGACACTCGCCATAAGCATTCAATTTACGAAGTTCACAAATGTACTCACTTGATGCAGCACCAGCATCGACAAATTCTAGATTATCAACTACTACTAGCCCTATCTCACTGGTTTTTGCAAACTGAAACGTCATATGTTTTAACCTTACGCGATCGCTTGCTACACTGAGTTGACAGTATTACATGCCTAGCGGTCGATTTAGACACATCAAGGTTAAAGAAGAAGTTTGTTAAAGAAAGCTTTCTTATGCTTCTTACATGCTCGCCTATACGCCTGCCAATATTTTTGCTATGACCCTCATCGGGCGTTATACGTTTTTCTTTCTTATTTCGCTGTGACTTAGGTAGCTGTTTAAAACGATGAGGGCTGATGTAGATAACTTATCTGGCTCCTTTACTAAACGAGGTCCAAGAATAGTGAGTTTTCTTCTGCCTAACAGAGAAGTAATATCCCTTTCAGTGACTAACATGTTACAGACATGCCATATTTTCGTCTCTGATTCCGCGCACCAGGCAAGCAAATAATGTAGTCCATACAACCCTCAACTGTAACTATTCCAATGGCGAATAATTGCAGGACTTTCTCGGTGCTTTAACTTGGAATTGAGTTAACAGCTGCGTGAAATTTTCGTATTTTGTTCATCCAAACACTAGTTTCTTCAAAATAAAGCGTCCTTATAAATGTATTTACTTGAATGAGCAGAGGGTCGATGTGGGCAAGTTTCTTTAGCATGCTTCAAATGCGTGTCTTTTGTACGGGTTTTGTTTTTCTCCCCGTTCTCTAGCGCTCTTTTTTTTCTTCATGGAACTCATTTGCACTTTTGCTTGAAAATGTAGCCTTCTCTATTCGAGTGCGGCCAGATACTGTAGCAGGAAAAGGTATTGGTATAAAAGGTTTCTTCTCATTTTGTTTTCCCATTCGCCGCTCATGGATTGTCTCAAATACTGATTGATCAATCAATCGTCTCGCGACTGTAGTTATTTCGGCTCTTATGTTTACAACGCTGTATATTGTATTCAAGAAATTATATTGTTTCAAATTCATTTCCTGGCTTACTGAAATTAATAAGGTATCGTATTACCTCATGTGAGCAATAGCAAGGGACTATTCAAACATTATTAGAGAATTCACATGCAATCCATACAGGTCATCTTAGGCACATTACAAAGCCACTGCCCAGGCAGCACGCAACGTAGGGTGGATATTGGTTTTATGGCTGCAAAGTTCGGCTCATCCACAGCCTAATGTTGCCTACAGCGAGCCAGTATCGGCTAAGCCGCCGTCAATGACTGGCAACGTCGGGCTACTATAGCCGCTGCCGCGCCGATATCGGCAGGCCGTCGACTGTAATCGGCAACATGGGGCCGCATATGCCGCGTTACTGCCGACATCGGCTGCGGCGATGGCTTTCAATGGCAACTATGGCGCCGATTTTGCCTTTCTACAGACAATATGGGCTGGCCGACGCCATTTATCGGCAAAAATGTGCCGAGTATGCCACCTTAGAGCCCCCGTCGGCTGAGCCGAAAACTTTCTCCAAAAAATGTGGCGCCGATTTTACCGCTCATTAGCATCGCCCGAGGAATGGAGAATTTGGCGCGATGTTTGCCTAGAAAGATTATTTCACAGGAAACATTGAGTCATTTCTGCCTTCCTGGAGGCAATGTCGACTACGCCGCAGCCTTTAGTGGTTGATATCGGCCGGGCCTCTTTGGAAGCCTGCTGTATATAATGATTGATATCCGATCGAGACAAGCATGACCGAAATTCACTTGAGAGATTCCATGTAAGAATCAGATGTTGGGCTTCATATATTCATGAATACGCGTTTCAATGCCGGAACATACCGCACGTGCGTTTTGAGCGGCATATAATATTGTAACGAACAATTCAGGTAGATAAGGAAAAGGATTATTTATTGAGAGCTAACTTGTGCTCTGCTAGCCAAAACAAACGCAGTGTTCCTCGAATCCATAATCAAAAGAATAGGCGTGCAGGACGCGGACACAAGGAGAGCAGTGAAGGAGGCGTTCGTGGTGTTCACCGCTCTCCTTGTGTCCGTGTCCTGCACGCCTCTTCTTTTGATTATGGACTGTTAGCAACTCGCTCAACTTTCTGTCCTTTTGTGTTCCTCGAAGAAGTCCGAAGCCTTCTGTTCGATCAGCGTCTTCTTTTTCCTTTTCTCTGGTATTTCATGCGGTCGCGTGCCACGAACGCATGTGCCATCATGGCCTTTGTGTTGTTGCACCACTGCGCCTCTGTCCTCTGGAACGTGAACTTGCGCGCGTCTTTCAAACGTGGTTTGTCCTGCGTCATTTAATGGCGGCGATTTTGCCGCTGATCAGCGTTGCCTGAGGAAGTTAGCTCTCAATAAATAATCCTTTTCCTTATCTAGCTGAATTGTTCGTTACAATTCTGGTGGAGGTGCGGGGTACATGATCTCCAGCCCCATTCGAATGAGGGAAAGCAGTCCGGAGCCACGCCGACTCGGACCCAACGAGCTTACGCCTGTCCACCAGCGCACAAGCCGTCGTCTACGAGGTGAGCCTCCAGAGTTTCCTCTTTTGCGCGAGGATGCTACAGATGGCAGTAGGTGCCCGTGGCGTTGACACCGAAATGCCGTCGCACACCACCGCAACCCACGTTGTCGTTGATCAGCCGCGGACGCCCGAACCTTTCCACGGCGACAGTTATGAAGACGCCGAGGACTGGCTAGAAGGATTTGAGCGTGTCGCTGACTGCAATGGCTGGAATGAAGACCGAAAGCTCCAACACGTTTATTTCGCGCTCCGGGACTTTGCGAGAACGTGGTTTGAAAACCATGAAGCAGCCATGCGGTCATGGGATGATTTCCGGCGGGAATTCCTGGACACTTATCCCAGCACGGACCGCAGGGAAAAAGCTGAAGCCGCTCTGCAAGCAAGAAGCCAACGAAACAACGAGAGCGTCGCAATGTACATCGAGGACATGTCCCGCTTGTTTCGCCGGGCCGACCCAAGCATGAGCGAGGTCAAGAAGCTCCTGCATTTGATGCGCGGCGTTAAGCAAGAAATTATTGCCGGTTTGGTTCGAAGCCCTCCACGCACCGTTGCCGAATTCCGTTCTGAGGCGAGAACAATGGAAAAGACATTGCAACAGCGAGCGAGGCTTTACAACCGAGATGTGACCGTCGCATCTGTGGAGGCCCTATCAGCAGCATTCGGGAACAGCGCTGACGCCTTGCGAGAGCTCGTGCGATCCGTAGTCCGGGAAGAGCTCCACTTGCAACAGCTGCGGAATAGTCCGACATCGGTCTCTTCACTATCAGAAGTGGTTCGGGAAGTGTTGCGGCAAGTAGTTCGCGAACAGCAGCCACAAGTACAGCTACAGGTGCAGCCACAAGTGCAGCCACAAGTGCAGCCCCAAGCGTCACTACCTATACAGCCCGCCATCTCGTACGGGGAGGTACTTCAAAGGACTCCTGGGCGCACTTTCGTCACGGATGCTTCATATATGCCCAGGCTTCGATTCACCCAGCCCCGATATGAGACCAGCTTCCGCAAATCTGACGTATGGCGCACTCCTGATCGCAGCCCGCGGTGCTACCACTGCGGTGAAGCTGGCCACCTTTACCGGATGTGCGAGTACCGTCGAGCGGGACTGCGTGGGTTTGCCGTAAACGCTCCTTGCCCCAGAAACGGCGAACGTCCCCTTGAAATTCAGGAGTACCTATCAAGGCGCCAGGACCCTTACACCTCGCAGCAGCATCAATCTCGGTCAACCGCACCACTAAGGTACCGATTATCGAGCCCACGTCGGTCCTCAACGTCCCCAAGGCGAAGTTCTCAAAGCCCTCTGCGGGAAAACTAAAATCGACGACCTGTGGAGGTGAGGCCGCTGTCAACGCAAGAACAGAACCTCCAGTGCTGATTCCGGAATGTTACGACAGACACGAGGATGGGTCCACAAACGGCGACGTTGCTTCTGACTTACGTGTGTTTATAGACGCCAACGAAGTTACTGCTTTGGTACTAGACACAGGCGCAGATTATTCAGTTATGAGCAGAGAACTTGCCAGAAGACTCAGAAAGGTTCTGACCCCTCGGAGAGGTCCTCAAGTGCGAACAGCAGGGGGACATCTTATTGACCCGCCGGGCAGCTGCACATGCAGGATTGGAATCCGTGGCTTCAGGTACGTCGCCAGTTTTATTGTCTTGTCAGAATGCTCAAAGGATTACTTATTGAGAGCTAACTTGTGCTCTGCTAGCCAAAACAAACGCAGCCTTCCTCGAAGATGTCCGAAGCCATCTGTTCGATCAGCCTCTTCTTTTTCCTTTTCTCTGGTATTTCACGCGGTCGCGTGCAACGAACGCATGTGCCATCATGGCCTTTGTGTTGTTGCACCACTACGCCTCTGTACTCTGGAACGTGAACTTGCGCGCGTCTTTCAAACGTGGTTGGTCCTGCGTCAATATTCTGTTCCGCGCTTTGTTTTTCATAAACAGGGGACACAAAAACATGCATATAGAGAAACTATTGATATATACATCTATGGGCTGTTTTATGGGAACTTTGCGAAACAGGCTGGCGCAACAGTTAACATTAGCCAGAAGGATTGACAAGCATGGTGGAAAGTTATCTCACAGCGCATGTCAGAAAATAAAATTCATAGAAATTCAACTAGTTCGTGCTTACATCGATGGGCATAACCACCACTCATATGTTCAAAGCTAAACAGTCGGAAGCGGCACTATACTAGTGACATTTAGTAACCTATGGAAGGAAAGGGCATACGGAGGTGACAGCGCAACAGTGAGTGGACAAAAAAATTCACAGCATATCCACGGGGTGAATGATGATGAGTGGGCGAAGCTCCGGAGTGAATCACCGGTAAACCGTTAATCTTCCGTGTAATTCAGTAGGACAGACTGCTGGGCTAGTTGGTTATGCATCGCGGAATGATCAACTTAGCGCGAAAACACACGGGCACGAGAAGAAACGAAACAGACAGGACGGGCGCTACTACCAACTGTTTATTGTGAAAACACCCACCGACGTATATATGCGTCTTAACGCATGCGCAAACAAACACTTCAAGGAAGGATCGAGGAACCAAAGGTTTAACAAGGATAAATCAGGCAACAGTCTGCATGAGACGATATTCTGATGAATGGAAACTTATCGAAGCGGCGCTGATACAGATCTGCTCATTTTTCTTAATATGAAAGGCTTCTAACGCCAGCCGAGCTGTGCAGCTCCTGCTTTTGCCTAGGATTCTTGTCTCCTTGAATCTAGGCTCACAATCGCATGCAGTTATATGCGCAACTAAATGTGCGTGCTTGTCTTCCTTCTTCGTTACCTTTAGAGCATGCTCCCTAAGACGGTCGTTCAGGCATCTTTCTGTTTGGCCGATGCAGCACGGCTAATTGAATGCAGGTGGAAGTGCATGCTGACTATTTTGCTTCAGTACCTGAAGAACAAGACAACCCGCGCAGACAAGCAGGTCGTAGTACTTGGAGGCGTTCAGGTGCCAGAAGGATTTATGGATCTACTGGAGAAAGGGCCGAAATTCGCTGTCCCGACAAGTCTTCCTACTCATGAGCTAATTGGGATAAACCGTGACCTATCTTCGAGAGCAACACAGGAAAACTCGGAACGATGTTTATTAGAAGGAGTGGATTGTTTGCAGAAGTGCCTCCCACGAAAGACTCTTGCACGGAAGGACAGGCAACTAGACGACATAGTATACTTCTTCAAGAGCAATGACCTTTCGCTACTGCAAGCCGACAAGGAAGGGGGCTTCGTGGTGATGCCGAAAGGAATGTTCCAGGAAAAAGCGCTAGCTGCGGTGAAGAAGAACTTTGTCCCGATTAAGAAGAGCGCTGTTAGAGTTAAAACAAAGTTTGCTGATTTTTGTAAGAGCCTTGACCTCTGTAAGTTAGCCAACGACATTAAGAAAAGTAGGATCAATAGCTTGAATGTGTTCTTTACTGCAAAGACGCATAAGGTAGAAGTGCCCTTTAGGACAATAGTGAGCGAGAGGGGGGCGTGGCAACATAATGTCAGCCAGTTTCTTTTGAAGAAACTAAGCAAACTGAATGTAGATGATCCTTTCCGCATCAAGAATTCGAGCGAGGTTGCGCTGTTTGTACAGTCCGCCCCCAACGTAGGCAGCGCGATTTCTGTCGATATAGAGGATCTGTACTATTCAGTACCCCAAGATAAGCTCATGCAATCGGTAAAAACCTGTATTGAAGAAAATGGAGAGTGCGATTTTAGCAATTTTACAGGGATGTCAACGGACAACTTTTTAATATTGCTCGAGGCATATCTTAAGGTCACTTTTATTGTCTTTAACGAGCAACCGTACTTGCAGCGACAAGGGGTTTGCATAGGGTCTTGCGTGGCCCCTGTCTTATGTGATATATTTTTATCAGGCGTTGACAAAGCTTTGCAGCAAGCTTTTAATGGGGGGGGTTGTTTTAAAGGTTTTTAGATACGTTGACGATTTTTTAGTTCTTTTAACGAAGCAGGGTGACCTTACATCCCCTGCCTCGGTTTTTAAGATTTTAGATGTTTTTAATCAGCTCGGACAAGGCCTCCATTTTACGCATGAGCTTCCGAAAGCGCGCACTTTGCAGTTTTTAGACTTACAGCTAACATTCAGTGTTGGTCACGTGTGTTGGGCATATTTTCCACGCGTCAAGAAAGGACTGTTACCCTACGACTCCGCCCATTCTAAGACGATAAAAAGAGGTATAGCGTTACAGTGTATGGATTCTGCGCTCCGGAAATCTTGCTCGCATCGCATGCAGGATAGTTTTATGCATCAAGTCGACCTCCTTTTGGCAGCGGGCTTCCCTTCGATGGTTGTAGTGGCTGTGGCTGAGTCCCTCCTGCAAAGACTGAAGTCTGGAGCACGAAGGGATTGCACTCAAACCGAGCGCGTGAAAGCCAGGCCAGAGGTAATGCCTTATATACATGCACTTTCGCATAATCTCAAGAAGGTGGCTGGCAGACACAACGTCCCTCTGGTTTTTTTCGCGCCTAATAAGCTACAGAAGCTTTGTCCTCGCATTTGTGCTAGAGGACCCCAAGGGTGCACGACGCAGCACGAGTCTCCCCTCTCAAAGTGCTCAATAGGAGTCGTGTATTCGATTCCTTTGTCCTGCGGGAGGATTTACATCGGCCAAACAGAAAGATGCCTGAACGACCGTCTTAGGGAGCATGCTCTAAAGGTAACGAAGAAGGAAGACAAGCACGCACATTTAGTTGCGCATATAACTGCATGCGATTGTGAGCCTAGATTCAAGGAGACAAGAATCCTAGGCAAAAGCAGGAGCTGCACAGCTCGGCTGGCGTTAGAAGCCTTTCATATTAAGAAAAATGAGCAGATCTGTATCAGCGCCGCTTCGATAAGTTTGCATTCACCAGAATATCGTCTCATGCAGACTGTTGGCTGATTTATCCTTGTTAAACCTTTGGTTCCTCGATCCTTCCTTGAAGTGTTTGTTTGCGCATGCGTTAAGACGCATATATACGTCGGTGGGTGTTTTCACAATAAACAGTTGGTAGTAGCGCCCGTCCTGTCTGTTTCGTTTCTTCTCGTGTCCGTGTGTTTTCGCGCTAAGTTGATCATTCCGCGTTCCGTGTAATTCGCCCAGTCGATCATCATGTAAAGACGTGAGAAACACTCTATTCGAACGCTGGGATCTCGCGTTTAAGGGGACGCTAGCACAAACGCGTTAGAAACATGCAGTACACTCTAGTAAGGGGGGAGAGGCCACAGCGTCTTACGCAGCCCCTTACACAGGCCGGAACGCGCACCGCGTTTGCCGACGCCATCGCATGACTGCTGAAAGAGTATAAGGCGGAGAGGCCACAGCGTCTTACACCAGCTTCTTACACGCGCCGTAACGCGATAGCACAAACCCATCATCATCGTTAGAAACGGACAGTCTTTCGCTCTCTCTCTCTCTCTTTCTGTCTCTCTCACACAAGACAGCAGATGGAAGAGTGAGAGAGCTCGCGCGCCTGGAGGAACGCGCCGAGGGCGAGCGCGAGCCTCCCGGCGCGCGAGCTATCGAGCGCAGTCCTAGAACGAGGTGGTTACGACTACAAGGGACGAACGACCCACGCCATAAGGAGCTTCGCCCCTAAAATGTCTAGCGCTGACTTTATGGTGCGCAGAAGCGGAAATACACTCTTGAAACCGGCGTTATTCTACTGACATTCAGCAGGCTATGCAAAGGAAGGGTATAGGGAGCAAACAGCGTGACAGCGACGGGACAAAACAGATCTAGTGCTTCTTTATATTCAGAGGATGTTACCTGTTGCTATACACCATGAAATACATAGATCCTTTTGCACTGCAAATTCAAATGAAGTGCTCTTTTCAAGACCATGACATTTGCGAAAAAGGCAAAGACGAAAAATACAATGCAGTCGTATGGGAAGAATTTTCATCTGAAAGGTGGCAAACAAATGCACACACCTATAATTGATATATAGAGAGCTTTTCTGGTTAGTTCTACTAGTATGTATGTGACCACACAGTGTTCTTGTGCAGGCGATCTGCGTATTTTAAGGTATATAAAACAGCAAGCATGCACTGAAAACAAAAAATCAGTTGAATATCAAAGCTCTCTTCTGTTCCCTAGTTTCTTCATATGTTTGTGCAGGGTTGGTATAAGCCAACCGTCCTAACTCAAGGTGTTGTTGACCACGTGCCCCTCCACTACATTTATCAGTGCGTTCCCGAAATTAGTGCATTCCTTTAAAAAGCAGCTCCGGTACAGCGCAACACTGCGTCTATTCGCAGATGATTGTGTTGTCTACCGCGCAATTACTAACCCCTCCGATCATTCCATATTACAGTGTGATCTCACCCGCACATAGAACTGGTGTAAATCTTGGCTCATGTCCTTGAATGTATCTAAAGCTGTGTTAATGTCTATCCACCCTCGTCAATATCACGTTGTTCATAACTACGGTATCAATAACAACCAGATTTCTACAGTTCATTCATTTAAATACCTTGGTGTCAACATCTCGCGTGACCTAACTTGGACCTGTCATATTAACCACATCATAAATTCTGCTAATCGTACTCTGGGGTACATACGTCGTAACCTTTCGCTCGCTCCTCCTTCTGTTAAAAAATTTGCCTTCGAAACCTTTGTCCGGCCAAAGCTAGAGTATGCGCATGCGATTTTTGATCCTCACCACAATAACCTCACTAACGCCCTCGAGTCTGTCCAGAACCGTGCGGCGCAATTCATACTATCTAACTATTCATACACCTCAAGCATCTGGGCACTAAAAGCAGAAATTAATTTATCTGATCTAGCTAAGCGCCGAAAAACCGCACGTCTTAACCTTTATCATAAATTCTTCCATTCTTTCCCTTGAGATAACCCATACATCAGAAGAGCCCGCGGCATTTCCCGCCACAGTCACTGTAAAGCCGCCTATCCAATCCCAGCCCATACGGTCACCCTTCACCAATCGTTTTTCCTGCGTACAGCCCAAGATTGGAATGACCTGCCCACCTTAGTTTCCACCACCATCAACTCTCAAGCATTCAAGCGGCTCATCGAAACTATCCCATCATAACTACCATTATATTGATAGCCTTTATTTCACCCACTCCCTCATGTAATATCCCCACCAGGACCATTGAGGTAATAAAATGAATGAATGAATGAATGTATCGCAGCGCGCATAAGCTCCGCAACAGAAAATAATTGTCTACTGGTCGGGTAAACTTATACCTCCCTTTTTCACCTCCATGCTCTCTACTGCCACGCAGATACAATAGGCTAATAATTCCTTAATATGTCCACGGCATTGCGTATAATTCCTTCTTATCTTTTTTTGCTTTTTTGTGTAACGACCGTTAGTGCGTTATTTCCATACATATCTAATTCGTTTATACATCGGCCATCGCGGTTACGTTGTACTAGTTAGATGAGCAGACTATATCGAGCTTGACTGCATGCTCTGTGCAGCGAGTGTAGGATTTGTCTCTGACGTTCATGTGAGACTATGGTGTCGATAGAAGCCCACATCTGCGTTTTCTAGTATTTTAAAGCTGATTTATTTATAACCAAAAAAAGCAAAAGAAGGGCGCGAGTAGAGAGAGATTCAGCGCAATATTTCTTGTCGCGCGGGAAGGGAGCACGTGTTTTCCTGGGCTGCATAAACTTGCAGAAATTCATGTACAATAGCGACGCCGCGCGCCCTCGCTACGTTTGTTACGTGCAGCGTAGCATTTCGCTCGTGTTTTCAGCTGAGTGGGTGGTGCAGGTTCTGCTAAATCCTCTACTGCAAGTAGAGGGCAAGAGAACATATGCCTGCCAGCATACTCCTTAGGCTGCACCATGCTGCACTTAACAAATGCAGTACCGGCGGGTGTCCCCGCCACTGTGCATAAATGTTGGCCCATAAGAAATGCTGTCTTCCACGTTTTGAGACAACAACAAAAAAAAAGAATGAAAGAAAAACGCGCGTGTTCTGGCGAGAAGTAACATAGCAGGTGCTAAGCCAGCAGCCACTAAACATAAAAGAAAGTGCGTGAAAGGGGAGGGGGGCGGTCCCCTGCCGAACTGACCACCATTGTAATGGCCACCACCATGCACTTCCATTGTGCGCATCTACAGTTTGCAAAGAATGTCATTCTGAACCTGCTTTGGTGGCATTTGCTGCCTTCGGGGGGGGGGGGGGGGACCACACAGTTTTCGGGGAGCTTTCCGGGCTCTCTGGACGCGGCCGCATTGCTACCAACCTGCAAGGTGTACGAACGAGTTTCAGCGGGTGCACGCAGTCTGTCTACGCGTTTATCGTTTATCATGTACCGCATTTATCGATCACTCAAGTTGACTGCGCGATTCCTTGGTGAGTGTACCTCCTAAGACAATGCCCATCCCAACTGTGACATCGGTTGTATATGAACACAAGCCTGCGCCTTTTGGTGAGACTACAGTGTCGTCGCCGAATTTGTATTGCTGACTGACAGCTGTAGAGTGCAGAGCGGATGCCAAAATTCGGTAAGTTGCTGGCCAGGTTTCAAAATGGGAGGTGGCATATTTTGTTGTGATGTTAAAGCACCGGTTTCCAATTGAAACGGCCACATATAGTTGAAACGGCCACATATAGTTGCAATGACATATAAACCCTTTTCATTCGCCTTGAGTGTTACGTCATTATTGGTGTACTTTTTCGCCCTCCGAGCAGTAGTATCACAGGCTTTCTTGATAAATTGGAAGCAATTTTCTGCGTTTTGTCGGGGCACCAAAATAAACCAGTGATTATAGTAGGCGACATCAACATAAACACATACAACATGACAGAGAGCGATTATGGCTATTTGTTGCAGTCCTACAACTATCGTAACTTAATTACATCACCAACGCGAATAACTGAGGTATCGACGTCTTTAATTGACCACGCACTGACAAATCTGGACACGGGGGTCACCGGAGGCGTTTACTTGGAGCCAATCTCTGATCACCTACCTATTTTGGCGCTTTAGATTGCCTAGCGGGTACCATGAAAAAAAAATAACATCGTAACGCAAATAGATTACAAGATATTACGAGAACAAATTTGTGGTATTAAATATCATGAAATACTCAACGAGGATATTGACATCGAAATTGATAACCTAATTAAATATCTAAAAATCGCTATAGAAAGGAGTAATCGCAAGGTAAAGATAGGCCGCCATGATAAACCTATGTGCCCCTGGATGACAGAACAAATACTTCAAACACTCAAGGCCAAAGAATACTGGCACGACAAATGGCGCCATAACAAAGATAATCCCTACTACCTACAGTAATTTAAAGTTCAGCGGAATAAATCTGTCGCTATGATTCGATCGCGCAAAAGGCAGTAATATACTCAACTAATCAGACAGACCGCTGGCAATACGAAAAAACTGTGGGAGATAATAAACGAAATCATAGGTAAACAGCGCAAGCAAACTGTGCTTCCCGAAACAATTGATGAAGACGTTGTAGAAAACTTCAACGCATATTTCGCAGGTATTGGTCCATCCCTGGCTGAAAAATTTGACTCCGACAGCATTTCTATATCGCAGACTCCTCTGCCCAATACCTTCGTTATGTATAACATTAAGCCTGAAGACGGGGTAGCAACTGTTAACAAAATGTCTACCTTTAAAGCTTCTGGATTAGACGGTATTCCTATTCGTATGATTAAAGAGAATATAGATATATTAGGACCATGCCGCTCGTTCAATCACTCCGTGAGCTGCTCCAGATATCCATCTCAGCTGAAGATTGCTATGGTTGTCCCTATCTACAAAGACGGAGACCGCAGTGAGCTTTCTAATTACAGGCCAATATCCTTGCTCAGTACCATTATTACTATATTTAAAAAAATTCTGACCAGTCGGTTCCACAAATTCATTGAAAAATATCAGGTTATGTGCCCGCAGCAACATGGCTTTCGTCCAAATCATTCAACTTCATCAGTAGTGTTAACGCTAACTCAAAAAATTAATGTAGCTTTGCAAGATAGTATACTTGTGTGTGTCATATTTTTGGACCTGAAAAAAGCCTTCGATACAGTTGATCACAACATACTTTTACGTAAACTAAACCATTATGGTCATCGCGGTAGCCCATTAGATCTTCTTACTAGCTACCTTCATGAGCGAGTGCAGGTGGCTAGAATGAACGATATTACGTCATCACCAGAGTGTATGAGCACTGGAGTCCCTCAAGGATCCGTCTTGGGCCACTTTTATTTTTATTATATATTAATGACCTCCCACAAACTTTGGGCACTAGTGATGTTACGTACGCCGATGACACTTGCATTGTTATAACAGCCGACAACATTTGTGATCTAGAAACTAAAGCAAAGAAACAGTTGAAAAAAGCATGTGAATGGTTTGTGAAGAACAAACTTACTATAAACGTCAAAAAAACTAAATATGTAGTGTTTCGAACGCGCAACAATATCATGCCTCCTAAATCACTAGATTTGCGAATAAATGAATTTCCACTTGACGAAATAGCCGCTGCTGCAGCCACGGCCGAGCAACTAAAAAGAAGATGTGCCCGCCAGGTGCAGAAACTTGCCATGGCGAGCCGAATGCCAGCGCTACCGGCAGAAGACTACAAAATCGTCGTACGCCCTCCAGGTGGCTTCAACGTGACCGATTACGGCACGGATCGTATCTACTGCTGCTTACGTAATGCAGCCGGTATAGGCAAAGAAGCGGCCGAAGAAGATAGCATCTTTATCAACATTAAACAGAATGTCGTGGTGCTCAGCACACCTTCCGAGGACAGAGCCATACGCTATGGAGCCATTTGCAAGCTTCGCATCGGAGACCGGGAGTTCGAGGCGAACGCCTATCGAGCCGTCCCGGAGAACACTTCCAAGGGCCTGTTCAAGAACATTTCCAAGAGCGAAACCCAGGCGGTATCGAGGTATTTAACACCTTTCCACTATCAGAAGCGCAGCGTGAGGATTATGTCGCCATTGTTAAATCTTTCGAGGAAAATTGCATGCCGAAAACGAAGAAAACTTACGAACGCTATGTGATTCGTTCTCACCAACAAGAAGAAACGGAGCCATTTGATCAGTCCCTGCGTGATGTGGAACTCAAGTCGAAGGCCTGCAACTTTGGAGACTTATGAGACTGTGTAGTAAAGGATCAGCTTGTGTGCGGAATTCAGGACAAAAAAACTCCGTGCGCCTATGTTGCGCGAGAGGAGTCTAACACTAGATGCCACAATTGAGTTTTGCAAAGTGGCGGAGTAAGCGGCGTTGCAAAACCGGACTCTTGGAAACGCTGCCAGCGGCGAAGTGAACGTGCACTGTGTCGCTGGATCATCGAGTACGCCGGAGAGAAACGCGACTCGCAGTCGGTGCGGCTACTGCGGAAGGGTTAGTGAACCAAGAAGATGCCCAGCGTGGGGCAAGACTTGTGCCTTATGCAAGAGGAAATAACTTCGAGTCATGCTGCAATAGCGCCAGGGTTCATCAGGTTGGTGCTCCATGTTACGGCGATGGACAGCAAAGCACATGCGTCGGAAGAACACTGACATTTTGACAGTGCGTGTCCATAACGCCTCGGAACAGCGAGATTGGCTAGTGGACTCATTAGTGGCTGGACTCCCGACATGACTCAACGTGGACACAAGGGCGCAGGTCAACATTTTACCGTGGGCCCACTTTCGCAAGCTGCGTTCTGGAAAATCCATGTTCCGCCCATGCAAGACTGTGTTGACTAAGGACAACGGGCACGTTATACAGCACTTGGGACAGGCGACGCTACCGCTTCGGTTTCGAGGCAAGGAAGAAAGCGTACCATTCTTTGTTGTCAAGAGAGGCAGTCAACCGTTGCTTGGTCTGAAGTCATGTGGGAAATTCGGCTTAGTCTCGCCTGTGTATGACATCAGCATGGCCGAGCCAGACAGGAGGGAGAAATTTCCTTCCCTCTTTCAAGGCTTAGGACGTACCCGGCGTCCATACGATCTACAGCTGAGTGATGATGCACGCCCTCGCCGAGTACCCAATGCTGTCACAGAGCCGCTACGGAAAGAACTTCTTCGCATGGAAGCTGCAGGCATCATCGCCAAGATCAGCGAGCCCTCTGAGTGGGTAAGTCCGCTTGTCATTGTTCGTAAAAAGATGACCGACTGAGAATTTGCATTGACCCCCGCCAGATAAACCAAAACCGATAGCGTGAACACTACCAGCTCCCGCGTGGGGAAGATATTGAAGCAGAATTAGCCGGCGCCACTTTCTTCAGCAAGTTGGACGCTAATTGCGGTTCCCACCAGATCCCTCTCGATGAAAGCTCCTCCAGGATATGTACATTCGGCACCCCCTTCGGACGGTACTGGTTCCTATGCTTGCCTTCAGCATTGCGCCTGTCCCCGAAGCGTTCCAAAAAGCGATGAGTGAAATATTTGAGGGTCTGCCTGGAACTCGAGTGTACATTGACGATATCCTTGTTTGGAGAGTGATGAAAGAAGAGCAAGACAGGCGTCTTCGGGGGGTCTAGAAGTGCCAAAAAAGGCAGGACTAAGTTTAAACAAAGACAAATATGCATTTGCCACGCAGGAAATGAATGATCTCATGAGCAAAACTGGCATTAAATCGGATCCTGACCTTACCAGCTCTATTACCAACGTGCACCGTACTTCCTGCAAGCAAAAAGTACAAAGGTCGGTTTCAGTCCAAAATTCCAACAGCCTATTGGGCTAAGGGCAACCGTAATTTGGAACTGCATGCAGTGGTCTGATTGTGATGGTCTGCATGGCTGCGTGTAATGGCCTGGCCTGCCTGTTTAATTCCCTGACTGTTTAATGGCCTGCCTGTTTAATTGTCTGCATGTATCGGACTGCATGCAGGAGGTTTGGCCAAGCCTGCTCATGATTCACAGCTACAACCCATTGCTTTCACGCCCGTGCATTGAAATTGAAATTGAAATTTTATTCAAGTGCAAAAGAAATTACACTTTGGAAATAGAGGACTAAAGGCATTGACGCCTGACGAGGTCCTCCCACCTGTAACAACAACAGTTTGCACATAAGCACTGGCAACAAAACGGAAGTGACTGAAAACTTACATAAAAGAAGTAATAGTTCACGCACAAGTACATATGGAAAGATAAAATGACATTTTACAGGTAAATATAAAATCAAACGTATCTTTGTTGAGGACGGAAATCATGAACACAAATAGCAGGCAATATGCACTTTAAAAAAAATGCTATGACAGAAGTAGTTCACTTATATGGCGCTTTACTATTTTTCCTGATTTGTGATTTCTTATAATTTCTTCTATACATTTGTTGTTGTTCAAGAGCGTCGTAATCTGGTAGTGGAACGTTTGTGAACCATAGTTTGTCCTGATCCTGTTATTCCTGTAGCTAACCTGTCGAAATGTATATGGCAGATCTTTTTGAGGGTCGTGTAAAGTGACTGAAAAGGTAGTGTCGTTCTTGAGTAAGTCATGTGCCTCAAGAGCCAGCCGCAACGTTTTCAAGTTGTGCATGTTTAGTAACCGAAGTTTGCTCCAGTATTCGTTTGTACTGTCTCGATAATTGATATTACTGATGGCACGAATGGCTTTTTTTGTAAAACAAATAGTGACTGCAAGTTAGATTGCGTAGTGCTTCCCCAGACCAGTAGGCAGTAATGAAGGTATGATTGCACAATAGCGTAGTACATTTGTTTCTTAAACAATAATGGCAATAAATTTCTCATTTTGTAGATTATACCTACAGAACTAGAGACTTTTGAACACACACGATTAACGTGATCTGTCCAAGTTAGCCTTTCGTTAAAAATTACACCTAAAAATCGTATGGAATCTACGCGCGATAGAGCATTATTGCGAAAAGTAATAATGGGTTCAGTGTCTATAATCTTGTTTTTCGGCCTGAATAATATGAACTTTGTCTTTTGTACATTGAGCTCTATTTTATTTGCTGTGAGCCATTTGGACAGTCCAGCCAGCCACGTATTTGCGTCGAGTTTATATCACACCCAGAAAAGAAAATATTTGTGTCATCCGCATACATGACCATTGAAGGAGTGCAAGGAATGTTGACTATATCATTAATATGCAAGAGAAAGAGCAGAGGCCCCAAAATTGAGCCCTGCGGTACGCCCGTGCGTATATCCATGTAGCTAGATGAAACACCATTCACTCTAGTACATTGTACTCTTGATGATAGGTAGCTCTTGATCAAATCTAAAGGGGTGCCTCTTATTCCATAGTAAGGCAATTTAAGCAAGAGAACTTTATGATTAACTGAATCAAATGCCTTTTTTAGGTCCAGGAACAGACCCACCGTGAAACGTTTACCTTCTATGTTGTTTATTATTTCATCCTTCACGCGAAGCAAGGCCTGTTCTGTTGACTTCCCCTTCTGAAATCCATACTGCTGGTTAGATATTGCATTTATTTTCTCAAGGAAGCTGACTAAGCGCGTGTTGATAACATTTTCAGCAACTTTGCTGAAGACAGATAAAACAGAGATTGGACGATAATTCGCAAATGAGTTTCGTTCACCGCCTTTGTGTATAACAGAGACTCGTGCTATTTTTAGCTTATCGGGAAAAATTCCCATGGTTAACATTTGGTTGCAAATATGTGAAAGTGTCGGTGCTACTATATCTGCGACGTATTTGAGTGCCTGCGATTTAATACCATCAATTCCAGCCGAGCAGTTATTGCGTAATTTCAAAATTAACCGTGCTATTTCATTAGGTGATGTGGGCGAAAAAAAGATTGTCTTGGATGATTTATCTTTTAAATGTAATGATACATCATCCTCATCAACGTTTGTACTCCCTTCACCAATAGAGAGAAAGTGTTCATTGAATTTATTCGATAAGGAAATACCAGAGTATATCCTACCTCCATCTTCTATTTGATGCAGAGATTGCTTGTTTATTTTGCACATGAGGCTATTATATGCTTTCCATATTTGTTCTGGGGTAAGTCTGCTAGAGAATACTTTTATATAGTAGTCCTCCTTCGCCTTTTTAATATCAGATGATAGTTTATTACGCATTTGCTTAAAAACCTTAAGAATGTTTACGTCTCTACACTTTATGAAGTCCGCATAAAGTTTATTTTTGCTAACGATTCGTTTGTACAATTCCTTATCTATCCAAGGTTTTCTAGACTTCTTAAATTTAACGTAGCTAACGAGCGGGAACGCCTTATTATACACTTTCAAAAATTTATTTATGAAAATCGTGTAACTAATGTTCGGGTTACTTTCACTGTATACGTCTGTCCAATCTTGTAATAAACTCCGAAAACGTTCCAGTGTATCATCATTAATTTTCCTATACAAGACTGGCGATGTTTTAGGCGGCACTTTCTTATTATGCGGAAGAAAAACGAATAAAGGCAAATGATCACTCAAATCAGATATCATAACGCCCGAGTGCACATCACAAGGCAAAAGATCGGTGAAACACAAATCTATTGAACTGTCAGCAGTAATACGAGTAGGAACATTGATAATATTAGCACAACCACAGCAAGACATTACGTCAAGAAGACTCCTTTTAGAAGAAGAATCGGACTGCATATCGATATTGAAATCTCCCAATACTATGACAGGTTTTCTATTACTAGTTACATCAGCAAGTACACTATCCATACGCGCAATAAAATTATTTACATTACCGGAGGGGGGTCGGTACACTAGCAAGATTGTAATGCCGTTCACCTCTGCAGTCAATAATTCATAATCGGTATGAAGCGAACATGTGTCTTTTAACAGGTTGAAATGCATGGTATTTCTGATATACAATGAGACGCCACAACCAACTCTGTTCTTTCTCCATAGGGACAAATCAACATAACCATCAATTTTCGCGGTGTTGCCACATTCACTAAACCAGGTTTCAGTAAAGGCAAGTATGTCAAATTTATGCCCACACGAGTCAAGATACATTGTGACGTCACCTACCTATTTTGTTGCTCAGGCTTCTTGCATTTAAACAAAAGATAGAACAAAACCTGCTTAAATCGCTGACTGAGCGAAACACACGTGCTTGAAATTCTGCTGAACTGTAATAGCCATTATTGGGTGAATAGTTATCCATGATTGTGGTAATGTATCGTAATCACGCGGTGTTTGCATCCAAGAGTAACATCTATGCAGAGCTGTTTGCTTGCCAGGACCGACTAACTCGAGTGGCCGTTTCTAACTGAGCAGTGAGCACAGAAAGGTCAGACTCGTTTGACACTCGCAAAACTGGTTCACCAGGTCCTTTACGCGCCAGTATTTTCCCGTCTTTCCGCCATACGTAGCGGTATCCCATTTCAGAAGCCTTCGTGCGTGTCAACCAAAGCAAACGCTTGTTTTGTGGGGTCAGGTTATCATAGAAGCGCACTTTAGATCCTGATTCTCGTAATTCTCGCTTCCCTTTTTGTTGCCAGTTTTCCTTTGTTTTCCTTGCAACAAATCTGATTATTACAGGTGGAACACGACCGTTTTTGGCAGGAAGACGGTGTATGCTCTCGATATCAGGTTCACTCAGAGGGGCTAGACCAAGGGATACTCCAATATCGTTGACAACATCTAGCAAATTTTCGTTATCGCTGCGCGGAAGCCCGTGTATCTCAAGGTTTTGCCTGCGTCCGTATTGCTCAAGGTCATTTACGTGGCATCTTAGACTTGAAAGTTCCTGCTCATCACTTAAGCGTTCGACACGAGCCACAAGCACTTTGACTTCAGCAATCTCTCGGTCCTGTGCGGTCAAGCGTGTCATCACCTGATCGTACTGGTCAGACATGTGTTCAACTGACTTTTGAAGCCCTGCGACTATGCCTTTAAGCTCAAGCAAAGAATCGATTTTTCCTATTAGTGGCAGAAGGGCGTTCAGTTGAGTCTGTATTTTCACCACATCATCTTTCAGGGCACAGTTTTCCTTCGAAACCTTATCTGGCGTACCTGTTCCACCACGACGTGAGCTATTTTCGCAAGTTTTACACAGCCACTGTCTTATGGTCCCATCAGTTTTCTTTTTTTTTCAGATCTCTGCCCGTCACACCCGAACAGCTTCCTATGTGGTAATCATATTCACAACTTGAACAAGTAACATGCTGGCTGTCAGAAATTTTCTCATGGCAAGTAAGACAGGCGTCTTTTTCATTCGACGTGATTTAAAAACCGTGCAGGAACTATTGAAATACAAGAATATATATATATATATATATATATATATATATGGCAATGGCAGCGGCGGCGTACTAGAATTCAACAACGAGGAGACAAAAAGGTAACAGCAACCAACCTGCGTTAAACAAGAACCGCTGTTTAGAAGCACGTCGGAAGAGCTTCAGGTTCCGCCGCTGCCACTGCCCTGTGCAAAATGAACGGGTTTGTCCGAGGTCAGATGCGAAGAAAACTTGAAACGGCGCTGTCATCGATGTCCTCAGCCAATGACCGTCCGCCAAGTTTGACACGTTCGGTACAGATGCACCGAGCCGAGCTATCACTTGTGTTTGACGAAATCTTGAAGTACGTGGCGTTATCACTAGAAAACCTTTTTTAGCATTTTCGACACAGCAATTGTTTTATTTGCAAGTCCCAATTTCGTTTTATCTGCATGTGTGCCGCATTGTAAGGAACCTTCAGGCCAGACTGCAAACATTTTGGGGACTGGGGTCGACGTGATGATTGCGGGAGCGCGTTCGCCGGGGCGAACGCCCGCTTTCAGCGAGAGTTTCTCCAGCTGCACTTTGGCTTCGGCTGCGACGTCTGTGTCGGGTTGAACCCACTGCTGAACACCGGGGCCGCACATTTTAAAGACGATAGTCTTTCTTGGGATACTTCTACGCAGAAATTTTGGTCTGTCTGTGTCTGTGTGTGTGTCTGTCCTGCTGCGAAAGGTGAACCCCTTCCTCAACGACCACCCAGCTTGAACAGATAGCTACCTTCATACTTTTGAACACAGTCGGCCAAAAAGCAAATATTACGCATATCTGAGGCGCAACATCAATACGTAAGTATTAGACGGTATGTTCCTTTAGTATAAAATACACAGATGCGCGATTCTAAAGATCCTAGTGCTTGTTAGGATGCGCAAAAGCGGACGTTTCCTACGCAGCTCTGCGTACTAGGCAAGCTTCTTGCGTCTCCCGAAACCATGGCCAGATGGCGCCCTTATCTCACGCTCGTGCCGAACGGAAGGCAGCGGAACGGCCGCCCGCCACTCCGGCCGGTCCCTTTCTCTCCTCGCGTCTCTTCGTTTTCCCTCTCGCTTGCGCAGCTCCTCGGGGGAAATAGAAACACGCGAAACGGGACTCATGTGGTACGGCCGGTAGAAGACTATCGTCTTTCGACGACATTTGCAGCGAAGCACGGAGATACGCGGCCAATTTTTTTCGCTCGTTAACCATTTGTACGGAGTGCTTGGGCGGTGATTTTTTTACTACACACAACCTGATATCTGTTTTCCACTTCGGTTTCCACAAAGCGAGAACTACTCGTTATTAAGGATGAAATACTCGAAAATATAGAGCACAAGCACTACACTCTCGGTCTATTTCTTAGGTTTTTGAAAGGCGCTCGACTGCGTACACCACAGTATTCTCCTACACAAGTTAGAACACTATAATGTACGTGGTATTACACTTAACGTAGTCCAGAACTATTTACTTTTGAATGAACGAATGCATGTACTTTATTGCACACATCTCGTAGAAATGTGCACAGAACTGAATGGTCTCATTGCCAAAGGCTAGTGCGGGTGCCATATTGAAATATACGTAATGGAAACTGTAATAATTGCAAAAAAGTAAAGAGTAGAAAAAGAAGTTAAATATCACCATGCAAGGAATAATGTGCGATTACTAAAAGCAGTCAAGAAAACAAAGGAAGAAGATGCATGAATTGTAGCGAACACAAATAGGTTTGGTAATAGAAGTGTAAAATGAAACATGGGGTAGCAAGTATCACTAACGTATCCTCAAAATACCTTAAAGGGACACTGAACCACTTTTTAAGAAAAACGAGATTATGGTGTCATGATACGTAATTTCGTGCGGCGAACTCGAAAATCAAGTCGGAAATTTGCATAAACCAACGCAAATAACTTTATTTTGCCGAAAACAAGCAGCAGGCGCCGCGGCCGCCATCGCGAGTCTCGCCGCCGCTGTGATTGGTCGAAGCTCAATGACATCATCGTCAGGAAGGTGAGGACAGCAGACTGCGCTCGCCGGCAGGCAATGACGTGTTTATCTGTTGAAATCGGGTAGTTGCTGTTAGTATGGCGAACTGTGAAAGTCGGAACGAGTTCTCTGTACATCCGTACATGTTCGAGCCGGTCGCCACTGTAAAGTGGATATCCGTGGATCTCAAATTTGATAAGAAACAGCCGCATCGGCACTCGCTTTTAGCCGCGTATTGGCACGGTCCGCGCTACGCGCGGGCATCGTGCAGAAACATCAGCTGTTCGTGGATTTCACAGCTCAGAGTGCAGCGTTGTTAATGCAGTCAGTATCGTACTTCGCAGCGGGCAAGGCGCACGCGATGAGTCAGTAAAAAAAAAAGCCAGACCAGTGCCGCTCTCGCCGCAGTGGTGACATGTGCTCTGAACTGCGCTGAAAAATTGCGCAAGGATAGTTTGGCTCATATATTGCAGTTCTGTTTTTTATATTACCGTCGCTTTTTCTAAATTCTGCCCAGTACTACAGTGATGGAAGCATGCGACTGTCGTGTAGAGTAGCTGATTTCGATGCTGCGTGCTGATATCTGTGTACACGTGTTTTCGCCATAGGTGCTCATGCGCGCACTGCGTGCAAAGGGGGAAGAAGAGGACTGCTGCTGCTGCCTCGAAATTCGGCAGATTCGCGACCGCCAGAAACATCCGAGGTGCATCACAACAACAAAAAATTTAAGAAATTTAAAATTCACGATGGCAAGTCGTGGTGGCGGCGAGGGCCCCTTCAGGTGCGGAAACACAGAAGGAACCGCGTCGCTGTTCAGTCGCACACTCTTGATCGTCAATCCCAGCGACTGCATGAGAGCCGGGTTTCGTACGTAGTCGCTGTCACGAAAGTGCTTGGAGCACAGCACGCTTGATCTCGTAGGTTTGAAGTCTTTTAACTGCAGCGGTCCATTTTCCAGCCATCTTCTGATCCCGAGGAAACTTCTGAAAAGCGACCTCATCGCGACTGTAAGTGCTGCGGCAGCCATATGCCGCGCAGTAACTCGGCATCCCGAGTCCACTTCAACCTTGCACAAACACAAGTAGTGAATGTCGGATGGCGAAAATCTTCAATCAGAAGAGAACGGTGCAATGGCAAGAAATCCCTACGAACTGGCAGAACTGATGCTTCGCTAGGCAGCAGATCGCAGCAGAAACAAGCTGAGCTGACTGAGCGACGCAGGCGGCCCGGCGGCTCGATCCTGACGATGACGTCACCTCCCCACGTGTCTATCTCTCCCAAGCTCCGCCCCTGCGCGCGCGCGCGCCGAGGGGGGCGTTCCCTCGGACAAAGTTTACTCGCTTATAGCGCCGTTGTTTAATAGAACATCGCGAAAAAAACCTCCGTAGGCATGTTGTAAGAGGTCGCGGATACCGAATTCGCAATAAATTCGCGAATTCAAAACCTGTTCAGTGTCCCTTTAACAAAGGGAACTAGGTGACTGCAGCATTTTGCAATGAAACACAAAACATACACAATAAAAGGACAAAACTGTATGTGTACATGTTCAAAAGATGATATCAAAATGTACCAGACAGCTCAGGAAGCAGAGAAAATCACTTAAAATAGTATTTTTTTAGCGATCGTGAGGAGACCTGGGTATTCTTGTATAATGCGATATACCATTTCACACTTTCACTCCGGCGTATTGTAGTAAACGTTTGCTATATCCGTTTTTTGTGGGTGGTATATTTAAGTTGTTAAACATTTGGTTCCTTGTTATTCGTCGAGGGCTGAATGAAATAGTAATGAAATAGTGAATGGTTCATTGTTCCTTAACAAACTGTTAATGCATGCAGCTAATTTTAGTTGTCCAAAAAAATCAAAAGGCAAGATTTTGAATCTAGAAAATAGTGATTTGCTATGTTCGTAGTCTCGTGAGAAAGTTATTGTACGTATAGCTCGTTTTTGCAGCCTTCGTACGGGCTTAAGATAAGAGCTATACATCGACCCCGAATATTCTACGCAGTACAAAAGGTGGCACTTTACTAAACTAAAATACAGAATGCGCAGAATGGGAACGTCAAAATATTCGCGAGCTTGCAAGAGGGCGAAACAACTGGTAGCTAGCTTCGAGCAGACTACGTCTAGGTGATACTGCCAACTTACACAGCTATGTAGGACAGCACCAAGGTAAGTAAAACAATCCGTACATTCAAGGGAACATTCATTGATGTATGTCATAGGGAGAGGGATTGGTACGGGTGTGGAATAACACATATTTTGTCTTTTTTGGCATCTATGGCAAGCCTGTTAGCGGAAAGCCAGTTGGCAAGCTTGGCTTGTTCGGCGTTAACCTTTTTTTCTATGTCTAACAGATTTTTACCAGTAATAATTAGGGTGGTGCCGTCAGCATACATAAGCATCTCAGCCGTGGTTAGTACTAGGGGCAAGTCGTTTATGTACAGCAAGTAAAGTAACGGCCCAAATACGGAACCTTGCAGGACGCGTGTTTGTACTAACTGAAGATATGAAGCAATCTTATTGATAATTACCATCTGTTGTCGACCTTGAAGGTAACTCTGAAAAAAATTCCACATAGTGTTGCGAAAACCATATTTGCGTAAGTTGTAAAGTGAAAGGTCGTTGTATACTGTATCAAAAGCTTTTCTAAGGTACGGTTTCTAAGAAAAACCGCTACGCCGAATTTGTTGTCTTGAAGGGCAGTGTTTAAAATCTGGCTTAATGTGAGCACAGCTGTGCTTGTAGAACGTATCGGTCGGAAGCCATGTTGATGCGGACATAAAATATATTTGTTCAAAAAAGAGAGAATGCGTTTTACAATTATTTTTTCAAAGATATTGTTAAGAACACTGAGTACAGATATCGGGCGGTAGCAAGAAGGATCAGACCTGTTCCCCTCTCTGTAGACGGGGGTGAGTTTGGCTATATTGAGTATTGATGGGTATTTACCAGCACGTAATGAGGGATTAAATAGATTGCATAGTACTTCCCCAATTATACCGATGCTCTCTTTTATAACACGCGCTGGAATTTTGTCAAGACCCGGTGCTTTGCTAGTTTCAAGTTTACTCACAATAGGCACAATTACATTAGTCTCTATGCTGTCTATAACGAAACTATTTGGTAACGAAGTTGCTTAATACAGTGCCTTGTCAGGAATAGGCAACATTTTCGCTAATGAAGGACCAACATTTGTAAAGTAAGTATTGAGGTCATTGACAGTATCCTCAATGACATTGTCTGGAAGGGTATTGTCAGTAAGAGTGTGTACGATTATGTCCATTTATTATTTGCCAAGTTTTCCGTGAGTTTCCAGAAGCCTGCTCAATGAACTTCGAATAGTAGTCTTTTTTACATGTACAGTACGGTCCACTGTTAGGGGGAACACGCGAGCGCGCGGCCGGCGGTCCGCGGGGCGGTAACTGCTGGCGAGATTTGTAAACGCGGAGCATGCGCGCAGAATCGCAAGGGCGGTACTTGCCCACGTCATCTGTTACTTCCCCGCCCCACGCTCGGCGCGCGCTAGCGACAAGCTTGCTATGCTCGCTGCATCGACCATCAATTTCCATGTCTGTTATCAAAAGCGGCTGACTGGTTCGAACAGCGTTTGCGGCAAACAGCGAAACAAACAGCGAACAGCGAAAAGCGGCAAGCCCCACCCTTGCGCGTCTATGCGCAGGCGCTGCGTTTACAAATCTTGCCGCCAGTTTGCGCCACGCGGGCCGCCGGCCATGCATTGGCGTGTTCCCTCCAAGAGTGGACCGTACTGTACGTGACATAGCTACTGATTTGTTACGAGCTGTTCTGTATTCATGCAGTAAATGAACATTCTGCTTATCACATTTCCACTTATGATGCCAGTACTCTTTTGCCTTAAGCGCTCTTAATAAATCTTGGGTCATTCAAGGACAGATTGGTGTTTCATATGAACGTCTACGGATAGCTTTTTTTTTAGTTCTGTACGGAATCCGTAATCACATTGATTAGGTTAGTGAATTCCTGGTGTACGTCATCGTGATAAACCTCGTGCCATCTAAAAGAACGTAAGAGATTACGGACTAATCAATTCTATAGGAAGTAACGGTTATCTGATGATTTATTACAGGCCCTCCACCTAGAGTGGAGTCTTATCAAAGAAACACCTAGTAGCTGTGTTTGGTGGCCGATACATCACACCGCAACAACAGAGCATTCTATCTGTATAAAAAGTGCTTCTAAATTTGTTAGGCTGCATGTAAGTTCCGATAGTATAGATAAGCGCAGTCCGTTCTTTACGAAAGAAAAGCAACGCCCCCACCACGAGAATTAGATGTTGATGGCTGATATCATTTTATAACCTGATATCTTAATTGTTTAATCCCTTTTCAGCCATGTTTCTGTAGCTGCGATTACGTCATGTTTTCCATAACGTGAAATAAACGAGAAAACAAGATTAAGATTTTTTCTTATACTGCGTATGTTGCAGGGGAAACGAACTAAATTTCCTTCCGGATTTGCTTTGTGAGACTCAGCCATGAAAAGGTTAATTTATTTTATTGAGGTCATCAATAGATGACGCATCCAGTACTTGCGAGTTCTCGCCATTACGCATTAGTATCTTTCCATCTGATACCCATGCAAACTACCAATTCTTCTCTCGTTTTATCTGTATCGCTTTACCCAGCAAGATTTTATTGTCTGCGCACAAGTGTTCATTGGCGTATACCGGCGTGTTGTTTTCAAAGCCAAACATTGACGTGTTAAGCCGGTATTTTTTGGCTGCTCTCAGAAAGTTATCCCTGGCAGTGCGTGACGCAAATCAGACTACAATAATTGGGGGGCATGCCAGTTATTGTGGTGACGCGATACGCTGCATCAATTTCTTGGTTGGAGTGTTCAATGCGCAAGCATTTAGCAACTTTGCTAATCGTGTCGAGTATGTTTTCGTTTTCCGCAAGTGGAACACCCTTTAATTCAACATTGTTCCTCCTTCCGTACTGTTTTAGTTCTGTTAGCTCTTTCCTAATTTCTTGTAGTTCACTGCTCAATTTCTTATTTGTTTTCAGAGACTCAAGGTTATCTTTCTTTACTTGTGCGAGTTCTAGTCGAAGCGACTTGATTTCCTCCTTAAATTCTTCGAAACTCTCATTAACAAAGCCTATTGACATCTTTAGTGATGTCAGCTCAGCTTTTATAGCATCGTTCGAGGAATCAAGTTTCTTCATCTCTAACCTGAGCTCATTCATTGCACCAGCAAATTTAGTGGCCATTTCCAGCAACACTTTCACCACTTCCTTTATGCTGTTTGGGACTTTATGACCCAAAGCTTTTGTGAACGTCACTAACGCATCACTGTCAGTGTCCTCCCTGTCGCGCTTTCCGGCCATGGTAAATGTACAGCATGATTTAAAATGGCTACATCAAATAGGGCACTCAGAACAGCAGATGGCATCAGAGCAGACCAGCAGGTATTCCACGTAAATAACCTTAGTTCATATGTGAAGTAATTATACAGGATGCCTACCTGCAGCAAGAACAGGACAGCGTTAGTGAGCGTGCCCGCGTGGCTTCCGGATCTTCGTAGGATGCAATACGTACGGGTGCATGACGTTTCATGTAACCTACTAACTGTCACTTGCAGAGACCCTCAGGGCTCTATCGTGAGCGAGGCTCAAATTTTTAAGGACTTATCCTCCATGGCCGGCTTCTGTGCGTTTCCGGCTTACGCCCGCCTGTTGCAGGCCCATGGTGGCTCTTGCCCACTACGGGGGATTGGCCATGAAGCCGGCGATTAATGTAAACAGGAAAAAATATGAGCTATAACAAAGGAAGAGCAAGGAATCGGTAACGTAAGGAAGAATGAAATGTTAGAGAATGATAGACATTTTATAATATAAATAAACCATAAAAAATAATTGGAAGTTTATTCAAATAGTGGGAGTAATTTCGAGGCACCACGTTTTGGTTGGAATGACGATTAGCAATGACTTCTTCTTGTGTCACGAAGGAAATTGCACACGGATAAGCAGACGTTCCTGTTGCTATGGCCTAGTGAGGACGCCCCAATGGAAAGAGTATTCTGAGAATTTAGGGGAATTTTTAAATTCTTGAATAAAACTTCGAAATGCATTTTCCTGTGACTAATATAACGCTAACAGGTAATTAAAAATGATCGATGTTTTCAGGCTCTTGACAATAACAGCATAGCGGAGATGGCACCAGACCAGACGCGTGTAAATAAAAATTCAATGGAGGGATACGACAGCGAAATAATGTAATGGCCACTTCCAGTTTACGAGTGGCACGGCACTTATTATCCCGGTCAAAAGAAAGATGCCGATATTCTTCAAAAGGTAGCTTCATTTTCAAGGACTCTTCAAGTAATTAGTACTTATGATATCTACACAGAGTAACAAAAGACCGTAGTCGGCACCACGGCCATTACCGGCCCATCTGGAGACCACCGTGCGAGAACATTGGCCATCTCGTTTATACATATATGCCACGATGGCCTGGCACCCACACCAATCGCACTTCACGCACGTGCGGAGGAACTAATGATGTGAATGCGTTTAGAACAGAAGACTCGGAGGGAGAAGCTGAAGCGAATGCTGTGCATACCGAAAGCGAATCAGTCACTGTAACAACTGGCGAATTTTGTACAAAGTGTGCGAATGGCTAACAGAACGACGAAGAGCTCTACTCCAAATATGGCTGTATAATCTTGGAGGCGCAAGGTGATTGATTGATTTGTGGGGTTTAACGTCCCAAAACCAGTTCTGATTATGAGAGACGCCGTAGTGGAGGGCTCCGGAAATTTCGACCACCTGGGGTTCTTTAACGTGCACTGACATCGCACAGAACACGGGCCTCAACATTTCGCCTCCATCGAAATGCAGCCGCCACGGCCGGGATTCGATCCCGCGACCTTCGGATCTCCAGCCGAGTGCCATAACCACTAGACCACCGTGGCGGGGCAGGCGCAAGGTGCATGAGCAAGACAAAGTCTCTGAAAAAAATGCCCACTCCCGCTTTCTCACGCATGGATGCATCGACCGCAATTATATTATCGATTCCCAATTGACAGAAATGATCTTCTAATAAGCCTATTAAATGTGTAGAAGGTAGGAGTTTGGCATTAGGGGGGAATATATTATACAATTCAATTTTAGTATTGGTCAATAGTTTATCCGATGAGAAGATACCACGAATGTTAACATCGAAAGCCTCTAGTTGGTTCTGCACAAACAAAACTTGAGGTTTGTATATGCGAGACCAAGGCTCATTAAAAAAATGGCAGATCCCACGTGCAGTGGGAATCAGGGAAATGCGGAGCACGCATCAAAAACGTGAAACGTATCTGCATTGTTGTCTCGCTATACCGATTTCGGTATATATGAAGTTCACGAAACGGCCACAAGAGCACCAAAAGCGTGGCATGTAAATCATCCCGCTCTTGACATGCAATTTCATGATTTTCGTGTTATGACCTGTCATTTATGTTCATCGTGCAATCATGTTGTGCCACACCAATTTTCGTATACATCCCATTAATGAAACAGCAGGGGAGAACCAAGACCGTGGCATGCAAATCATGCCGCTCATGACATGGATGTCATGATTTTGATGTTGTGACCTGCCATTTATGTTCGTCGTGCAGTCTTGTTGTGGGCCACCAATTTTCGCACACATCCCGTTAACCAGACGGCCAGGAGAGCACCAAGACCGTGGCATGTAAATCTGGCCGCTCATGACATGCATCTCATTATTTTCATGTTATGACCTGTCATTTATGTTCGTCATGCAGTCATTTTGTGCCGTACCAATTTTCGTACACACCCCGTTAACCAGACGGCCAGGAGAGCACCAAGACCATGGCATGTAAATCATGCCGCTCATGACATGCGGGCCATTATTTTCAGGTTATGACCTGTCATTTATGTTCGCCATTCAATCATGTTGTGCCATACCAATTTTCGTATACATCCCATTAACGAAAAGGCCAGGAGAGCACCAAGACCGTGGCATGCAAAACATCGCCCCGCGTCGGTGGTCTAGTGGCTATGCTACTCCGCTGCAGAGACGAGGGTCGCGGGATCGAAACCCGGCAGCGGCGGCTGCATTTCGATGGAGGCGAAATATTGAGGCCAAAAGGACCGAAAGTTGAGCGAGTTGGTAACAGTCCATAATCAAAAGAAGCGGCGTGCAGGACACGGACACAAGAAGAGCAGTGAACAACACGAACGCCGACTAACAACTGATGCACAGCACAGAGGCGAAAAAGAAAGAAGACACACAGCTTAACTGCGCATGCTCGGAATGGTAGCCCCACCTGTCAATCGGTTAAACGTGCCGGTCTTCGCGATAGACAACTCCTAAGGCTTTCTATCTCCTCTCTGTTTAAGCTAATCGACGGCTGACTCACGCATGCAGTTCCACTAATACTGATATGCCAGGCCTCAACCAATAAACGCGTATCTTCGTTCTTATGCCTGTACAGGATCTCGGTTTTGTCTAACTCGGGCATGCAGCTACATACCTGGCAGTGCAAGGATAGATTGGACGGCGTCCCACCTGATAGCGACCTTCTGTGTTCAATTAATCTTTGATTAATACATCGCGCAGTTTGCCCTACATAAAAACGTCCGCAGCTAAAAGGAATCTTATAAACTACACCCATGCGACAGTCGGTGAAATTGTTCTTGGCTAGGTGCTTAACCGGACAGATATCCGTTCGCTTCTTACCGTCCATCTGCTCATTTTTTCTATGCACTGCAGCACAAACCCTTCCTAACTTATTGGGAGCCGTAAACACAACATTAACCCCATATTTACTTCCCACTTTCTTAAGCCTGTGCGAAACAGCGTGGATATACGGAATACTCACGACCTTTTTCTTGTTAATGTTACTCTCTGCTACAGCTTTTGTTCCGGTCGAAATCGACTTCTTAAGACGCTCAGCTACTGTGGCTATGGCTAGTCTAGGGTAACCTGCATCTAAGAGGCGCTCGACCTGCGCATTAAAGCTAATGGTCAAACGGTGCACGCACGACTTCGATAGGGCTGACTTTAAACAGGACAAGGCTATTCCGTTTTTTACTACTTTCGAATGCTTGGAGTCAAAGTTTAACAACGGCTTAGATGCTCCAGGGGAATACTGCCAACACACGTGATTCTGCTCAAATGACAAGGAGATATCTAAAAATTGTATTACGTTTCTCTCCGGTAGTTCTTTCGTAAACCTTAGACCATCTCCATTAAGTTTAAATTGATCGCTTACGTAGGTGACGACGGATTCAAAGTCATCCTTACTACAAAGTACCAAGTAATCGTCCGCATACCGAAATACCCTAATGATGCGGTCCCCTAAGGCCTCTTTTAAACGGCAGTCAAACTTGCTCAAGTATATATCACTTAGAATAGGGGCTACCTTTGAACCTATACAAATCCCCGATTTCTGCACTAATACGCCTTCCCTGTATCCAACTAATGTTGAGGTTAAGTACATGGAGAGAATTTCTAGAAAGGTACCTGTGGAAACTCCGCATCTATCTATGAAACCGGACTCCTGCCGTTGTTCTTGAATACACTCTTTCACGCAATTTAGTAAACCTTCATGCGGCAACGAGTAATACAAATCTTCTACATCCATGCTAAACGCTGTGCAGTGGCCAGGATTTTCCTCTGTTAACAACTGAACTAGAGCCTGGGAATTACGTACACGGAAGGGGTCAGAAAAACTTAAGGATGTTAAGCACTTCTGCAAATAGCTAGCTACACAAACTTGCCAAGTCCCTGACTCTGATACAATCGAGCGAAACGGAATTTCTGGCTTATGGGTTTTCGCCGAGAAAAATAATTCTAAAGTGAGCAGTTTTGCCTTTTTAACTCTGGAAGCTACCTTATCTAGATTATGTTTCAACAGGAGATCGACAGCTCGTTGTTTTACTACAGAAGGTTTCAGTTTAACAGGTCTAAAATTCTTTTCAACAGCTGCTGAGGCTTTATCAGAAAAAGTGCTATTCGGCATTATTACAAAACAACCTTCCTTGTCCTGTGAGATGTCAGTACGCGTTCAGGAAACCCAGGTGGTCGAAATTTCAAGAGCCCTCCGCTACGGCGTCTCTCATAATCACAGCTGGTTTTGGGACGTTAAGCCCCACAAAACATCATGTAAATCATGCCCCTCATGACATGCATGTCTTGATTTTCATATTATGACCTGTCAGTAATGTTCGTCATGCAGTCATGTTGTTACATGCCAATTTTCGCATACATCCCATTAACGAAACGGCCAGGAGAGCACGAAGACCGTGGCATGTAAATCTTGCCGCTCATCACATGCATATCACGATTTTGGATGTTACGACCTGTTATGTTCGTCATGCAGTCGTGTGGTGGCATAGCAATTTTCGCAAACATCCCATTAAGGAAGCGGCCAGGAGAACACAAACTCGTAGGCGGCTAGATAGATAGATAGATAGATAGATAGATAGATAGATAGATAGATAGATAGATAGATAGATAGATAGATAGATAGATAGATAGATATGCTCAAAGTCGCCGAAGTTCGCTAAGAAATGCTTCGCATTTAATATGTTACAGAACACGAAGTGTAATCGCCTTTGTAAAGACGAATAAATTTTAGGGGCGAAGCTCCTTAAGTTTTGGGTCTGTCCGTCCGTTGTTCCTAGTAGCGCTTTACCTTCAAAGAAATGAATGATGCTACGTGTGGGAAAGACAGAGAGGGAAAACTCTTTCCCATATTAAGGGAAAGGGGCTGCGAGAAAAAGGCGAGGGATCCTACTCGCGGTAGGCCTCCTCCACCACCTCAGCCCACCTCAGGATTGCCTCCTGAAGTGCGGGGTCGTAACTGCTCATGGCAGCCTCCCACAGCTCCTGACTACGTAAATGTTTACGAAGGTTTGGGGGAGGGGAATGGTTCCTGCACTGCCACATAATGTGGTTTAAGTCCGCTCTGTTGACTGAACAGAACTTGCAAGCTGAACTAGGGTACGTTCCCGGATAAATTTTGTGACGTGAGGCAGGGGAGAGAAATGAGCGAGTTTGTAGTCTACGCCAAAGAACCTCGCGCATGCGTGAGGACCTGCGCATTAAAGGTGGGACGGTAAGGCGGTAATGCCCGCAAATGTCGTGATACGTAAGTAACCTTTCTTTGGAGGTAAAAGGCGGAGGGAGATTACTGGCTTCTGAACCGTCCCCAAGTCCAGCCTGCGCTCGGATAGTAAAAGCTCGAGCACTTGCGTGGGCCGCTTCATTGCCGATAAGGCCTGCGTGGGCAGGTGTCCAGAGTAAGCGAAAAAGGTGGGATGGCGGATTGCGGGACAGAATGGCTACGGCTGCCCTGCAAATCCTACCCGCTCCGAAGTTGTGTATAGCAGTTTTTGAGTCACTTATCATGAAAAACGAATTGGGTATTGTCGTGGCGAGTGCCACCGCCGCCTCTTCCGCCTCCTCCGAAGACGAGGCTTGAATGGATGCTGCCGTCGCAACACTGCCAGTAGAGTCAACAACTGATATCGCGAATTTCTTTCCGCACGGGTTCTCTGCGGCATCGACATAGAGCACGTCCTTGCAATTGGAGAACTTTTTCTGAAGTGCTTTAGCTCGGTGTTGCCTTCTATGCTCGTGATGAACAGGATTCATATTTTTAGGGAGAGGAGGGATATCAAAGTTCTCATGGATGTGGTAAGGAATATTTAATTTTTCCTTCGTCATCGGTGCCGGGGCAACATTTAGGGAGTTTAGAATGTGCCTACCAGTGTAGGTGTTCGACAGGCGCTGGTACTGAGCTGTCAGGTGGGCTTCTGCGAGCTCACTAAATGTATTCAGGGTGCCTGTAGCCAAAAGTCTCTCAGTAGAGGCTGTACTCGGCACTCCAAGGGCAAACTTGTAGAGCTTGCGTATTAATGCTTCGGGTCTGGTTAGTTGGAGATAAGGGAGGGAGAATGTGATTTTACTTATTGAAAATGCCTGTACCAGTCTTAATAAATCTGCTTCTCGAAGACCACCGTGCTTATTGGACACTCTTCCGATAAGCCGTGTTGTGTTGTCTACGCTGGCGGTAACCGTTTGAAGTGTGTATGTATTTAGCCTGTTAGACTGAATGTACATGCCTAGTACACGGATTTTGTCTACGACGGGAACTTGCTTACCACCAAGGTTTATCTGAATGTTGGGTCTATCGCGTTTATTAGCTGAGAGGAGTAATAGCTCAGATTTATCTGGGGAGCACTCGAGGTTCATTAACCCAGCTCTCGTAGCCACGGCATCTGCGGCCTCTTGTAAGGTATCTTGAATGTAACCGTCGGAGCCACTTTTCATCCATATGGTTATGTCGTCCGCATATAAAGAATACTGGACATCCGGTATTTGGGACAGCGTCTCAGAAATAGACCGCATAGCTAGGTTAAACAAGAATGGCGAGAGCACAGATCCCTGAGGTGTGCCGTAGCTACCTAGGGTGATTGGGGGAGAAGTTTGGTTGTTGAGACTAATGATAGCCGTGCGATTTATGAGAAATTCGCGAATGTAATCATACATTTCCTTGCCACAGTTAATCTTATTCAGTTCGCGTAAGATAGATCCATGATCTATGTTGTTGAAAGCACCCCGAAGGTCGAGTCCTAAGACGGCTTGGGTGTCTTTGCTACCGGTAGGAGTAAGGATGTCGTGCTTGAGTCTTAGCATGGCATCCTGGCAAGAGAGCGACTGGCGAAAGCCAATCATCTCTGGCGGGAATAACCGATTGTCTTCTGTGTATTTGACTAAGCGATTAAGGATGACATGTTCGAGAGTTTTGCCCAAACATGAAGTTAAAGAAATAGGTCTAAGGTTAGCTATGTCTGAGGGCTTATTAGGTTTGGTAATAAAGATTACCTTAGCGGTTCTCCATGAACTCGGAAGCGAACTGTTGTTGAAGCAGTGGTTATAGTATTCTATAAGGGCGGAGATCGATTTGTCGTCCAGATTTCGAAGTAATTTATTAGTTACGTTATCGATACCCGGGGCAGATGTAGTTTTAAGAGAAAATAGGGCGTGCCGAACTTCTGGCTCCGTAATCGATAGGGAATGTCATCAATGTGTTTGTGCAATAACCGAGTAATGTAATGACTCTGATGAGCCCGCGATGTTGATGGTTCAAGTAAATGTCTAAGCAATTGCCAAGTCTTCTTACTACTGAGATGCTTTCGGATATTTGGCCACATTGTTGATTGACTAGTTGGGTCGCATATACTTGTCTTGATCTAGTCTAGCTACACGGATGCGAAGCCTACGGTTGTGGCGGCGTGTTTTCCACCGTTTTAATAAGGATTCCTTCGCTTGCCACATATGGAGCAGCTTAGCATCAACTGTTTGAAACTGAGTATCAGATGTCATAGTTCTAGTATGTTCGTCAACGTCCTTTTGGAGTTGACTGATCCACTGTTGCAAATCAAGTATGGAACTGGGAGCACTATTCGCGCGCGTTTTCCGGAATTTGTCCCAGTCCGTAAGTTTGGGAGGTTGAGGGTTAAAGGGCTTGTGAGAGAAACTAACAGAGATCTGAATGACGTAGTGATCGCTACCGAAATTAATTTCAAGGTTTTCCCATATAGCTAAGCTAATCCGAGAAGAGAGGGTGAGATCCGGTGTTGTGTCTTTGGAGACACTATTGCCTAAGCGGGGAGGCGTGTCGAAGTCATTGTGCAAAGTGAGTTGATCCCGTACATGAGTCCATAAAGCTCGTCCTTTAGGTGTGGACGTTGTGTGACCCCAGAGCTGATTTGGGGAATTGAAGTCGCCAACGATGAGGAGCGGGTTTCTCCTAGCTTCCTATTTAGCACGGTCAAAAAGCGCGGTAAACCGGTGGTGCTTAGAATTGGGACTGCTGTAGACGTTAAGGAGATAAAGGGGAGCCGACATTGTCTTTTTAGGAAGTATTTCGATGAAGTCGTGAGCAATGTCGATACCATCCAAAGAGGAGTAAGTAACAGCTAAGTGTTTTTGTGCTAAGATTGCAGTGTTGGGACGTTCGCATCTTGTACATTGGAATGTGTTGTAACCAGATAATTTAATGTGACCATTTGTTTCTTATAAAGCAATAACTGCTGGCTTTTGCGTGAGATTGGCTATGTATTGCTGCAGACTGGCCTTCTTTTTGGAAAAGCCCCTGCAGTTCCACTGCCACACAATTATTTCGGAGCGCTTAGGGGACGCGGCCATGCAGTCGGTCAAGTTTTTCGATAATTTGACTGAATCGCTCATCAATGTGGTTAAGTCGTTCGTCAATCTGGTTGAATTTACCGCTTATATGGGTACTGAGGTTATGAACGATACTGGTAAGGGATTCAAGCTTAGCTTCTACGGAATCCATGCGTTTTTCGAGGGCCTCAAAGCGATTGTTAGAGTTACGAATGTGTGCGGCCAGTTTACGGCTTAGCTTATCGTGTTCTTCCCAAGTATCTCGACCATCATCGCTAGATTTGCGCTTTCTGGCGGTAACGACATTGGGAGGGGCAGAAGTATCCATGGTTGTGGTCTCATTGTTCTCGCTGATCGGAGGAGAGGTTATATTGGTTTGTTTATCAGCAGCGGGTTGTGGAGATGAGGGGTTTCTGCAAAGAGAAAGGGTTTGGAGCTGAAGATTCTGTTTACGCAGAGCACGATTTTCCTCCTGAATCTGTTGCACAAGGGCATAGATGGGGGCATCGGGTTTAGATCTAAGTGAGCTGTGGGAAGCTACAGAAGGCCAGCTTACCTGAGGAGGGCTTGATTTGTTGCCAGAGGGAGTAGCTGATAGAGGGGGCCACTCTTCCTCCTGATTCTTCTTAGGAAGAGGTCCCTGCTTCTTGGTCTGAAGAGGAGGTTTGGAATTGGGGGTAGGAGGAGTCTTGTCGACCTTGGGGCTGGTAGTTTTGGCCTATATCGTAGTGCACATTGAACGGATCTAGTTTCATGTCTTCCACTGCACAGCACGCACTTCGGAATGCACAAGTGGTCAGGCGGGGCAGTCACTGTTCCGCACTTATGGCAAGTCTCTTCTTTATGCGTAGGGCAGACATCTGGTCGATGTCCAACCGTCCAACAGCGAGTGCAGGCTTCCATCCTTTGTCGGAAAGGCTTGCACCGGAGCATCGCCATTTCGCATTTAACCCAAAAAGGAACTTTCGTTCCCAGGAAAGTCACGAGGACTGCGTCAGAAGTTTTTCCCATACGTCTGGCTTCTAGAAAGTGCATTTGTGGGTTGCACTCTCGAAGCGTGGGTAGAATATCTTTTTCAGAGATAACTTCTCCCAGGCACACCCTGTCGATATAGACGATGCCTTTACACGTCTCGGAGTTTGGAACGCTGTAGGATGTGACTTCGTGATCTTGGCCGTTGACCTTCAGCGACTTGATTGCAAGATATTTCGTCAGACGGTCATAGCTTTCCGTACTGAGGGTAATTGTGTTGGTGGTGGGGTCGACGGTAATGATGTCTTGGCATAACTCCATGGTGGCTGGAAAGCCGGCTGCCGTAGAGAGAAGCTGGGAGAGTTGGAAGTGACTGAAGCGGGAGGCGTTGAAACCTCCACGAATGCGAAAAATTGCCTTGTATGAACCTTCGGGTAGCTTGGGAGGTCTCACTTTGTTATTCCTGGAAACCATTTGTTGCCACACAGCAGCCTTGGCAGTAGCAGCGATGGCGTCCTTACGAAGCGAGTCTTGATATTTGGCATCGTATATGTGAGTTTGCCGCCACTTGAGCATCTCTTCCGGGGAGAGGTCTTCCTCTTCTCCTACTCCATCCTGGCTCATGACGCCCACACGAGGCGTGCAACGCCTACGGCGTCGGAGAGCCGCAAAGCTCTCGTAGGCGAAGAACCACAAAAGTCACAATAATACGCGTTCTAGCGGGCAGATCTTTTAAAAAACAGCATCAAAACGTAGCGGAAATCTTCGCGCATTTCGTGCGAAAATATCACAGGGATATGGCGAGAAAAGTGGGAGTTACACCCAAAAGCTCACAGAGCCGAAGAAACACGTCCACACGCGTCGACGCCACCTCGCGTTCCCCTACGTGTGGGAGGCGCGCCCTCGGCGCGTGCCTCCCGGCGCGCGAGCTCTCTTACTCTTCCATCTGTGTCTTGTGTGAGAGAGAGAGGCAGAGAGAGCGAAAGGTGCGTGTTGACTATGGAAACGCTCTTTCTTCGATGAACGCGCTACCAGCTCGCAAAGAAGGAGAACGCGCCCTCACCCGCGAGAGACAAGCTTGACGCAGGCAGCGTCTTCTAGCGAGGTTCTTGATTGAAAAATACCGACTGCTCGCGCTGGAGAACCGTTCACCGGTCACCCATATATATATATATATATATATATATATATATATATATATATATATATATATATATATGGACTGGATCTTGACTTGCAATGAAGTGCCGGTGGGAGATTTCACTTGTGCGTAGTTGAACCATAAGGTTTCGCAGCGTCCGCGTTAACTAAATTAATCCGGAACTCGGCACGGCCTGCGATGAACTTCCGGAGCTTCGCCCACTCATCGTCATTCACTCCGTGGATATGC
>CM023487.1:100713542-100739421 GCA_013339685.2 Hyalomma asiaticum | reverse complement strand
CGTGCACACAGATATCAGCACGCAGCATCGAAATCAGCTACTCTACACGACAGTCGCATGCTTCCATCACTGTAGTACTGGGCAGAATTTTAGAAAAATCGACGGTAATATAAAAACAGAACTGCAATATATGAGCCAAACTATCCTTGCGCAATTTTTCAGCGCAGGTTCAGAGCACATTTCACCACTGCGGCGAGAGCGGCACTGGTCTGGCTTTTTTTTTTACTGACTCATCGGTGCGCCTTGCCCGCTGCGAAGTACCATACTGACTGCTATTAACAACGCAGCCCTCTGAGCTGTGAAATCCACGAAAAGCTGATGTTTCTGCACGATGCCGCGCGTAGCGCGGACCGTGCCAATACGCGGCTAAAAGCGAGTGCCGATGCGGCTGTTTCTTATCAAATTGAGATCCACGGATATCCACTTTACAGTGGCGACCGGCTCGAACATGTACGGATGTACAGAGAACTCGTTCCGACTTTCACAGTTCGCCATACTAACAGCAACTACCCGATTTCAACAGATAAAACGTCATTGCCTGCCGGCGAGCGCAGTCTGCTGTCCTCACCTTCCTGACGATGATGTCATTGAGCTTCGACCAATCACAGCGGCGGCGAGACTCGCGATGGCGGCCGCGGCGCCTGCTGCTTGTTTTCGGCAAAATAAAGTTATTTGCGTTGGTTTATGCAAATTTCCGACTTGATTTTCGAGTTCGCCGCACGAAATTACGTATCATGACCCATAATCTCGTTTTTCTTAAAAGTGGTTCAGTGTCCCTTAAGGTATTTTGAGGATACGTTAGTGATACTTGCTACCCATGTTTCATTTTACACTTCTATTACCAAACCTATTTGTGTTCGCTACAATTCATGCATCTTCTTCCTTTGTTTCTTGACTGCTTTTAGTAATCGCACATTATTCCTTGCATGGTGATATTTAACTTCTTTTCTACTCTTTACTTTTTTGCAATTATTACAGTTTCCATTACGTATATTTCAATATGGCACCCGCACTAGCCTTTGGCAATGAGACATTCAGTTCTGTGCACATTTCTACGAGATGTGTGCAATAAAGTACATGCATTCGTTCATTCAAAAGTAAATAGTTCTGGACTACGTTAAGTGTACTACCACGTACATTATAGTGTTCTAACTTGTGTAGGAGAATACTGTGGTGTACGCAGCTCGAGCGCCTTTCAAAAAACCTAGGAAATAGACCGAGAGTGTAGTGCTTGTGCTCTATATTTCGAGTATTTCATCCTTAATAACGAGTAGTTCTCGCTTTGTGGAAACCGAAGTGGAAACAGATATCAGGTTGTGTGTAGTAAAAAAAATCACCGCCCAAGCACTCCGTACAAATGGTTAACGAGCGAAAAAAAATTGGCCGCGTATCTTCCGTGCTTCGCTGCAAATGTCGTCGAAAGACGATAGTCTTCTACCGGCCGTACACCATGAGTCCCGTTTTCGCGTGTTTCTATTTCCCCCGAGGAGCTGCGCAAGCGAGAGGGAAAACAAAGAGACGCGAGGAGAGAAAGGGACCGGCCGGAGTGGCGGGCGGCCGTTCCGCTGCCTTCCGTTCGGCACGAGCGTGAGATAAGGGCGCCATCTGGCCATGGTTTCGGGAGACGAAAGAAGCTTGCCTAGTACGCAGAGCTGCGTAGGAAACGTCCGCTTTTGCGCATCCTAACAAGCACTAGGATCTTTAGAATCACGCATCTGTGTATTTTATACTAAAGGAACATACCGTCTAATACTTACGTATTGATGTTGCGCCTCAGATATGCGTAATATTTGCTTTTTGGCCGACTGTGTTCAAAAGTATGAAGGTAGCTATCTGTTCAAGCTGGGTGGTCGTTGAGGAAGGGGTTCACCTTTCGCAGCAGGACAGACACACACACAGACACAGACAGACCAAAATTTCTGCGTAGAAGTATCCCAAGAAAGACTATCGTCTTTAAATGTGCGGCCCCGGTGTTCAGCAGTGGGTTCAACCCGACACAGACGTCGCAGCCGAAGCCAAAGAGCAGCTGGAGAAACTCTCGCTGAAAGCGGGCGTTCGCCCCGGCGAACGCGCTCCCGCAATCATCACGTCGACCCCAGTCCCCAAAATGTTTGCAGTCTGGCCTGAAGGTTCCTTACAATGCGGCACACATGCAGATAAAACGAAATTGGGACTTGCAAATAAAACAATTGCTGTGTCGAAAATGCTAAAAAAGGTTTTCTAGTGATAACGCCACGTACTTCAAGATTTCGTCAAACACAAGTGATAGCTCGGCTCGGTGCATCTGTACCGAACGTGTCAAACTTGGCGGACGGTCATTGGCTGAGGACATCGATGACAGCGCCGTTTCAAGTTTTCTTCGCATCTGACCTCGGACAAACCCGTTCATTTTGCACAGGCAGTGGCAGCGGCGGAACCTGAAGCTCTTCCGACGTGCTTCTAAAACAGCGGTTCTTGTTTAAACGCAGGTTGGTGCTGTTACCTTTTTGTCTCCTCGTTGTTGAATTCTAGTACGCCGCCGCTGCCATTGCCATATATATATATATATATATATATATATATATATATATATATATATATATATATATATATATATATATATATATATAAACACTTCAAAGCGGAGGACGTGCGAAACGAAAACTTTTTATTTTTCCAACGTTTCAGCCGGGGACCGGCCTTCATCAGGGAAAACAGAATACATAAATGCGCTCTTCTTTAAGTACACAATGATATAAGGGGCCCCTAACACGTACTCTATCACTATCACACAGTAATCAATGTAGTAGGGCAAATCATGCACGGTGCGAACAGGTCACTGCAAAAGCGCGTAGTCACATCTGATGCATTATCACTATCACACAGTAATCAATAGGGCAAATCATGCACGGTGCGCACAGGTCACTGCAAAAGCGCCTAAATACATCTGACAGAGCCGGCGTTTCCATGAAGCATATCGCGTGAATAGTAGTGTAAAATCGTGACATGGCCGACAAACAGACGAAATCCAATTTTTAGCAAAGAAACAAATTTTATAGCAAATAGACAATAGTGAATTTCAACGGACGCTTCAATGTTACCATTCGAAAGGGTGCGAAGATCGGCAACCGAAAGTAGGGGAAAGATATTCAATGAAAGAGTGTGGCAAGAAATTGCGCGTACATGGTTATGATTAGGCTGCGGTCTTACTAGAGCTATTTCCGCGCCGAAAGAAACGATAGCTTGCCTACATTTTCATTTATACCAGATGAAACCGCGTTAAACTTGTGTATGAGGAATGACTCGCGGATTTCTCTATCATGGTGCGAAATGAAACCTGATTCCAGTATAGTGGCTGTTAGTTTATCGAAGGAGTGACCAGGAATACTGACATGCTTGGATAGAGGGAGATTAGGTAGGTTTGTGGCATGCGACTTGTGGTTGAACCGTAATCTAAAGGCGTTCTCGGTTTGGCCGATATATTGGAGTCTGCAAATGGAGCATTCAAGCATGTACACAACGTTGCACGTGCCACAGTCGAAATCACCTTTTATTTGTAAATCAAAGTTGGAAGCTGTGCTCTTGACATAAGTCGTCCTGGCCATGTGGTTGCATACCTTGCAACGGGGCTTGTTGCAAGGATGGCAGCCAGAATAAGTTGCAGGGGCCATTTTTGAAGAAGTTAATAAGTCGCGTAAGTTTTTTGATCTACGATATACGGCACGTGGGGGATCAAGGAAGATGCTTTTGAGGCGATCACTTTGCATTAATAAATTGTGATGTTTTTTAAGAATGCTATTGATGTTTGGGGCTGATGCGGAGTGTGTCAAAACGAGGTTTGTGTTTGAATGGGCAACGTTCTTCTTTCGCATAAGAAGTTCCCTGCGGTCAATACCACTAGCTCGTTTAATGGCATCATCCACGATTTCAGGTGGGTATTTTTGTTTCTTTAGGGCCTCCGAAAGTTTGGTGCAGTTTTCGGTGAAGTCGGAATCTGTGCAACAGATCTTTTTGAAACGTAGCGCTTGACCGTATGGGATCGCCGTTTTGCAGTGCTTTGGATGAGAGCTTTGGAAATGAAGATAGGATTGGCTATGCGTAGGCTTCCTAAAGAGCTTAGTCGTGAGTTTATTGGCACGTATGGTGACCGTGACGTCAAGAAAACTGATTGATGTGCTTGAGTATGATTTTGAGAAGGAGATGGCTGGGTGAGCATTATTGAAGTCTGCAATGAATGACAGAAGATCCGCCTCCCCGTGGTGCCAGATCAGGAAGACATCGTCAATATAACGCCTATAATAAAATGGTTTGAGAACGCAAGTATCCAGAAATTTGTCCTCGAGTTGGCCCATAAATATGTTTGCATAGCTTGGTCCTATTTTCGTACCCATAGAAGTCCCACTGACCTGCACATAATGTGTTCCATCAAATTCAAAGTTGTTTAACGTCAAGATTAGTTCCAGTAACAGCGCCAGTGTTTCGCTATTTACAGTTTTGTTGGAAACCTTATCTTCATAAGCATGTAATACTGCTTGGATGCCATCCGTATGTGGAATGTTGGTGTAAAGCGAGGCGACGTCTAGTGTTACAAGTAATGAACCGGATGGTACGTCCAGGTTAATGATATCGAGCAAAAAGTGGTTTGTGTCTTTGAGGTATGAGTTGAAAGTTGGCGGAATATCTTTAATAAGATTATCGACGAAGCTGGAAAGTGGTTCAGTGACGGTGCCGATAGCAGACACAATAGGACGGCCCGGATTATTCGGTTTATGGATTTTTGGCAAGATGTAAAATCGTCCCGGTATGGGGCTGAGGGGAATTAACGACCGTTTTGCCTTCTCACCGATTTTGTCAGCCTTTACGAGATCATTTATACTATTCCAAACAATTTCCTTGAACCGCTCCGTCGGATCGTTATCAAGGCGCCTGTAGAAATGGAGTTGAACGGCCAGCTTCCTCTAAATGGCAATCGCGCGAGCACTGGACGCCTCCAGCACAACGTGACAAGTTTCTTGATCTATACATATCAGTAGTACAAGGTGACATCCTAGAGGCCTACAAGAATCGTACGTCATTTCGACATAATCTGTCTATTTCTGAAAAGGAAGCGCTCCGTACATTACAAGGCCGCAAGGACATAATTATCAAGCCGGCAGATAAAGGTGGAGCTGTAGTGGTGATGAATAAGTTGGCTTATGCTACCGAGGTTCAGAGACAGCTAAATGACGAGCATTTCTACAGGCGCCTTGATAACGATCCGACGGAGCGGTTCAAGGAAATTGTTTGGAATAGTATAAATGATCTCGTCAAGGCTGACGGAATCGGTGAGAAGGCAAAACGGTCGTTAATTCCCCTCAGCCCCTTACCGGGACGATTTTACATCTTGCCAAAAATCCATAAACCGAATAATCCGGGCCGTCCTATTGTGTCTGCTATCGGCACCCTCACTGAACCACTTTCCAGCTTCGTCGATAGTCTTATTAAAGATATTCCGCCAACTTTCAACTCATACCTCAAAGACACAAACCACTTCTTGCTCGATATCATTAACCTGGACGTACCATCCGGTTCATTACTTGTAACACTAGACGTGGCCTCGCTTTACACCAACATTCCACATACGGATGGCATCCAAGCAGTATTACATGCTTATGAAGATAAGGTTTCCAACAAAACAGTAGATAGCGAAACACTGGCGCTGTTACTGGAACTAATCTTGACGTTAAACAACTTTGAATTTGATGGAACACATTATGTGCAGGTCAGTGGGACTTCTATGGGTACGAAAATAGGACCAAGCTATGCAAACATATTTATGGGCCAACTCGAGGACAAATTTCTGGATACTTGCGTTCTCAAACCATTTTATTATAGGCGTTATATTGACGATGTCTTCCTGATCTGGCACCACGGGGAGGCGGATCTTCTGTCATTCATTGCAGACTTCAATAATGCTCACCCAGCCATCTCCTTCTCAAAATCATACTCAAGCACATCAATCAGTTTTCTTGACCTCACGGTCACCATACGTACCAATAAACTCACGACTAAGCTCTTTAGGAAGCCTACGGATAGCCAATCGTATCTTCATTTCCAAAGCTCTCATCCAAAGCACTGCAAAACGGCGATCCCATACGGTCAAGCGCTACGTTTCAAAAAGATCTGTTGCACAGATTCCGACTTCACCGAAAACTGCACCAAACTTTCGGAGGCCCTAAAGAAACAAAAATACCCACCTGAAATCGTGGATGATGCCATTAAACGAGCTAGTGGTATTGACCGCAGGGAACTTCTTATGCGAAAGAAGAACGTTGCCCATTCAAACACAAACCTCGTTTTGACACACTCCGCATCAGCCCCAAACATCAATAGCATTCTTAAAAAACATCACAATTTATTAATGCAAAGTGATCGCCTCAAAAGCATCTTCCTTGATCCCCCACGTGCCGTATATCGTAGATCAAAAAACTTACGCGACTTATTAACTTCTTCAAAAATGGCCCCTGCAACTTATTCTGGCTGCCATCCTTGCAACAAGCCCCGTTGCAAGGTATGCAACCACATGGCCAGGACGACTTATGTCAAGAGCACAGCTTCCAACTTTGATTTACAAATAAAAGGTGATTTCGACTGTGGCACGTGCAACGTTGTGTACATGCTTGAATGCTCCATTTGCAGACTCCAATATATCGGCCAAACCGAGAACGCCTTTAGATTACGGTTCAACCACAAGTCGCATGCCACAAACCTACCTAATCTCCCTCTATCCAAGCATGTCAGTATTCCTGGTCACTCCTTCGATAAACTAACAGCCACTATACTGGAATCAGGTTTCATTTCGCACCATGATAGAGAAATCCGCGAGTCATTCCTCATACACAAGTTTAACGCGGTTTCATCTGGTATAAATGAAAATGTAGGCAAGCTATCGTTTCTTTCGGCGCGGAAATAGCTCTAGTAAGACCGCAGCCTAATCATAACCATGTACGCGCAATTTCTTGCCACACTCTTTCATTGAAGATCTTTCCCCTACTTTCGGTTGCCGATCTTCGCACCCTTTCGAATGGTAACATTGAAGCGTCCGTTGAAATTCACTATTGTCTATTTGCTATAAAATTTGTTTCTTTGCTGAAAAATTGGATTTCTTCGTCTGTTTGTCGGCCATGTCACGATTTTACACTACTATTCACGCGGTATGCTTCATGGAAACGCCGGCTCTGTCAGATGTATTTAGGCGCTTTTGCAGTGACCTGTGCGCACCGTGCATGATTTGCCCTATTGATTACTGTGTGATAGTGATAATGCATCAGATGTGACTACGCGCTTTTGCAGTGACCTGTTCGCACCGTGCATGATTTGCCCTAATACATTGATTACTACAACCTGCAGCGCAAAAGAGGACAAGGACGAAGACAAGAACCACACGGGACAAGCGCTGAACTTCCAACAAGTGTTTATTAGCACGGGGATCACGTATATATAGGTACACATCAGATCATACATCATTGCCGCACATGCGTAAAAACGCCATCTCTTTATCTGAAAGAGCTATCGACGGTGTGCTGACACAGCTTTCCCCTAACCTGCTAATACGTTCGGTCTCGGCAATCTCCCTAGTGAGGCGTGAATTGTTCTTCAGAATGACAGCAGTGTTCTTCAGGTCCGGTGAACAATCTTGGCAAGTTGCGCAATGGCTAGCCAAAAAACCTTGAAATTCCTTCCCTTGGCGAGCGTTTTTTACATTGTTGGCATGCTCTCTTAGCTCGTGTCGAATGCTTAAGTGATGAGCAGGAACTTTCAAGTCTAAGATGCCACGTAAATGACCTTGAGCAATACGGACGCAGGCAAAACCTTGAGATACACGGGCTTCCGCGCAGCGATAACGAAAATTTGCTAGATGTTGTCAACGATATTGGAGTATCCCTTGGTCTAGCCCCTCTGAGTGAACCTGATCCCCGTGCTAATAAACACTTGTTGGAAGTTCAGCGCTTGTCCCGTGTGGTTCTTGTCTTCGTCCTTGTCCTCTTTTGCGCTGCAGGTTGTAGTTAACGATGTGCGAAAATAGCTCACGTCGTGGTGGAACAGGTACGCCAGATAAGGTTTCGAAGGAAAACTGTGCCCTGAAAGATGATGTGGTGAAAATACAGACTCAACTGAACGCCCTTCTGCCACTAATAGGAAAAATCGATTCTTTGCTTGAGCTTAAAGGCATAGTCGCAGGGCTTCAAAAGTCAGTTGAACACATGTCTGAGCAGTACGATCAGGTGATGACACGCTTGACCGCACAGGACCGAGAGATTGCTGAAGTCAAAGTGCTTGTGGCTCGTGTCGAATGCTTAAGTGATGAGCAGGAACTTTCAAGTCTAAGATGCCACGTAAATGACCTTGAGCAATACGGACGCAGGCAAAACCTTGAGATACACGGGCTTCCGCGCAGCGATAACGAAAATTTGCTAGATGTTGTCAACGATATTGGAGTATCCCTTGGTCTAGCCCCTCTGAGTGAACCTGATATCGAGAGCATACACCGTCTTCCTGCCAAAAACGGTCGTGTTCCACCTGTAATAATCAGATTTGTTGCAAGGAAAACAAAGGAAAACTGGCAACAAAAAGGGAAGCGAGAATTACGAGAATCAGGATCTAAAGTGCGCTTCTATGATAACCTGACCCCACAAAACAAGCGTTTGCTTTGGTTGACACGCACGAAGGCTTCTGAAATGGGATACCGCTACGTATGGCGGAAAGACGGGAAAATACTGGCGCATAAAGGACCTGGTGAACCAGTTTTGCGAGTGTCAAACGAGTCTGACCTTTCTGTGCTCACTGCTCAGTTAGAAACGGCCACTCGAGTTAGTCGGTCCTGGCAAGCAAACAGCTCTGCATAGATGTTACTCTTGGATGCAAACACCGCGTGATTACGATACATTACCACAATCATGGATAACTATTCACCCAATAATGGCTATTACAGTTCAGCAGAATTTCAAGCACGTGTGTTTCGCTCAGTCAGCGATTTAAGCAGGTTTTGTTCTATCTTTTGTTTAAATGCAAGAAGCCTGAGCAACAAAATAGGTGACGTCACAATGTATCTTGACTCGTGTGGGCATAAATTTGACATACTTGCCTTTACTGAAACCTGGTTTAGTGAATGTGGCAACACCGCGAAAATTGATGGTTATGTTGATTTGTCCCTATGGAGAAAGAACAGAGTTGGTTGTGGCGTCTCATTGTATATCAGAAATACCATGCATTTCAACCTGTTAAAAGACACATGTTCGCTTCATACCGATTATGAATTATTGACTGCAGAGGTGAACGGCATTAAAATCTTGCTAGTGTACCGACCCCCCTCCGGTAATGTAAATAATTTTATTGCGCGTATGGATAGTGTACTTGCTGATGTAACTAGTAATAGAAAACCTGTCATAGTATTGGGAGATTTCAATATCGATATGCAGTCCGATTCTTCTTCTAAAAGGAGTCTTCTTGACGTAATGTCTTGCTGTGGTTGTGCTAATATTATCAATGTTCCTACTCGTATTACTGCTGACAGTTCAATAGATTTGTGTTTCACCGATCTTTTGCCTTGTGATGTGCACTCGGGCGTTATGATATCTGATTTGAGTGATCATTTGCCTTTATTCGTTTTTCTTCCGCATAATAAGAAAGTGCCGCCTAAAACATCGCCAGTCTTGTATAGGAAAATTAATGATGATACACTGGAACGTTTTCGGAGTTTATTACAAGATTGGACAGACGTATACAGTGAAAGTAACCCGAACATTAGTTACACGATTTTCATAAATAAATTTTTGAAAGTGTATAATAAGTCGTTCCCGCTCGTTGGCTACGTTAAATTTAAGAAGTCTAGAAAACCTTGGATAGATAAGGAATTGTACAAACGAATCGTTAGCAAAAATAAACTTTATGCGGACTTCATAAAGTGTAGAGACGTAAACATTCTTAAGGTTTTTAAGCAAATGCGTAATAAACTATCATCTGATATTAAAAAGGCGAAGGAGGACTACTATATAAAAGTATTCTCTAGCAGACTTACCCCAGAACAAATATGGAAAGCATATAATAGCCTCATGTGCAAAATAAACAAGCAATCTCTGCATCAAATAGAAGATGGAGGTAGGATATACCCTGGTATTTCCTTATCGAATAAATTCAATGAACACTTTCTCTCTATTGGTGAAGGGAGTACAAACGTTGATGAGGATGATGTATCATTACATTTAAAAGATAAATCATCCAAGACAATCTTTTTTTCGCCCACATCACCTAATGAAATAGCACGGTTAATTTTGAAATTACGCAATAACTGCTCGGCTGGAATTGATGGTATTAAATCGCAGGCACTCAAATACGTCGCAGATATAGTAGCACCGACACTTTCACATATTTGCAACCAAATGTTAACCATGGGAATTTTTCCCGATAAGCTAAAAATAGCACGAGTCTCTGTTATACACAAAGGCGGTGAACGAAACTCATTTGCGAATTATCGTCCAATCTCTGTTTTATCTGTCTTCAGCAAAGTTGCTGAAAATGTTATCAACACGCGCTTAGTCAGCTTCCTTGAGAAAATAAATGCAATATCTAACCAGCAGTATGGATTTCAGAAGGGGAAGTCAACAGAACAGGCCTTGCTTCGCGTGAAGGATGAAATAATAAACAACATAGAAGGTAAACGTTTCACGGTGGGTCTGTTCCTGGACCTAAAAAAGGCATTTGATTCAGTTAGTCATAAAGTTCTCTTGCTTAAATTGCCTTACTATGGAATAAGAGGCACCCCTTTAGATTTGATCAAGAGCTACCTATCATCAAGAGTACAATGTACTAGAGTGAATGGTGTTTCATCTAGCTACATGGATATACGCACGGGCGTACCGCAGGGCTCAATTTTGGGGCCTCTGCTCTTTCTCTTGCATATTAATGATATAGTCAACATTCCTTGCACTCCTTCAATGGTCATGTATGCGGATGACACAAATATTTTCTTTTCTGGGTGTGATATAAACTCGACGCAAATACGTGGCTGGCTGGACTGTCCAAATGGCTCACAGCAAATAAAATAGAGCTCAATGTACAAAAGACAAAGTTCATATTATTCAGGCCGAAAAACAAGATTATAGACACTGAACCCATTATTACTTTTCGCAATAATGCTCTATCGCGCGTAGATTCCATACGATTTTTAGGTGTAATTTTTAACGAAAGGCTAACTTGGACAGATCACGTTAATCGTGTGTGTTCAAAAGTCCCTAGTTCTGTAGGTATAATCTACAAAATGAGAAATTTATTGCCATTATTGTTTAAGAAACAAATGTACTACGCTCTTGTGCAATCATACCTTCATTACTGCCTACTGGTCTGGGGAAGCACTACGCAATCTAACTTGCAGTCACTATTTGTTTTACAAAAAAAAGCCATTCGTGCCATCAGTAATATCAATTATCGAGACAGTACAAACGAATACTGGAGCAAACTTCGGTTACTAAACATGCACAACTTGAAAATGTTGCGGCTGGCTCTTGAGGCACATGACTTACTCAAGAACGACACTACCTTTTCAGTCACTTTACACGACCCTCAAAAAGATCTGCCATATACATTTCGACAGGTTAGCTGCAGGAATAACAGGATCAGGACAAGCTATGGTTCACAAACGTTCCACTACCAGATTACGACGCTCTTGAACAACAACAAATGTATAGAAGAAATTATAAGAAATCACAAATCAGGAAAAATAGTAAAGTGCCATATAAGTGAACTACTTCTGTCATAGCATTTTTTTTAAAGTGCATATTGCCTGCTATTTGTGTTCATGATTTCCGTCCTCAACAAAGATACGTTTGATTTTATATTTACCTGTAAAATGTCATTTTATCTTTCCATATGTACTTGTGCGTGAACTATTACTTCTTTTATGTAAGTTTTCAGTCACTTCCGTTTTGTTGCCAGTGCTTATGTGCAAACTGTTGTTGTTACAGGTGGGAGGACCTCGTCAGGCGTCAATGCCTTGAGTCCTCTATTTCCAAAGTGTAATTTCTTTTGCACTTGAATAAAATTTCAATTTCAATTTCAATGCACGGGCGTGAAAGCAATGGGTTGTAGCTGTGAATCATGAGCAGGCTTGGCCAAACCTCCTGCATGCAGTCCGATACATGCAGACAATTAAACAGGCAGGCCATTAAACAGTCAGGGAATTAAACAGGCAGGCCAGGCCATTACACGCAGCCACGCAGACCATCACAATCAGACCACTGCATGCAGTTCCAAATTACGGTTGCCCTTAGCCCAATAGGCTGTTGGAATTTTGGACTGAAACCGACCTTTGTACTTTTTGCTTGCAGGAAGTACGGTGCACGTTGGTAATAGAGCTGGTAAGGTCAGGATCCGATTTAATGCCAGTTTTGCTCATGAGATCATTCATTTCCTGCGTGGCAAATGCATATTTGTCTTTGTTTAAACTTAGTCCTGCCTTTTTTGGCACTTCTAGACCCCCTGAAGACGCCTGTCTTGCTCTTATTTCATCACTCTCCAAACAAGGATATCGTCAATGTACACTCGAGTTCCAGGCAGACCCTCAAATATTTCACTCATCGCTTTTTGGAACGCTTCGGGGACAGGCGCAATGCTGAAGGCAAGCATAGGAACCAGTACCGTCCGAAGGGGGTGCCGAATGTACATATCCTGGAGGAGCTTTCATCGAGAGGGATCTGGTGGGAACCGCAATTAGCGTCCAACTTGCTGAAGAAAGTGGCGCCGGCTAATTCTGCTTCAATATCTTCCCCACGCGGGAGCTGGTAGTGTTCACGCTATCGGTTTTGGTTTATCTGGCGGGGGTCAATGCAAATTCTCAGTCGGTCATCTTTTTACGAACAATGACAAGCGGACTTACCCACTCAGAGGGCTCGCTGATCTTGGCGATGATGCCTGCAGCTTCCATGCGAAGAAGTTCTTTCCGTAGCGGCTCTGTGACAGCATTGGGTACTCGGCGAGGGCGTGCATCATCACTCAGCTGTAGATCGTATGGACGCCGGGTACGTCCTAAGCCTTGAAAGAGGGAAGGAAATTTCTCCCTCCTGTCTGGCTCGGCCATGCTGATGTCATACACAGGCGAGACTAAGCCGAATTTCCCACATGACTTCAGACCAAGCAACGGTTGACTGCCTCTCTTGACAACAAAGAATGGTACGCTTTCTTCCTTGCCTCGAAACCGAAGCGGTAGCGTCGCCTGTCCCAAGTGCTGTATAACGTGCCCGTTGTCCTTAGTCAACACAGTCTTGCATGGGCGGAACATGGATTTTCCAGAACGCAGCTTGCGAAAGTGGGCCCACGGTAAAATGTTGACCTGCGCCCTTGTGTCCACGTTGAGTCATGTCGGGAGTCCAGCCACTAATGAGTCCACTAGCCAATCTCGCTGTTCCGAGGCGTTATGGACACGCACTGTCAAAATGTCAGTGTTCTTCCGACGCATGTGCTTTGCTGTCCATCGCCGTAACATGGAGCACCAACCTGATGAACCCTGGCGCTATTGCAGCATGACTCGAAGTTATTTCCTCTTGCATAAGGCACAAGTCCTGCCCCACGCTGGGCATCTTCTTGGTTCACTAACCCTTCCGCAGTAGCCGCACCGACTGCGAGTCGCGTTTCTCTCCGGCGTACTGGATGATCCAGCGACACAGTGCACGTTCACTTCGCCGCTGGCAGCGTTTCCAAGAGTCCGGTTTTGCAACGCCGCTTACTCCGCCACTTTGCAAAACTCAATTGTGGCATCTAGTTTTTAGACTCCTCTCGCGCAACATAGGCGCACGGAGTTTTTTTGTCCTAAATTCCGCACACAAGCTGATCCTTTACTACACAGTCTCATAAGTCTCCAAAGTTGCAGGCCTTCGACTTGAGTTCCACATCACGCCGGGACTGATCAAATGGCTCCGTTTCTTCTTGTTGGTGAGAACGAATCACATAGCGTTCGTAAGTTTTCTTCGTTTTCGGCATGCAATTTTCCTCGAAAGATTTAACAATGGCGACATAATCCTCACGCTGCGCTTCTGATAGTGGAAAGGTGTTAAATACCTCGATACCGCCTGGGTTTCGCTCTTGGAAATGTTCTTGAACAGGCCCTTGGAAGTGTTCTCCGGGACGGCTCGATAGGCGTTCGCCTCGAACTCCCGGTCTCCGATGCGAAGCTTGCAAATGGCTCCATAGCGTATGGCTCTGTCCTCGGAAGGTGTGCTGAGCACCACGACATTCTGTTTAATGTTGATAAAGATGCTATCTTCTTCGGCCGCTTCTTTGCCTATACCGGCTGCATTACGTAAGCAGCAGTAGATACGATCCGTGCCGTAATCGGTCACGTTGAAGCCACCTCGAGGGCGTACGACGATTTTGTAGTCTTCTGCCGGTAGCGCTGGCATTCGGCTCGCCATGGCAAGTTTCTGCACCTGGCGGGCACATCTTCTTTTTAGTTGCTCGGCCGTGGCTGCAGCAGCGGCTATTTCGTCTAGTGGAAATTCATTTATTCGCAAATCTAGTGATTTAGGAGGCATGATATTGTTGCGCGTTCGAAACACTACATATTTAGTTTTTTTGACGTTTATAGTAAGTTTGTTCTTCACAAACCATTCACATGCTTTTTTCAACTGTTTCTTTGCTTTAGTTTCTAGATCACAAATGTTGTCGGCTGTTATAACAATGCAAGTGTCATCGGCGTACGTAACATCACTAGTGCCCAAAGTTTGTGGGATTGATTGATTGATTTGTGGGGTTTAACGTCCCAAAACCAGCTCTGATTATGAGAGACGCCTTAGTGGAGGTCTCCGGAAATTTCGACCACCTGGGGTTCTTTAACGTGCACTGACATCGCACAGCACACGGGCCTCAACATTTCGCCTCCATCGAAATGCAGCCGCCGCGGCCGGAATTCGATCCCGCGACCTTCGGATCTGCAGCCGAGTGCCATAACCACTAGACCACCGTGGCGGGGCAAAAGTTTGTGGGAGGTCATTAATATATAATAAAAATAAAAGTGGCCCAAGACGGATCCTTGAGGGACTCCAGTGCTCATACACTCTGGTGATGACGTAATATCGTTCATTCTAGCCACCTGCACTCGCTCATGAAGGTAGCTAGTAAGAAGATCTAATGGGCTACCGCGATGACCATAATGGTTTAGTTTACGTAAAAGTATGTTGTGATCAACTGTATCGAAGGCTTTTTTCAGGTCCAAAAATATGACACACACAAGTATACTATCTTGCAAAGCTACATTAATTTTTTGAGTTAGCGTTAACACTACTGATGAAGTTGAATGATTTGGAAGAAAGCCATGTTGCTGCGGGCACATAACCTGATATTTTTCAATGAATTTGTGGAACCGACTGGTCAGAATTTTTTAAATATAGTAATAATGGTACTGAGCAAGGATATTGACCTGTAATTAGAAAGCTCACTGCGGTCTCCGTCTTTGTAGATAGGGACAACCATAGCAATCTTCAGCTGAGATGGATATCTGGAGCAGCTCACGGAGTGATTGAACGAGCGGCATGGTCCTAATATATCTATATTCTCTTTAATCATACGAATAGGAATACCGTCTAATCCAGAAGCTTTAAAGGTAGATATTTTGTTAACAGTTGCTACCCCGTCTTCAGGCTTAATGTTATACATAACGAAGGTATTGGGCAGAGGAGTCTGCGATATAGAAATGCTGTCGGAGTCAAATTTTTCAGCCAGGGATGGACCAATACCTGCGAAATATGCGTTGAAGTTTTCTACAACGTCTTCATCAATTGTTTCGGGAAGCACAGTTTGCTTGCGCTGTTTACCTATGATTTCGTTTATTATCTCCCACAGTCTTTTCGTATTGCCAGCGGTCTGTCTGATTAGTTGAGTATATTACTGCCTTTTGCGCGATCGAATCATAGCGACAGATTTATTCCGCTGAACTTTAAATTACTGTAGGTAGTAGGGATTATCTTTGTTATGGCGCCATTTGTCGTGCCAGTATTCTTTGGCCTTGAGTGTTTGAAGTATTTGTTCTGTCATCCAGGGGCACATAGGTTTATCATGGCGGCCTATCTTTACCTTGCGATTACTCCTTTCTATAGCGATTTTTAGATATTTAATTAGGTTATCAATTTCGATGTCAATATCCTCGTTGAGTATTTCATGATATTTAATACCACAAATTTGTTCTCGTAATATCTTGTAATCTATTTGCGTTACGATGTTATTTTTTTTTCATGGTACCCGCTAGGCAATCTAAAGCGCCAAAATAGGTAGGTGATCAGAGATTGGCTCCAAGTAAACGCCTGCGGTGACCCCCGTGTCCAGATTTGTCAGTGCGTGGTCAATTAAAGACGTCGATACCTCAGTTATTCGCGTTCGTGATGTAATTAAGTTACGATAGTTGTAGGACTGCAACAAATAGCCATAATCGCTCTCTGTCATGTTGTATGTGTTTATGTTGATGTCGCCTACTATAATCACTGGTTTATTTTGGTGCCCCGACAAAACGCAGAAAATTGCTTCCAATTTATCAAGAAAGCCTGTGATACTACTGCTCGGAGGGCGAAAAAGTACACCAATAATGACGTAACACTCAAGGCGAATGAAAAGGGTTTATATGTCATTGCAACTATATGTGGCCGTTTCAACTATATGTGGCCGTTTCAATTGGAAACCGGTGCTTTAACATCACAACAAAATATGCCACCTCCCATTTTGAAACCTGGCCAGCAACTTACCGAATTTTGGCATCCGCTCTGCACTCTACAGCTGTCAGTCAGCAATACAAACTCGGCGACGACACTGTAGTCTCACCAAAAGGCGCAGGCTTGTGTTCATATACAACCGATGTCACAGTTGGAATGGGCATTGTGTTAGGAGGTACACTCACCAAGGAATCGCGCAGTCAACTTGAGTGATCGATAAATGGGGTACATGATAAACGATAAACGCGTAGACAGACTGCGTGCACCCGCTGAAACTCGTTCGTACACCTTGCAGGTTGGTAGCAATGCGGCCGCGTCCAGAGAGCCCCCTGGCTTAGCACCTGCTATGTTACTTCTCGCCAGAACACGCGCGTTTTTCTTTCATTCTTTTTTTTTGTTGTTGTTGTCTCAAAACGTGGAAGACAGCATTTCTTATGGGCCAACATTTATGCACAGTGGCGGGGACACCCGCCGGTACTGCATTTGTTAACTACAGCATGGTGCAGCCTAAGGAGTATGCTGGCAGGCATATGTTCTCTTGCCCTCTACTTGCAGTAGAGGATTTAGCAGAACCTGCACCACCCACTCAGCTGAAAACACGAGCGAAATGCTACGCTGCACGTAACAAACGTAGCGAGGGCGCGCGGCGTCGCTATTGTACATGAATTTCTGCAAGTTTATGCAGCCCAGGGAAAACACGTGCTCCCTTCCCGCGCGACAAGAAATATTGCGCTGAATCTCTCTACTCGCGCCCTTCTTTTGCTTTTTTTGGTTATAAATAAATCAGCTTTAAAATACTAGAAAACGCAGATGTGGGCTTCTATCGACACCATAGTCTCACATGAACGTCAGAGACAAATCCTACACTCGCTGCACAGAGCATGCAGTCAAGCTCGATATAGTCTGCTCATCTAACTAGTACAACGTAACCGCGATGGCCGATGTATAAACGAATTAGATATGTATGGAAATAACGCACTAACGGTCGTTACACAAAAAAGCAAAAAAAGATAAGAAGGAATGCCGTGGACATATTAAGGAATTATTAGCCTATTGTATCTGCGTGGCAGTAGAGAGCATGGACGTGAAAAAGGGAGGTATAAGTTTACCCGACCAGTAGACAATTATTTTCTGTTGCGGAGCTTATGCGCGCTGCGATACATTCATTCATTCATTCATTTTATTACCTCAATGGTCCTGGTGGGGATATTACATGAGGGAGTGGGTGAAATAAAGGCTATCAATATAATGGTAGTTATGATGGGATAGTTTCGATGAGCCGCTTGAATGCTTGAGAGTTGATGGTGGTGGAAACTAAGGTGGGCAGGTCATTCCAATCTTGGGCTGTACGCAGGAAAAGCGATTGGTGAAGGGTGACCGTATGGGCTGGGATTGGATAGGCGGCTTTACAGTGACTGTGGCGGGAAATGCCGCGGGCTCTTCTGATGTATGGGTTATCTCAAGGGAAAGAATGGAAGAATTTATGATAAAGGTTAAGACGTGCGGTTTTTTCGGCGCTTAGCTAGATCAGATAAATTAATTTCTGCTTTTAGTGCCCAGATGCTTGAGGTGTATGAATAGTTAGATAGTATGAATTGCGCCGCACGGTTCTGGACAGACTCGAGGGCGTTAGTGAGGTTATTGTGGTGAGGATCAAAAATCGCATGCGCATACTCTAGCTTTGGCCGGACAAAGGTTTCGAAGGCAAATTTTTTAACAGAAGGTGGAGCGAGCGAAAGGTTACGACGTATGTACCCCAGAGTACGATTAGCAGAATTTATGATGTGGTTAATATGACAGGTCCAAGTTAGGTCACGCGAGATGTTGACACCAAGGTATTCAAATGAATGAACTGTAGAAATCTGGTTGTTATTGATACCGTAGTTATGAACAACGTGATATTGACGAGGGTGGATAGACATTAACACAGCTTTAGATACATTCAAGGACATGAGCCAAGATTTACACCAGTTCTATGTGCGGGTGAGATCACACTGTAATATGGAATGATCGGAGGGGTTAGTAATTGCGCGGTAGACAACACAATCATCTGCGAATAGACGCAGTGTTGCGCTGTACTGGAGCTGCTTTTTAAAGGAATGCACTAATTTCGGGAACGCACTGATAAATGTAGTGGAGGGGCACGTGGTCAACAACACCTTGAGTTAGGACGGTTGGCTTATACCAACCCTGCACAAACATATGAAGAAACTAGGGAACAGAAGAGAGCTTTGATATTCAACTCATTTTTTTTTCAGTGCATGCTTGCCGTTTTATATACCATAAAATACGCAGATCGCCTGCACAAGAACACTGTGTGGTCACATACATACTAGTAGAACTAACCAGAAAAGCTCTCTATATATCAATTATAGGTGTGTGCATTTGTTTGCCACCTTTGTGATGAAAATTCTTCCCATACGACTGCATTGTATTTTTCGTATTTGCCTTTTTCGCAAATGTCATGGTCTTGAAAAGAGCACTTCATTTGAATTTGCAGTGCAAAAGGATCTATGTATTTCATGGTGTATAGCAACAGGTAACATCCTCTGAATATAAAGAAGCACTAGATCTGTTTTGTCCCGTCGCTGTCACGCTGTTTGCTCCCTATACCCTTCCTTTGCATAGCCTGCTGAATGTCAGTAGAATAACGCCGGTTTCAAGAGTGTATTTCCGCTTCTGCGCACCATATGTTGCAAAATAAAGAAGACGAAGGGGCGGCTGGCACGAGCGGGGGCCACGGGCGGGCTCGCGCTTTTAGTTTCCGCCTTTCGTTCGAACAGGCCAGACGGTCGGGTCCGGTTCTCATTCGTATTTTTCGCTACATTCTTTCTGGTGCCGAAACCCGCCCGGTCGTCTGGTCCTTCGACTTCGGCCATGGACCAGCTTCGGACAAAGCGCGGCTTCGTCCGCACCGCGATCAGCAAAACAATTTCGACCCTCAGCACCCTGCTCGAGGATCCCGCCACCCCGACTGGGACGCTCGAGAACTACCTCGCCGTACTCGAGCAGAAGTATTCCGAGCTCGTGGCCTTCGATAATGACATCCAGGCCACACTCTTCGACACTGACCTGGAAGCCGACATGGCAACAGCATTCGACTACCAGCAAAAGGTGCTCTTCGCCCAGTCGGAGGTTCGTCGCGTCATTCAGCCGAGGCCGCCAACCCTGCCCACCTCCTTCGCTTTCACTGCAACGCCAAACGGTGAGCCGCTCGCATCTGCACCGCAGCAGCCACCCCCTTCGCCTTCGTTTGGCCATCCAACCACATCGCCATGCTCCCGCATCGCATTGCCCAAGCTGCACATCCCGACCTTTTCCGGAGAACGACGCGACTGGCAAGGATTTTGGGATCAATTCAAGGCGAGCATTCATGATAATGATTGGCTTCCCAAGATCGACAAGTTTAAATATCTGCTCACTTACCTGACAGGAGCAGCTAAAGCAGCCATCCAAGGCATTCGCCTTGCCGAGGCGAACTATGACATGGCCGTGAAAGTGCTCTCCGACCGCTTCGGACGTCGTGACATGCTGGTCGATGACCATCTCGACCATTTACTATCGCTGGAACCCGTTCGTAGTTCGTCCGAAGTCAGCAAGTTAAGGATCCTCCATGATGAGGTAACTTTCCGGATGAACGCGCTGGACGGTCTTGGAGTGTCTCCAGGCGAGTACGGCGCAGTTCTTCGACGCGTCCTCTTAAAGGCATTACCCTCGGACTTCTGCATGCTATACCGTCAAAGGAAAAAGGAGGCTTTGCCACGGGACAACGCTGCGGCGTCTCCAGCCGATCAAGCAGAGCTCGTAAAGGACCTCATGAATTTTATTAGAGTGCAAATCGAAATCAGAGAGGAAAGCGGTTTCGGCGAAACGACTTCGTTTACTAGCAAGCGCCATGCTCAACGCGATTTTCGGGGTCCACAGGTGCAGCTACCCGTCTCGTTCGCCTGCACCGCGAGACCATTCGTTGCGCCGCTCGCATCTTCGCCGCATCACGCCCCGATTTTCGCATCGCCCGGCCTTTCGATTCCAGCACCGACCTTGTCCTGCGTCGTCGAAACCATGGCGCCTCGTCATGCAGACGTCACCTCTCACGCGTCCGACGCACTCTTAGAGAAGTTGCAGCCCACGCAGTTGTGTGAAGTGCCACCCAACAGCACCACGTTCGCACAGCCTGCCAGTCTGTGCATCAACGATGATGCAGCGCCTTCGTTACCGATAGTGCAAGGTGGAGAGGAGCCCGCCGTGACAACTTCGCCTCCTTTACCACGTCAAGGTCATGTCACCACTGACTCCTTCGCGCCTCGCGTGCAAACATCTGAACTGACAGTCGTCGACGTGCCCCAAAAAAACAGCAAGAAGAACAAGCGAACACCCACTTCGACTTGCTATTCAAAGCGCAGTACCAAGTCTCGCGCGACGAACAGTTGGGGACCTATCTCGATGTCACATTGCAACAAGAGAAACTCGACCACTTCGGATCGAGGTACGCGAAGAAAAATTCCCGAATGCTACAGCGACTCAAATTCGGATGGTTCGACGCTGCCCAGTAACACCAGGCAAAGACATAAGCGCACCGAGCCTTCGATCAAGATGATGCCAAGCAACGTGGAGGCCTGCGCGTCGGAACGCAGCCTGAAGCTAGAAACACCACCTGCCCCCCAAGATAAGCCTCCTCCCGCAGCTACGCCGCCAGTTGCGACGCCTTCGATCACAGCCCAGCAAGCGCCTCACGAATTTCCCGGGCAGCACAAAAACTTTTGTGTCTACATTCCCCCGACAAACCTGCAACCAAACTTTCACGGCGACTCCAAGACGACACCCTGCGAGGACGACTACCTCCTGTGATATGGACTGTGTTGTATGACGGAACTTCTCCCTCATCGCGCCTGAGGACGGTGTCCTATGTCAAGGTTCGCGCTATCGAAGAACGCAGCCCTTCGCAATTCGTCGCCGGCGGGAGTAGGTTCGCGCTCTTAAAAGCGCGGGACTTCGCATATTCGTCGCCGGCGGGAGTATGTTGCAAAATAAAGAAGACGAAGGGGCGGCTGGCACGAGCGGGGGCCACGGGCGGGCTCGCGCTTTTAGTTTCCGCCTTTCGTTCGAACAGGCCAGACGGTCGGGTCCGGTTCTCATTCGTATTTTTCGCTACACCATAAAGTCAGCGCTAGACATTTAGGGGCGAAGCTCCTTATGGCGGGGTCGTTCGTCCCTTGTAGTCGTAACCACCTCGTCTAGGACTGCGCTCGATAGCTCGCGCGCCGGGAGGCTCGCGCTCGCCCTCGGCGCGTTCCTCCAGGCGCGCGAGCTCTCTCACTCTTCCATCTGCTGTCTTGTGTGAGAGAGATAGAAAGAGAGAGAGAGAGAGCGAAAGACTGTCCGTTTCTAACGATGATGATGGGTTTGTGCTATCGCGTTACGGCGCGTGTAAGAAGCTGGTGTAAGACGCTGTGGCCTCTCCGCCTTATACTCTTCAGCAGTCATGCGATGGCGTCGGCAAACGCGGTGCGCGTTCCGGCCTGTGTAAGGGGCTGCGTAAGACGCTGTGGCCTCTCCCCCCTTACTAGAGTGTACTGCATGTTTCTAACGCGTTTGTGCTAGCGTCCCCTTAAACGCGAGATCCCAGCGGTTCGAATAGAGTGTTTCTTACGTCTTTACATGATGATCGACTGGGCGAATTACACGGAACGCGGAATGATCAACTTAGCGCGAAAACACACGGACACGAGAAGAAACGAAACAGACAGGACGGGCGCTACTACCAACTGTTTATTGTGAAAACACCCACCGACGTATATATGCGTCTTAACGCATGCGCAAACAAACACTTCAAGGAAGGATCGAGGAACCAAAGGTTTAACAAGGATAAATCAGCCAACAGTCTGCATGAGACGATATTCTGGTGAATGCAAACTTATCGAAGCGGCGCCGATACAGATCTGCTCATTTTTCTTAATATGAAAGGCTTCTAACGCCAGCCGAGCTGTGCAGCTCCTGCTTTTGCGTAGGATTCTTGTCTCCTTAAATCTAGGCTCACAATCGCATGCAGTTATATGCGCAACTAAATGTGCGTGCTTGTCTTCCTTCTTCGTTACCTTTAGAGCATGCTCCCTAAGACGGTCGTTCAGGCATCTTTCTGTTTGGCCGATGTAAATCCTCCCGCAGGACAAAGGAATCGAATACACGACTCCTATTGAGCACTTTGAGAGGGGAGACTCGTGCTGCGTCGTGCACCCTTGGGGGTCCTCTAGCACAAATGCGAGGACAAAGCTTCTGTAGCTTATTAGGCGCGAAAAAACCAGAGGGACGTTGTGTCTGCCAGCCACCTTCTTGAGATTATGCGAAAGTGCATGTATATAAGGCATTACCTCTGCCTGGCTTTCACGCGCTCGGTTTGAGTGCAATCCCTTCGTGCTCCAGACTTCAGTCTTGCAGGAGGGACTCAGCCACAGCCACTACAACCATCGAAGGGAAGCCCGCTGCCAAAAGGAGGTCGACTTGATGCATAAAACTATCCTGCATGCGATGCGAGCAAGATTTCCGGAGCGCAGAATCCATACACTGTAACGCTATACCTCTTTTTATCGTCTTAGAATGGGCGGAGTCGTAGGGTAACAGTCCTTTCTTGACGCGTGGAAAATATGCCCAACACACGTGACCAACACTGAATGTTAGCTGTAAGTCTAAAAACTGCAAAGTGCGCGCTTTCGGAAGCTCATGCGTAAAATGGAGGCCTTGTCCGAGCTGATTAAAACATCTAAAATCTTAAAAACCGAGGCAGGGGATGTAAGGTCACCCTGCTTCGTTAAAAGAACTAAAAAATCGTCAACGTATCTAAAAACCTTTAAAACAACCCCCCCATTAAAAGCTTGCTGCAAAGCTTTGTCAACGCCTGATAAAAATATATCACATAAGACAGGGGCCACGCAAGACCCTATGCAAACCCCTTGTCGCTGCAAGTACGGTTGCTCGTTAAAGACAATAAAAGTGACCTTAAGATATGCCTCGAGCAATATTAAAAAGTTGTCCGTTGACATCCCTGTAAAATTGCTAAAATCGCACTCTCCATTTTCTTCAATACAGGTTTTTACCGATTGCATGAGCTTATCTTGGGGTACTGAATAGTACAGATCCTCTATATCGACAGAAATCGCGCTGCCTACGTTGGGGGCGGACTGTACAAACAGCGCAAACCTCGCTCGAATTCTTGATGCGGAAAGGATCATCTACATTCAGTTGCTTAGGTTTTTCAAAAGAAACTGGCTGACATTATGTTGCCACGCCCCCCTCTCGCTCACTATTGTCCTAAAGGGCACTTCTACCTTATGCGTCTTTGCAGTAAAGAACACATTCAAGCTATTGATCCTACTTTTCTTAATGTCGTTGGCTAACTTACAGAGGTCAAGGCTCTTACAAAAATCAGCAAACTTTGTTTTAACTCTAACAGCGCTCTTCTTAATCGGGACAAAGTTCTTCTTCACCGCAGCTAGCGCTTTTTCCTGGAACATTCCTTTCGGCATCACCACGAAGCCCCCTTCCTTGTCGGCTTGCAGTAGCGAAAGGTCATTGCTCTTGAAGAAGTATACTATGTCGTCTAGTTGCCTGTCCTTCCGTGCAAGAGTCTTTCGTGGGAGGCACTTCTGCAAACAATCCACTCCTTCTAATAAACATCGTTCCGAGTTTTCCTGTGTTGCTCTCGAAGATAGGTCACGGTTTATCCCAATTAGCTCATGAGTAGGAAGACTTGTCGGGACAGCGAATTTCGGCCCTTTCTCCAGTAGATCCATAAATCCTTCTGGCACCTGAACGCCTCCAAGTACTACGACCTGCTTGTCTGCGCGGGTTGTCTTGTTCTTCAGGTACTGAAGCAAAATAGTCAGCATGCACTTCCACCTGCATTCAATTAGCCGTGCTGCATCGGCCAAACAGAAAGATGCCTGAACGACCGTCTTAGGGAGCATGCTCTAAAGGTAACGAAGAAGGAAGACAAGCACGCACATTTAGTTGCGCATATAACTGCATGCGATTGTGAGCCTAGATTCAAGGAGACAAGAATCCTAGGCAAAAGCAGGAGCTGCACAGCTCGGCTGGCGTTAGAAGCCTTTCATATTAAGAAAAATGAGCAGATCTGTATCAGCGCCGCTTCGATAAGTTTGCATTCACCAGAATATCGTCTCATGCAGACTGTTGGCTGATTTATCCTTGTTAAACCTTTGGTTCCTCGATCCTTCCTTGAAGTGTTTGTTTGCGCATGCGTTAAGACGCATATATACGTCGGTGGGTGTTTTCACAATAAACAGTTGGTAGTAGCGCCCGTCCTGTCTGTTTCGTTTCTTCTCGTGCCCGTGTGTTTTCGCGCTAAGTTGATCATTCCGCGATGCATACCAACTAGCCCAGCAGTCTGTCTACTGAATTACACGGAAGATTAACGGTTTACCGGTGATTCACTCCGGAGCTTCGCCCACTCATCATCATTCACCCCGTGGATATGCTGTGAATTTTTTTGTCCACTCACTGTTGCGCTGTCACCTCCGTATGCCCTTTCCTTCCATAGGTTACTAAATGTCACTAGTATAGTGCCGCTTCCGACTGTTTAGCTTTGAACATATGAGTGGTGGTTATGCCCATCGATGTAAGCACGAACTAGTTGAATTTCTATGAATTTTATTTTCTGACATGCGCTGTGAGATAACTTTCCACCATGCTTGTCAATCCTTCTGGCTAATGTTAACTGTTGCGCCAGCCTGTTTCGCAAAGTTCCCATAAAACAGCCCATAGATGTATATATCAATAGTTTCTCTATATGCATGTTTTTGTGTCCCCTGTTTATGAAAAACAAAGCGCGGAACAGAATATTGACGCAGGACCAACCACGTTTGAAAGACGCGCGCAAGTTCACGTTCCAGAGTACAGAGGCGTAGTGGTGCAACAACACAAAGGCCATGATGGCACATGCGTTCGTTGCACGCGACCGCGTGAAATACCAGAGAAAAGGAAAAAGAAGAGGCTGATCGAACAGATGGCTTCGGACATCTTCGAGGAAGGCTGCGTTTGTTTTGGCTAGCAGAGCACAAGTTAGCTCTCAATAAGTAATCCTTTGAGCATTCTGACAAGACAATAAAACTGGCGACGTACCTGAAGCCACGGATTCCAATCCTGCATGTGCAGCTGCC
>CM023487.1:100317773-100713442 GCA_013339685.2 Hyalomma asiaticum | reverse complement strand
TTCGTTACGAACCCGTAGGTTTCGGGGGCTTTTACTGCATAAGCAAAGCCGAGGCACCGAGGCAGTCGCGATCGTCTCAATAACGCAACGTCGTCTTCTTCTCTTCTCTGCGCGTTTCTCTCGAGCCACTGGCGCCTGTCTCAAACCACTGACGCGCTGTAACAATATAAACACAGATGGGTTACAACGTTACACGAAACCAACAAACTCAAACAAGCTCATGCACTGTAGCAAAGAACAAACCGCAAAAGAGTCCTATTCACCAAGTCACTCGAGGCGTCTTCCCAACTCAAAGCTTGCAGGAGGGCTTGTCAGCTGGCTCATGGAACAGCGTCTTTCTTCTCGCTAAGTCACGCACGACTTGTTGCTACTTCTACTTGCTACCCTTCCTGCTTGCGGCCTGTGGTCGACGGTTATAGCTTTGGAAAGCCATTCTAGAAGGTTCGGTGTGGCCCACGTGATACAAGCACGCACAAAGCTGGGAACCTTCTCGCCCTTTCCCGGTCCTTTGCGGTTGAGGCGGCGCCTCTTTCTCTCTCTCACTGCGCGAGGAGCGTCGGTGTGTACTCTCCGCCTCCTCTCTCTCCCTACGTCTCTGGTGCGCGCGCACTCGCCGCATTAAGACTCTTTCTACAAAATTCTCCCCTTTTGGAGATTCGGCGTGACCTTGGGCGCCTCTTCCGTATGCGCCGCTTTTCTTGTTCTTGTTTTGGGCTTTCCCTCCAGCTCGACGCTGGGTTTCTCGTCGAAATAGGCACTATTTTGTGACAGACCTTAAGGCCATGAAAATCGGTGAACATTATTGTCTAAAACATTTCACATGAATGTAACATATCAAGCACGGATCTAGCACTCCCACAAGGCACCGTAGTCTTTCTGTAGGTCTGGTGTTGTAGTGCAGTCACGGCTTGTTAAACAAGTAGCACTGCAATGCACAGTTAATTTCAGGCCACGCAGTGCTGCAATCATTGTCAGTAGCCATCCTATTGTTCAGTCCACTGCAGGGCGGAGGCCTCTCCCAACGATTTCTAATTTGCCCTATCCTGAGCGAGTTGGTTCCACTTTATGCCCGCAAACTTCTTAATTTCATACTCCATCTAACCTTTTGTCTGCCTCTGTTAGATTTGGCCTCTCTTGTTATCCATTCCGTCGTTCTTACTGTCATCTGTTATATGTCCTCCACATGACATGACCTGCCTAGGTCCAGTTCTTTCTTTTAATTGATATGAGAATATCGGCTACTCCTGTCTGCTTTCTCATCCACTCCGCTTGTTCTTATCTCTTAGCGTTACACCTATCATTCTTCTCTACATTGCATGCTGTGTGCTCCTTAATTTCATGGAGCTTGTCATGATAGGTTCTAAAAGGATGTATTTAAGCTGGGAACGCGGGCATTCCCATCGAAGCGACAAGGCTGTTTGTGCGTTGCAGAGGACAATTTATACAGACAGAAGAAGACGCGCACTGCATACACACACACATACACTTCGGAAAGTGGATAAACGAAAACAAGAGGAAACAAAACTTAGCGTCCCTAATAAGAGGAGAAGAGTCTCAGCCGGCACAGGCTCACCGGCTGGCGGGACGGGCGACAGGGAGGAGCCGGAGTACCGCTGCCTGCAGAAGACCGAGGTGCCGGAGACCGAAGTGCCGGAGACCGACGTGTAGGAGAGCGACGAGGCAAGCGAACGATGGCTCGACGAGTGCTGCAGCCACCGGACCTGCAACTTCGGCTGGTGACTTGGGCGGAGGACGTCGCGGCTAGGCACTGCCTGGACGCCACAACCGGCAGCCTGAAGGCCGCCCACAACGCTGCTTTTTAATTTTTTTAAATATTATTTTACTTTTTGGCCTTCACACGAATAAAGTTTTTCACCACCACCACCACCACCCGACTCTGCCGAACGCTGCAGTCCGTCTGTCCCCGTCTTCTCTCTTCTCCACCACACTCGCGCTCTCGCATCTTGGCGCGTGCGAGAGCTTCGTCGTCGTCTTTTTCTCCTCACGCACGAAATGTAGGCACACAAACTCTCGCGCACATCGCAGAGCTTAACTTAAAGAATTCTGCAGTACGGCCATTAAATGGGCGCAAAAATTTCTAGCACTACCGCTGTTGCACCTTCTGCTGTGATAACCATCATGGCTGATGGCAAACAGAAACATGAAATTCAGGTTTTGTTAATTTGCACACGTGTGACATTCTGATACAGGTCGGACCACTTGCAATCACAATATTAGCAAGAATTTTCATATGATGAATCAAAGTACGAAAAGCCAGAGCAGAAATATGAATGAAATGAACCAGTAGTGTTAGCCCAAGCCCATGAGTGCTTTTGTGTTTGAGGTTGCTGACCAAATAAGGGACGAGGGTATCAGTAATGAAAGAAGAGGAAAATTTTCACTATCAGGCAAATGGTGAAAGCATTTTCAGCGCAGATTATGAAATTAAGTTTCGCAGCTTTTGCAATTTCCTTCTCTTAGACGATTTCTTTTTCTGCTGCTTTCGCAGTACTTTATTTATATGCCTTAAAGGAGTACTGCCACGAAAATTTTCAGTTGGCGTTTTTTTGCATGAAATGAAAGGCCATGACCTCCAGAGCCCAGAAAACGTATTGGTAAGCGTGAGCGCGCCGTGAAAATTTATTTACAGCATGCCTTTAAAAGCCGGTTTCGGTTTCTACTGTAGCCTGACGTCATGACACAGTATGTGCATAGTAATGAGCCCTCGTGACGTGTTCCCGCAAAAAATCGTGACGTTTTCGCCTAGTGGTCTCTCGCGTACAGCGCCTGCAACAAGTGCGGGGTCAACAATGTACAAAATTTTGTATAGTGACTCAGCGACGACAGCAAATACTTCGGCACAGTGCAAGATGAAACGTACGGCACGCACGGGGGGTGTCGGCGTGGCTATGGAGCCTGCGATAAGCTAAGGTGGCCTCCGAGACCTTCGCGGCATTTCAGGGGCAAAATGTCGGCCCCATAGAGAGCTTGCCTTCCGATTATACGCGGGCACACACAGCGATAGAGGGTAATTCGACTTCGCTCGCCCGCTTCACGGGCACTGTCAACTACGGCGACCGAACGGCGAGATCATACGACCGAGAGTGACGCACGAGCGGCCATTTTGCATGTTTTTGTACCTGACGTCATCACAACTTGTCATACTGCTGCTTGAAGTCACCAAAATTTGTACTGTAGCCTGACGTCACACTAGTGTCGAAGGCTGTAGGTACGCCATGTGAATATTGACTTTGGCGTCCAATTAAAATATCTTATCAGCATTTCCTGAGCTTAACATTTGCACAGAGCTGTCTACGCATACAGGAGAGTTACATAGTAGAGTAAACTCAGCTTCGAAATTCGGTGTCAGTACTCCTTTAAGTGGGGCAGCAGCCTCGCACGACAAAACTGTTGGAGGAAGCCAGTGTGGCAGCTTGTAGAGCAAAACAGTGCCCGGGAAAGACTGTCACACAGTTTTTCCTCCAACACATGTAACACAAGGCAGATGCGCTACAACACCAATATATTCCAGAAAGCCTTTTTCTATGTCTTTTACTGCCTCAAAGAGATGTTCGGAAGGCCGTGTCAGGTCGGCAAAGAATCCCCCTGGCTGACCAGATGAGCCTGAAGCATGGCCAATAACTGATGGGAGCCTACAAATTCCTCCTCCTCACCCACAAACACACTCTGCAGGACAATTTTTAAGAAATTGCTGCACAATGTGACCCGTAAAGCAGTACAGTGCATTCTGCTCTTCGATGTCTAGGAGGCCACCACCTGATGTGTCGCAGGAACTTGGCAGTTCTGACTTTTCAGCAATGACTGGCAGCGTTGCTAGACCACCAGCCATTACTTTTGCTAGTAAATGTGTCTCCAATCTCACAATTCCCACGAGACACCAGGCTGCTTAGCTTCCCAAAGGAAATGTGTTTCAGAGCAGCAACGAATTGAAACACATTCAGATGTTCATTACAGCCATGCTTCCTTCTCATAGCACCAAAAAGATTATCGAGAGGGTCCTGCTGCAAATGGCGTGTCAGGAGGAAAGTAAAGTGAAAATTTTGGGAGATGTCTTCCAACAGCATGAGGATACCCTTTATGGTGATAAGCCAGCCACGAATTGTGTGAGGCTGTCTGGGGGTTGTCAAATCTCCAGCATTTAATTCATTTGATTGCCTCCTGCAAAAATTCCACATGACCAGAGTCGGCACTAATAGGATAATCGATCTTGCCAGCCCTGGCTGCAGTGATGTGTTTGCTGTTGAGACAATCAAACAACTTGTCAATTTTCTCAATGAACTCTGCTGTTGACTTGGCGGTCCCATCCATTTTCCCCAGAGTAATCATGACTCTCAATGCAACCGACACAGACTCACTCAGTGCCTCAGTGGCAAACTTTACCTTCATGCTGTTGAAAGGCTTCCTGTAAATATGGTCGCCTGTTAGTTTCCTTGCCAATTTCATTCTAATCGGTCCAGAGCTCCTGTACAACTCCACAATGTATTTCCATTCAATAGTCGGTGCCCATGAAAAGTTTGTGAGGGGCACGCAGGTTATTTCTCGCGCAAACTATAAGGTGCGCAATCAAACAAGAAATAAACTTTGTGTCCACCCACTTCAAAGAATGGTTCATATGGAGTTACGTTTAGCTGCTCTGACAGTGTGACATCGCTTGTCCCCTGATCGCACACCACTGCCTTAACGAACAGATGAATTGTGCTTAGCTGTTCATTTAAGGCAAATAGCAGCCACCTGATGTCAGGAGCATAAAGTTTTTTTCGTGCCACCGCAAACGCCAAAGGCTGCGCCCACGGTCTTGGAATTCCAGAAAGGAGGGTGACAAAGGTTCGATTTGTCACACTTGGGGTCTTTTCAATGCCATTGTCTGAAAAGCCTAAGACAATGTCATTTGTAGTGTCATACTGCAGGTTTTGCCGCATAGACATTTCATCAAACATGATGATACAGACCCGATCTTCTAAAGGCCAATCACTTTCCTCTTCGAGCACATCGACTACTTTTGGAATAATTCCGGTTGTCATTAGCACTTCAGACAACCACTTCCGAAGTGACCTTGAGGTTGGCAAAGCAAGCACTTTCGAAAGGTGTTTACGTGCCATTGGGCTATGAAAGAATGTGCTCAGGGCAAACTCTTTTATTGACTGTGACCGCCTCCTTCCCTTCTTTTTCCAACCATGGAGCATGACCTGACTGCTTACGAGCTTGCAAAACTCGGGTGTCAGGCACGACCTTAGCGTTGCCATGGCATCCCACTTCGTAACCTTACGAGGACTCTTACGCATTCGTAACCGTGACAAGGCTAGCCGGTACCTGCGAGCATCTGTCCTCCACTTCTTTACAATTTTTCCAGTTTGCGGAGTAAACAGTTTCTTCTTGCGTCCACGCACAGAAGAAGTTTCTGCAAGAGCGATGCACCATAACTTAAGATGCGCATTTTAGAGCAGTCAAAACGTGCATTATTTACATTACATAGTTTCTATGCTCAGGGGCTACCTTAGTTTAAGCAATAAGAAAGTGATTAGTGCAGAAAAATCTTGTAAACAGTGAAAGAGAATAAATTGACTGATTGATTTATGGGGTCTTACGAGAGGGAACAAATTAAATTTAAAATGTTCACATGATCACCTAGGAGTATTTTGCTGGAGCAATATCGTTTTAAGTATCGTTGTAACACATTAAAAGTTGTGGTAGGATTGTTGCAGAGGCAACATTTGTTTGCGAGTGCCCCAAATTTAATTTGCAAGTATATGGGTATGTTAGAAACTTACGTTTTACAACTTGACGACGTCCTGTTGGAGTGCCAGTTCTTCCTGTAAAAGCCAAAATGGAACATATGAGAAGAAGGCTTTCTATATACAGTTCCTCAGCCAGAGCTCATTCCATGCGCTTCTAAACTTGCCAGAACAGCAGCACAGTCAGGCTGTATCAGATCAGATAATTGACAGCATAAGAACACAGTTCTGCTCTATCAGCTGCATATGTTCTGCGTTCACATTCACTATGGTTGGTTGGAGTAGAAACGTACATGAGGTGCTCCAAAACACGGGAACGAAAAAGAGAGGACATTACACGAGGGATTGAGCTAGCGTGAGCGCACCCATTTCTTTTCTGTCTTTAAGGGTCGTTCAGCAACATTTGCTTGCACAGTGGCTGTTCAATGTTGTAGAGGTCGTCATAAAAAGACGGAAAGTACAGTAGTCCGATATGGTGGGGTCTGTGCCGGTGCAGGCGCGCAGCCACGTGGCGGACATGCCGTGTGTCACGGGGCTACCGAATTAACGTGCCCTTGTGTAGGTTCTTGTGTTCAAAACTTGACGGCTTGACCGTCATCGAGCAAGGATAGACGAGACCGTTGGTGCAGTGAAAAAAACAAAAAAACACTCACTGTATTTGAATGAAATGGAATAATGAGAGAAAAGGATAAAACCAAGGTGAAGCATGCAAAGGAGACAGAAAGTTAACAGAACTATGACCGTGAAGTAAAATGGTTAACAGTGCATAGAGTAATTTGAACGGGAAAGACTGTCACCGTTAAGGTGGGCACACCAGAGTAGACAGCAAGGTGGATGCAGCAGATGCACTCGGAGCGGACTTGGATTGAAGTGTCGCTCGGAGGAAGGGTAGCGTCGCGCGAGTCGGGGTCAACAACCTCTCAGCGTTCTTCAGCCGACGCTCAGACCACGAGCCAGGGCTGCAGTTGTGCCTGGCCAACGCCAGACGATGGAAAGCCGTTGGAGTGCCTGGCCAACGCCAGGCGATGGGAAGCCGTTGGAGTGCCTGGCCAACGCCAGGCGATGGGAAGCCGGTGGACTGCCTGGCCAACGCCAGGCGATGGGAAGCCGGTGGCTTGCCTGGCCAACGCCAGGTGCTGTACCGCTCGGGTACACGCCCAGGTGGGAGCCTGCAGCGGCCTTGCCACAGGAACTCGGCCGCCACTCCCGCGCCCTGGTATGCTTCCTTCTTCCACCACGTCCCAGCCACGTCTGCCTGGCTCTGCTTCGGAAAGCCTCGGCCGTACTTTTTCTTCTGCCGTGGCGCCTCCTCATTCGTCGGGCAGTTTCGCGCCACCACGCGCAATGACGCACTGCCTCATCGTCTTCTATGTTGATGGGATCGGTGGCGCGCACTTCAAACACAGTACACTTTGCCCCGCACGGCCACTTCACTCCATCACACCGTGAAGATGGCAACCATTGTTAAAAGTCGTGGTACTGTATTGGAATGTCCAACAGTCCACAACGGGGAACCGGCTTGACAGACGGCCCAGGCGAAACGTGTAGTTCGGGCGGCATGTCAAGGAATGTTCGCAGTCACCGGCTGGACCAGCCACTGAGGCAGCAACCATAATGGATTTGTTTGTTAAGATGTGTTTGGCACCAGCATCCCATCCCATGGAGCATCTCTGTTAAATATTTTCTAATGGTTGTAATTAAATATACGTCTGAGATGGTCTAACACAAGTATTGATGGTATTTAAGCCATTCCACTTACAGTAAAACCTCATCATAACGAAGTTGAAGGGGTAGCGGTAATTATTTTGTTATAACCATTAGTTCGTTATAACCAATATCAATTTCATCTATAGGAATTTCAAGGGGAATTGCGATTGCTTTGTTATATCCGATATTTCGTTATATCCGGGTTCGTTATAACGAGGTCCTACTGTATAAGCAATTGCGACTTATAGAAGTACTGCGCACATGACCTAACCCCTGATCTCTTCAACTCTACATATTTAATCATAAATCATTCTGGTGGCCAGTGCCATTTTTCTGGCAAATTACAAGCACGCTTCCACTTGCCTTCGATGAGGGCCACAAATCTTGGTTCCCTATGTGACGCCCATTAGGTGGACAGCAGTCTTAACAGCCGATCTTCTGTTTATCGTTCTCCGGGTGACACTTCCACCCCTCCTCCACAGAGGGCACCATCGCCTAAGCCAGGACCATTCGGGCTCAGCAGAGGTAGGCTCATTGTTTCATCACATTACTTGGCATTATCACGCACTTGGGACATTTCACGCTCGGCAGCCATGATGCGACCTACCGCAAGTAATACATTAGTAATTTTTCATAGAGAGAAGGGAGAAGGTTACTTTGGCGTGGTGAACTTGTTCTCAGTTCACGCCTTCTCCTTCCTGCTACTTCTTCACTTCCTCGAGGAGCCGAGCTTCCCCCAGCTGACATTGCCGCTGCAAAGTAGGATGGGTGGAAGTCTTCTCCCTGCTGCCTGTCCGTCGTTGGTTGTGTTGTCTCTACTTGAAGGATGGAGACCAGCCTTTTTCTCAGCACAAACACAACTTGACTTTATATACAAGACAGTACATACAGTTTACAGACGGCGGCTCAGTTGGCAGGACTTAGGTGTCACCGTCGCTTCAATTCGGCAGAGCCGACCAGTGCATAGCACTGCTCCTGCGACCAGAGGCACCACTCGGAATAGTACTAGATGTCCTCTCTAGAACTATCCGCTTCGACCTCGTCAACCTTCAACCTTCCAACCTCTCTCCTCACCTCCCTGACAGGGACGAGGGGCCACCTTATAAACACTGGTTGCCTCCGTCCCCTAAATCCCTGACAGTAAATTACAAAAGTTTTCACACTGGGCACTCCTCCTTCATCTCCCTCTCCTTTTACTGCACACTTGGCAGAGGAGAGAGAGAGGTCAGTGCCGAAAACGTTGCAACATACAGACATCAAACACACAGAGCCCCGCATACAAACTAGCACCTACGGGAAACACACGGAAAGGAATGTGGAAACATACAAAAACAACCATCCATACTGGCAACAAAAAGAACGTACAGAAATAAAACATCCCAGCTGACTTCAACCCGTGAACAATAACCTTGGCGTAGCTCCACTCTGCCCCTTGCTCACAGGTGCTCTTAAGTGCTCTTTGTACCTCCATAGTGTTCTGAATCCTCTAGAATAATTATCAATGGGCTTGCCATGGGGAAATTCCATTGTACAAAGATGACAAAGCGGTTTTTCTAGGAGGCTCTTCAAAATGCAGTACTAGCATTCATACCATGGTGAACGCGGAAAAAAAAAACACTTTTCACAACAAGCACACAATACCGTTTTTCCTTATTATGCCATATGTTAACAGCATGCGAAACTTGTTTTACTTATTGTCAGGGACTCCAGAACCGCGGGGGGGAACGGGGGGTGGGGGGAGTGCAGGGGCAGCGGTCGGCCCCCTAACATTTTTCCGGAGAGGGCAGGGCCTCTCCACCACTTTACGACCGCTTACGCTGAAAACAAATTTTTGACAAGATTTTTCGAGCTGGTTTTCAAGCAGACCGTGCAACCATGCGGGTTGTGAGGTCTGCACAGGTTTCCAATAATTTTGAAATTGCCAACCGTTTAGCGTATACCAATGCAGAATAAGCGAGGACGCAAATGTGCAAACATTTAATATGGCTAAACTGAATTCAAACATTATTAATTCATGTTATAAAACTACTAAACATTAATATAATAATGCAATGTAAATAAATAAAAATCGACAAATATTGAGAACATTATGTAATAATCATAACATATAAAGATGACAATACTTGCCCCCCACTCCGAAAAACGCATGTTCCAGAGTACCTGCTTAATTGTTTCACTTACCTTCTGACTCTGGCAGTTCATCCGGTGCCTTCACGCTAGGCACAGCTGACCCAGAGTTATTGAGCTGACCACACCAATCTAGTTTTTGCCAGGTCAGAGTAGTCCTTTTCGGTGAAGTGCACTGAACAGATTCGGTGCTCGTGCAGTTTCTCCGCCCTAGCAAAAATTCTAATAGAAAAACTAATAGCCTATGAGGTTATTGACACCAATAGAATTTATTAGTATTAGACTAATAGTTTGTACAAGACTTATAGGAAAACATAATACTATTGTTCTAATAATCTAGACGTATGAGGCTCTATACACACTATAAAATTTTAACTCCCTCAAGGGTGTGAATGACCTATCCCAAGGGCACGGAGTGAGCGCATGGGCAACACCCTTTTTGTATGTAGAGCAAAAATGGAGGATGCATGCACTTTGCAATCACACTGTGAGTGACACAGCATTTGATTTTAGCTGCATTTATGATCACGCATTACACACTAACAAGACACCGCAGGAACATCACACATGCAAATACACACTCGACCATTTCAAACCAAGGTGTAGAACAGAGAAAGTTCGCGTTATGTCACATCTGTACACAGACAGTCCCGTATATATATTCCAGATTCCTGACCTGCTATGCAGTGCCAGTGGGGAAATTACTGTTATGCGCAATAACAAAATAAGGATACACAGGACATCTGCCAATCAAGGATAGGCTAACTGGTAGCTGTGCATCACACATATCTGTTAATCTAAACCCACCAAATATTCAATGCCAAATTGCCAAGACATCATACATCTCTAGGTTGCTCATTTACACCCTTAAGGGTGTAAATTTTTTACTGTGTAAACTAATACAAACTAATAAAGCTATTTAAAGGATTACTGAGTTGCAAATTTTGTGTTTTAATACTTATCTAAAGCCCTAGCCACCTTCCTTGAGAAAAGATCCATTAGACAAATTTCGAAAAGTCTTATAGAGCATATTGATATAAACTAGTAAGGCTAATAGAGCACTGTATGAGACTAATAGAACACTGTATTAGACTAATACAAACATCTATAAGACAAGTAAAGACTCCTATAAGACTAATACAATACTAATAAGACTAACTAGAAAACTTATTAGACTAATACAAATCTCCATTAGAATTTTTGCTAAGGGCCCTTGGCAAAGCCATCAATTCTGGCCACCGCGCGTACTTCAAGAACGCTTCCGCCCTGAAGAAAAGTGTGCAAAAACCGTAAATTTCAAATTCGAACCATAAATTTCAAATTCGGAACATGTAACATCAGCTCGATCATTTTGTCCTCTATGCGCAGTACAATTGAGAACACTTTTGGCTTAAGTCTCAGAAACTTGTTTTCAAACAACGGAGAGTCGTTAGTAGGAAATACGTGTAAATGACAATCAAAGAACGAACTGAAATAAATCATGTACAAGATTAACACATAAATGAGACAGGATATCTCGGCACGTTCCGTTCACTACTCTGCGATTTAACGGACATTATTGCACCATTCTTTCGTTTTCAAATGAGCCGCATCTCAAAATACAAATTTATTCAATAACTGGCATAATTAGAAAGCCAATACCTTCGCCAAGACGTAAACAGCACGCTCACCTGTTGTCTTTCGGAAACACGGTAGAAACTTGCGTTTCAACGTCCTCGGTGTATTCGTGCATCGATCTCACGATACACGCGTGGTGCGAACGGCGAACCATTGTGAACCACGCATTACGTGTGGTCCACGACAACTGCAAACTCCGAAAACTTCCCATGCTCATTTGGTTAACGATTGCGTCACTGCTAATAACGAAATCACCAAATTAGAGGACCGAAAGGCCGGTGCCAAAGCAGCCGAAAGCAGTGGCAGCTGCAGCGGTGACAATTAAGGTGACAACGACGGCTGCCGCTTGCAGCGGGCGTCGACGCCGACGCTCGCGCAGACAGGCACAGAGGGAGTAGTGAGGGGAGATGGGGTGAGCGGTGTTGCGAGGAGGAAGCCGGAGCAGCGAGAGGGAGGGGAGCTAACACGCCCCCAGAGCTCAGGTAGCGCAAGTGGATATACCAGCTGCGTATCCCGGCTTCACCGAGGCACCCGAGTTTCAGGGTCTGGGGAAAGTCCCATGGAGGAAAGTCCCCTGTTTAGGTGTCGGCGTCTGGTGACGGTATGCTGTACTTGCACCAACGGCGGTGGTCTATAGTTGTCGTGTTGTTCTGCGGGCACTGAAAGATAGAGGATGCACTGACAGTGTGAGCAGACATAATCAGCAACTGCTTCCACACTGGATTTGCTTTTGCTGATTGCTAATGAGCTTGACTGTACAACGTAAGAGCCTCAACTGCAACCTATAACGAGCTTAACTGTGGACATCATCGACCTTGAGGCTGTGATGTGGTAATTTCTGCCACCATTACATTTGAAGACATTGTCAAATCGTGGCTTGGTGTCACTGTGTGCCAAGCTGGACGATTATGAAATAATTGCACAAGTTCTCCAAATGTCGAAGAGTGACTCAGACTCAGAATACGTGCCCTGAGCTGTGGAGCTGTGACATGCGGATCTGACTCGAGCATGTGCCGTCTTTGTATCGTCGTCAACTGCCAGAAATATGCGTTGACTTGCTTCCATGTAATTGGAAATGTAAGCAGCAATGCATCAACCACTTATTCCTAGCCCAGGGTCCTTAGAATGCAAACAAAGTGCCCCCTCTGTCCTTTTTTTTTTTATGCATTTGATTTTTCATACATTCGATAATTCGGGCTTTTTCACGATCATCAATGAGTCCGAATTATCGGTCGTCGAGTGTATACAGCGAAGGGACTCGCGTGTGATGGACGCACAAAATCGTAAAGGCCAGTGCCGGTGGCCTCTTCCCGCATTTAGCAGACTTCACTGAAGGATAAGGACATGCCATGTCAAAGCAACAACATGGTTTTGGATCTTCTTACAACTAAAACCAGTTTTCCACAAAAGTTAAGTAAAAATTCATGAAATCAGAAGACCGCTCGAAATATGTACATTTCACGGAAAAATCGGATTGGCAAGTACGCCACCACTGCAAAAGCACCAGCCCTGTGACACCTTTAGGCTTGCTACCGCATACCTTTGGCATAGACAATTGACCGCTGGGTCAGGTTTTGCATGTTAATCAGTGCACAAACAGCAATGATGCTGTCTCCATTTCCCACTGGCCATGTGGAGTCTCTGCAGCAGAGTCAACATTATTAAAGGAAACAATAAGCTCAACAAAGGCATCACTAAATGGACCCCTCAGCACTTTTTGAGCATAGTCAGAAAATGGTGCCAATTCGTGATGCAGGCTCCTGTAAACATGTGAGCTACATATTACTGTACTGGGCTCACCAGAAAATTCAAAATTTGGTTTCAAATGCGAATGGAAAGCACCTACTCATCTTTCAACAAATTCCGTCCCTATTGGGGCACTGACTAAGTCGCTTGACTTTTCTCGTCGCTCTTTGAGAGACGCACACATTTTCTTCATTTGCTGAATTCAGAGAGAACAAAGCCTAGCATATGACTTCTTCGTGATCATGACATCAGTGAATGCTGTTTCTGCCTCAAGTGACTTTGCCACTTCAGCGCAATGACGTTACCTCAGCGCCCTGACTCAATGTTATTAAAGTGAGCAATATGCTCACCAAAGGCATTATTAACATGACCCTGTAACACTTCTTTAACATAGTCACAAAACAGTGTCAATCAGTTGTAGAGGCTCCTGTGAACATGCGAGTAATTTGTTGAAAAGAGACTAAGCACTTTCCAGCTGCACTTGAAACAAAATTGTGAATTTCCCGGCGCATGCAGTGCAGTAATACTTGGCTGAGATGTCCAGAGGTGCCTCGATGACTGACTGGCACCATTTCCTGTTTCTGTTCAAAATACGTTGCAAGGCACCCACGTCATGCCCACATCATTTGTTCATTGTGCTTGTTAAAAATGAATACGGCATTCGTGTTCATTACAATCATTTGAACAGAATTATAATTTTTAAAAAAGACATTCACACCATTACTGCATGGGTGATCTGAGACAGCAGACTGTTCCTGGCATCAAACTAATACTGCTTCTACCTGCAGATCCGTGAATTTCGAGGGCTGCTTCTTTGGAATCGGACTGGTTCAGGGTTTCACGGAAGGATGACACGTCGTGATGGTTATCCTTGCATGGCACGTGCGTGAAGCATGTTGTCGTGTACGCCTGTGCCCTGACGACCAGTTTCGCCCTGACGAGCTGCAGCGACCCTGACGGCGGAGTATTGCCTATTTAAACCACAGATCTACGCACCATTACTGCATGGGCAATCTGAGACAGCAGACTGTTCCTGGCATCAAACTAATACTGCTTCTACCTGCAGGTACTGTTTAAGCTCTTTATCAAACTTTCTGCTCTTTCACTGTCTACCGATCGCCTGTGCAGTATGGTTCCAACGGTTGCTTCACTAGCAAAAGAACTAGAAAATTTGAGCGGTACTTTTGAAACCAAAATGAAGGAACTCCTGATGGCTATAAATAATTCGAAAAAGGAATTGGTGCAAGAAAACAAGGAAGAATTTAAGGCACTACAGCAAGAGCTTGAAAGCCTCAAGAAGAGCATGTCAGTCATCAGCAATTCCTTCGATGACCTCAGAACAGCTCATGCCACATTTGTCACCGAAAATAAAGAACTGAGGAAACAGAATGAGCTACTTTCTCATCAAGTACAAGAATTAGATCAGTATTGCCGTCTAAATAACCTTGAAATACGAGGCGTCCCTCAGACTCAAGGTGAAGACTGCCTCAAAATAATTCAGGAAATCGGTGACAAGATTGGCAGCTCTGTGAAAGTGGAGGACATTGATACTGTTCACCGTGTTTCTACGCGAGATGCTGAAAAGAGGAACCTTATCGTCCACTTTTGCTCCCGTGCTAAGCGAACAGACTTTCTTCGAAAAGCCCGTAAGGTTTGTTTGACAACAGGGAGGCTTGGCTTCTCTGGCAATAATGACACTGCAATATATGTAAATCAACACTTGACGCCGTTAAACAAGAAATTGTTTGCTATGGCACTGGAGCAGAAAAAGCAAACTAGATGGCTGTACCTATGGACAGAAAACTGCGTAATTAAAGCGAGAAAGAATGCGGATGGCAAGGTATTCCGAATTCGCAGCGAAAGTGACTTGTGTGTATTTCACGACAATTGAATATTTGCATCATGGATTATTTTTCTGCACATGAGTTGTGCAAGAAGACCGGTTCTCGAGAACTCCCCTCAGCTATTCATATCAATGCCCGAAGTTTGAGAAGGCATTTTGATGACATTAATGTATTGCTGCACAGCACAGATCATCACTATAAACTCATCTGTATAACCGAGACATGGCTTTCAACTGGGGACGAAACCTTGTATTCTTTCCCTCAATATGTATCGGAATACTGTTGCCGCGCTGATAGCCCTCATGGTGGTGTGGCTATGTTCGCATCACCAACCGTATCTTACAAAAGGTGTGCCGATCTGTCTATCAGTGTTCCGAAATGCAAATCCATTTGGCTCGAAAGAGAAAACTTCTTTCCTCACATTTCAGGGAAATAAACAATCATTGGCACGGTTTACCGCTCACCTTCTTCATCGATCAAAGAATTTTGTGCGGGATTATTGGAAACGCTAGACAAAATTTCACGAGAAAATAAGAATGTGCTCATTTTAGGTGATTTCAACATCGACTTATTAGACAACAAAAATCTTGCTTTTGCAGACTTTACTGGCTGTTTTGTGGGCTTCGGCATTGAGTCATTGATTAATGCCCTAACCCGATGCTCAAGGCAAGGTTCTAATTCATTAATTTATAACATAATTTCCAACCTTGACATGCACCCTCATACAGGAATTCTACAGGTAGATATTACAGATCACTACCCGATCTTTTTCTATTTCGATTTACCTGGTAGTATTCCCAAAAGACAGTTACATGGGAGGAAGTTCAATCTATCCAACTATGTTGAGCTTATAGAGCGCACTGATTTTTCTAACATCCTATGCTCTTCTCATCCTGAACTGGTACTGCGTGAGTTTACCCTCAATATTTTAAATGCGGTAAAAGTTTGCACTAAAGATGTACCTTTTAGCAAATAATATGGTGCACCACGTTGCCCGCGGGTGTCTGTGGGTCTCTTAGATTCAATCCGCAAGAAAGATAATCTATATCGAAAAACAAAAAGACAGCCGTTCAACACACGACTTAAAGAACGTTACGAGAGCGTTTCTGCACAGTTAGACGGTGCCCTAAAGCAAGCGAAAGAAAGATATTTTGAACGGAAAATCGGCGCTTGCACAAGCGTTAAACAGAAATGGAATATCATTAATGATTTCCTAAATCGCGATAAGACGACAGCTGCCGTCAAGGCTATCGCTACACAGAATAGTACAAAATCCCGAACAGATAAGTAACGCATTTTGTAACTTTTTTTTCGTCTTCAGAAATGAACTTAAGTCCCCAAGTGCCACAACTGGAAAGGCAACCCCAATCTTGCTTCTTACGCCCTTGTACAACTGATGAAGTACTAAGGGTCATTAAATAGCTAAAGAATACAGGAGCTGGCCTAGACAACATACATTCAACACATATCAAATCAGTCAAACACGTTACGGCTGAGGCTATCTGCCATATAGTAAACTTGATCTTTAACACAGGAATTTTCCCTAAGCAATTGAAGATTGCTAAATTAATTCCTATACTAAAGAAGGGCGATCCGACATTGGTAGAAAATTACAGGCAAATTTCTATTCTTCCATATTTCAGCAAAATTGTAGAAAAGTTAATCGAAATTCGTATCTCCAGCTACTTTGCAAAATTTAACATACTTTCCTCTTCACAGTTTGGGTTCCGCACGGGTCTTTCAACAGAACACGCTGTCATTAGCTTTATTGACTGGATCCAAACAAATTTGAACAGGGGATTAATAGTCGGCTCAGTGTTCATTGATTTTAAAAAGCCTTTGACAATATTAATCCTGAAGTTTTGTTTTCTAAGTTAGAAAGTTACGGCATTACTGGTCCGTTTTTGGCACTTCTTAAAGATTACCTTTCAAATAGATGTCAAAGTGTCTATATCGATGGCACCTTGTCCCGACATAGGCTCATCACCAAAGGTGTACCCCAGGGATGAATTCTCGGTCCGCTCTTATTTTTGACATTTATTAACGATCTGCCGAGTTACTTATATGGTTCCAAGTGTTTTCTGTACGCCGACGATACAACTATTATAGCTTCTGCCTCTAACACCACTGAGCTTTTAGATAAACTAAACTACACTGTTCAGAAGCTTGAAGACTAGTGTCTTAAAAATTATCTAACTATAAACCCTGTAAAGTCTCAGTTCGTAGTTTTTCACTCTCCCCATAAACTAATGACATCTGCATTACACATACGGATAAGTAATCTTGAAATTAAACAAATAAGTTCTGCGAAGTTCCTAGGGGTCATTGTAGACTCCAATCTAAAATTTGATATCCACGTCGATTTGGTAGTTAAAAAGATTGGCTTTGGCGTAAGGGTATTGATTAGAATGCGTTCTAACTTCCGCATTAATACACTTCTCTTACTTTATCACGCTTTCATCCATATACACATCAAATATTGTATTACCACTTGGGGAAATACTTGTTACACTCACATATCTCGTTTAGTTAGTATTCAGAAGCGTGTGCTAAAAGTTATCACCTTCACATCCCCTCGTTCATCATCCAAGCCCCTATTTTAGAATTGAGTGTACCGCCTGTTGTTTGCACATGAATGAATTCTTGCCTCCTGGTTACGCGGTTCTAAGGAAAGACAGGCCTTGCGGTCGTGGTGGCGGAGTGGCACTTTTTATTAAAAGTGGTATCGAATTTTCTTTACTAGAAGAACTTCCGAATATTGAATCAATATGGTGCAAAATAAAGCTTGATGGTCTCGCTATTGTTATCGGTGCCATCTACCACCCCCCTAACTCTGTGCCTGACATTTTTTCGGCTATCACTGATTTTATTGTCGGTCAAAAGCTGAACTGTTCTAAACTGGTACTAACCGGTGACTTTAATGCACCCGCCATAGATTGGCAGTTGTTAACATCATCTGGTCATGATAGGATAATTAGTGATTCGCTAATAGACATGTCTGTAGCTTTTGATCTATCACAGCTGGTTGATCATGCAACGCGCGAAGATTCTGTCTTAGATCTTGCTGTGTCAGCGATGAATTGGTAAAGAAGGGATATCAGTGCAACGTTGTTGATAGAATTTCTGACCACAAGGCTGTTATCGTTCGCTTAAATGTTGCCTGTGTACCTGTAAGACCTACGTTTAAAACTGTTCTTAATTTTGAGTGTGCTGACGGCACTTCTATCTTTGCTAAACTGGCAACATGTCTTGATGAATTCGTGTCTTGTAGTGATCGCTGCAGTGTCGAGACGTTGACTAACCATTTTTATAGTGTAGCTAAAGAGTGCATTGTGCAGTATGTTCCTAGGAAAATTATAAAACGTCATGCTACACATCCATGGTACAACAGGCCCATCATACAGCTCAAACGTCGCATTAAGCGCCTGCGGAAACGGCGGAATGTACACAACAAGGAAGGGGAACGCCTAATTAGCTTGCTCAAATCTGAACTGAAAGGCAAAATGAGTGAAGCTAAACAGTTTTATTTTAATACCACATTAACCTCTTTTATGAAAAACAATCCGCGTAAGTTTTGGAAATCCATCAATCCCAGTTCTTCCTGCCCTTCATCTTTTGTAATAAACGAAGTGTCCTGTTCCGACTCCTCGACAATATCGGAAGCTTTCAATGACTATTTCAAATCTGTATTTGGAGATGACAATGGTACATCCCCTGACATTGGCGATAACCAGGAAATGTTTCCGTTTCCAGCACTAGAAATTAGTTATACCGGCATTTATAACCTTCTCTTGAGTATCGACACTACTAAAAGTGCTGGACCGGATGGTATACCAAATATGTTCTTGAAACGTTATGCGGAATGGAACGCTCGTTATTTAGTCATAATTTTTCGTAAATCATTAGACACATGTACAGTGCCGGCAATTTGGAAAATCGCCAATGTGATTCCTGTGTTTAAATCAGGTAATAAGCAATAAATTTCCAATTACAGGCCTATTTCCTTAACGTGTACCTGTTGCAAGCTCCTAGAGCACATAATTCATAAGCATATTCTTCGTTACGTCACTGATAGTGGCTTACTATCGCACAATCAGCATGGTTTCCGCCCTGGCTTTTCCACAATGACACAGCTTATTGAATTCAGTCACGACATTGCTTCGGCCCTGAATAATCGAGGTCAAATTGATGCCATATTCATAGGTTATAGAAAAGCACTTGACATGGTGTGCCACAAGAAACTTGTTTTTCGACTCAGTATAATTATCAGTGACGAGAAATTACTTGGCTGGATAGCTGATTGGCTACGTTTAAGGTCACAATATGTCACTTTCAATCACGCACAATCATCGTCGGCCGTGGTTACTTCCGGTGTACCGCAGGGCTCGGTCCTTGGGCCCCTGCTATTCATTATTTACATTAATGATGTGGCACAGGTCATTAGGGACACACCGGCGAGACTGCGGTTGTACGCTGACGACTGCGTGCTTTATACCAATGTAACTAACATACGTGATCAAGAGGGTCTCAACAATGTGTTTTCTTCTTTTTGTGGTTGGAGTGCTGCGTGGCAAATGAGTATCAATTATCAAGAGACAGTACAAATGACTTTTACGAACAAAAAGCAGCCGCTAGTCTTCAGTTACAGTTAGAATGGGCACTACCTTAATTCTGTGAATACCTTCAAATATCTTGCACTTACCTTTACCCAAAATCTAAAGTGGCATCTTCATATTGAAACCATTTGTGCTAGGGCACTTGGGAAACTGGGATACCTGACACGAACTCTCAAGCACTCTACCAGAGACTGCAAGTTAACTGCTTACAAATCCCTCGTTAGGCCGTTACTAGAGTACGCCTCAGTGGTATGGTCACCCTACACTGCAGTTGACACAAATAAGCTTGAGGCCATACAGAAGAAAGCAATACTGTTCATTTTCCGTCGATGTGACCGCGATTTTTCACCTTCATCTCACGCATGTGCTTTATCGTTAGAACCCCTGGCTTATCGACGCACGCTTGAGCGTATCACATTGCTTCATCAGATTGTCCACGGCCACAGTCACATTCAAGCGCCGATTTCTTTGAGTCCTACTACTAGGCGTGACACGCGCCGATCCCACCCCCTTAATATTGTTCCTTTTCAGCCATTTGTCAATTGCTTTAGGCATTCTTTTTTCCCAAGTGTTGTCGACATTTGGAACAGCCTAGATGGTTCCCTGCGGGAAAAGCCAAATGAAGAGTTTGTGAAAGAATTGCCGAACTATATCTCATGATGCTTTTATAAAGTATTGTGCATTTTTTTTTTAACTAACTCATGTGCCCTCTTCTACATTTTTGTATGATTGTATGATTTTTGTTTGATTTAGAACTGATGTACCCACTCCTGCTATGTCTCGTCTATCGAGACAGCAGTACGTGTAAATAAATAAAATAAATAAATAAATAAATACAAAGCTAGCCTGATGGTCTTGCTGCATAAAGTCATCAACCACCTTGTTTCTGTTGGTGCCTTTCCAATTGATCAATTTATTAATAATAATAGGACCAGGTTTGCCCAGTCAAATAATCTGCTGCCTAAAGTCTCTACGAATTACGGGAAACAAACTGCCTGTTTCAGCGCAATTTCCATTTGGAACGCTCTCAACCCTGAAATAAAGACAATATCATTAAACCAGTTTCGACGATCTTTGAAAACATACCTGCTCTCATCACTTTACTAGTACACCACTCTGTCCTTGCATTGCCTTTATTGGTGTGTTGCCGTGTGCTATGTTGTTTTTGAACATACCTGCTTTCATCGCATTAAGTCATCTATCAATTGGTTTTTGTGTTGCAAATATTGAGGTTTATTTTTCCTATTATATTTGTGAACGTGTATTCAATTATTTCCTGTGCTTACTACTTACTTTTTCTTTTGTCCAATTCTGACAGGAGGCCCTCCCACAGTTTTTACTTCTGGGCCTCCTTCTGAAAATGTTGCACCTTGATATATGTATTGTGTTCTGCAATTCTTTAATAAACTTGAAACTGAAACTGAAACACCTTATTGCGAACTCATGATGCTCTTCGTCATCTTCACAGAGCTGGCTAGTTCTCATCAGTAGACCTCTGGCCATCGGCAGATTTCTGTGGATCAGAAAGGTAAGGAAGGGACAACATTCATCACTTCCAACAGTATAGACCAATCCACAGTTATGATTTCTGGTTTATATGCAATGCACCAGCCACATTTGAATGCATGATGGAGTTTCTGTTTAGATGGAATAAATAGTGAACATGCCTGTGCTACCTAAATGGCATACTCCTATTTTCTCCACACACCTTGGCCATCTGCAGGCTATTCGTGATGTCTCCCAAAAGGGCAGGCTCCAAATGATTTCAATAAAGTGCCATTTCATCCTCCAACAGACTGCATGGCTCATTGATACTTGTGGCCAACAGAACCAGAAATTCTGCTGTCCTGCCTTTCCCTGTGCAACAGTATGCCACAAACACCTACAATTTTCCGCAACCCTGTTTCAACTACACAAGTTTCATAAGAAATCTCACAGCAGCCACTCAACTGGCCACGAAAAGCCACCTTTCATTAGAAAGTTTGCCCCTCATTACCATTTTAATCATGCCACCTATACTGATCCAGCGTGGACCACACCCCTCAAATATCCATACTGATGACGGTAGTTGTGGGATCAAATACACTTTTGCCCCTGTGCTTCGAGCAGTTGACCAATTCACCCTCATGCCTTCGACTGCTAGCCTCCTGGTGAGCTCAATTGGCAGTACAAGTGCCCTGGACAGGCATTGGTCCTGGATCCAGTCCCCAGACCATGACAAATATTTCATCAGCTAAGAAGCTTTCATTTCTTAGCAATCCGTATGGATTCCCTTGTAGCGTTGTGCCATAAATGGGTGTATGGTAATTTTTCCTTTCACACCTTATCCCAATGCGAACATGTGATTGTCATTGTTACAGCGTGCTCTTTTCGGGCAGAAATATTTTCACCTCGTAGCAAGGAAACTATGACTACTGCATTGCTGGAAGGCATAAATTTATGCATGGAATGAACAAAAAGAAATGTGTGAATGGCTGTGCTCTGTTTGCAAACAGGGCCTCAAACACTTGCGCACTACAAAGATGTCACAAGAAGCGAAAGTTTTGGGCAGCATCACAACCTGGTGTCTGTCTTAGCAGCGATGATAAGTGCCTTACCTCTGGGCCTCATCTCTCATTCCTTCGACACAGAATACCGCCAAACATAAAATGTCTGTTTTCTTTTAAAAAACCTAGCATTCTGCAAGCTGTTTAGGTCCACGACCATAATCACCATCTACTTCGAGTTTCTCGCATCAGCCTAGCACGCCCAATACCTTCCGGTGACTAATGGTGTGCGTGCTATCATGTGACATGGAATTCTTGACTGCAACGTTCTCAGTGCAGAGTTTTAAAGAACGGAAAGGCAAGAAAAGCAGGAGACAGTTACTGTTGTTGGAAAAAGTACCACCGAAGCTTGCTTTTATATAGAGCGTATGCTGTATCTCGCCATCTCAGATATTCATACTCCGTTGGCCTGATGTACCATGTAGCGACACAATGTAAGCGGCAAACAGGCAAATTTTTAGTGGCTACGGCACTTGGCTGCTCATCTGAATTGAAGGTTGCAGGATTGAATCCCGGCCGTGGCGGCTGCATTTCAAAGGAGACGAAATGTTGAGGCCTGTGTACTGTACAATGTCAATGCACGAAAGAATCCCACATGGTTGAAATTTCCAGAGTCCTCCGCTATGGTGTCTCTCTCATAATCATATCATGGTTTTGGGACATAAAGACCCAGAAATCAAGTGAAATTTTCAATTAAATGTAGGCGTAACAGCATTACATGGTTCTTAAACAAAGTGATTGATTTCTGGGGTTTTACATCCTAAAGCCACAATATGATTATGACAATCGAGAGACACCATGGTGGAGGGCTCCGGAAACTCTAGCCACCCGGGGTTCTTTAATGTGCAATGACATTGCACGGTACACAGGCCTCAACATTTCGCCTCCATCGAAATGCAGCCACCTCAGCTGGGGTTTGATCGCGTGGTTTTTAGATCAGCATCCAAATGCCATAGCCATGTGCCACCATGGCACGGCACTTCTCGGCTTAGGTGCCCAGAATAAGCACACATTTCTTTCCTAATAGTAAAGCAGCGTCCTCGTGCAGAGATTTGAATGAACGTGAATTGTAGTACACCGTTTACAGCAACAAGCAAGCCACTATCACACTTGCATAGCCACGTATGATGTTGTGCAGTCAGTTTTGGAAAACTGAGAATCTTATTCTTAAATGAGCAGATGAGTTTAAAAACATCCCTAATTAAAATAGCAGCTCATCATGCTGCATCATCATGTGCGAATATTAAACATGAAATGGCACAGACACTACTTCCTTGGCATGTCAGTCAAACAGCGCTGATGCTGTCGGGTTGGTTCCTGTGAACACCTTTATTCACTCGGGCTGCGAGGAGACCGCCATGTGTTGTGAAGCAAGTGTGAGTGAAACAGAGTGCTTTTTATTCCAAAGTAATGCATCAAGCGTGATCACTTATGTTTAATCACTAGCATCACATGTTCCACTTTTCTATTCTCATCCTTTGGCTGTAGCTTAACAAACTAATGATAAATAGTAACATCCAGTGCGAGTGAAATGTTTACTCTGCGGTAGCAAGCCAAAAGGCGTCACAGGGCTGGTGCTTTTGCAGAGGTGGCATACTTGGCAATCCGATTTTTCCGTGAAATGTACATATTTCAACCAGTCTACCGATTTCATGAATTTTTACTTAACTTGTGTGGAAAACTGGTTTTAGTTGTAACAAGATCCAAAACCATGTTGTTGCTTCCACATGGCGTGTCCTTATCTTTCAGTGAAGTGTGCTAAATGCAGGAAGAGGCCACCGGCACAGGCCTTTACGCATTTTGTGCATCCATCACACGCGAGTCCCTTCGCTGTATACAGTCGACGACCGATAATTTGGACTCACTGATGATCGTGAAAAAGCCCGAATCATCAAAAGTCTGAAAGATCAAATGCATAAAAAAAAATGGAGAGAGGGCATTTTGTTTGCATTTTAAGGACCCCTGGCTAGGAATAAGTGGTTGATGCATTGCAGCACACATTTCCAATTAGGTACGTGGGAGCAAGTCCATGCATATTTCTGGCAGTTGACGACGATACAAAGACAGCACATGCTCGAGTCAGATCCGCATGTCACAGCTCCATAGCTCAGGGCACATATTTCGAGTCTGAGTCACTCTTCAACATTTGGAGAAACAACGGTATGTGCCTTAGCAATAGCATGAAACAGAGCTTAAAGAGTAATTCATTGTGAAGCTTTAGACAAAGAAAATGCTACCCGCGACTGGCACAGTTGAAATTTCCAGGTGTTAAGTTCCTATTTCAGAGCGCGAAAGTGTAGGTGTTAGTGGCCCAGAGTGTGCACATAGCAGGGCACTTTGCAAGCACACTTTCATTATCACTATATTTTGCTAGCTGCAACAGTTAACAAACTAGCACATTTCATGATCTTTGGCAATAGTCACACCTAAATGAATGAATAACTGGGTACACAGGGCTTGCCGGCATCACGGCACCCCAGAAAGCCACACATATACCCAGGCAAGCCAGTAGCAGTGGCTGAAAACTGGCCTGACTTGGTGGCTTAGAACAATGCAGTTTCGGTTTCGCAACAGACTGCAGTTCCGCCTGGAGTGAACCTGCTCAGGTTCCACCATTGAAGGCCACTCCAGTAGGCCTCGGTGCAGCCATGACGCAATATGCCTGATAAACAGCTGTTTGGCACGGAATGTGTCGGCACTTCTCTCTTGCCACAGCTTGGCACAATTGGCACATGTTAACTGCACTTCCATCACTGTTGGTAACATGTTACTGTGTTATTATCCATGCCAGCTACACCTCCATAGCGCCACTGTTCAATTACATAGAAACACTGCCTCACTTTCTTCTGGGAACTTTCCAGATTCTGCCCATATTTATATAGTATGCACTTCTCTGTGGACACAGACAATAATGCGTTATGTTGGTTTTTATCACTTTCAAGGACCTACGGAGTTTGGAATAGAAGTAGGAGGTAAGAGCGCTAGATAGGATTTTCGTAAACTTTCCAAGAAGACAAAACATTTGATTATGAAACAGAAAATCTAACCCAGTTGACAGAACAGAAATGGCAGAGCTTTTGCAGTCAATCAATAGGTGTAAGACAGCTGACATACGAAAGTATAATATGGAGAGCACTGAGCATTGTGTAAAGCGGGGGTTCTCAAGCAACTTTGTCCCAAGGAACCCTACCCAAAATCGAAAGAGTTCTAAGGAACCAAGCTCTCTTCGCTGACGCCGGCATCAAGTCGTCTGTGTCACGTTTATGTGGCGGCGAGTCCGAAAGACTTAGAGTACTTAAAAAAATCATTTCAGTGGAGTGGACATGCATTCTGTGCATACAGTGAATGTCAGTTTTTCTGCACCAAGAAATCAGGTCTGTCACACTAGAGGCCAGCCTCAAGTTAGCTGGTCAGCCTCAAGTGTGCGCTGTGAATACTTTTTCTTTACAGTTGGGCACGTAATGACGGGCATTTAGATCACGTACTTTTTGTCCACTGTCTTAGCCACTTAGAGGACACGGCACAGAGGAAAATACACCAGTGGGCAGCGGAACCCCTAAGAGGAGCCCACTGAGTCTCTGGTTTCTGCAGAACGTGCTTTGCGAACCCATGGTGTAAAGAATTGAGGCAGCCTGGCTGATGTTCTTCTATTTTCTTTTTGAGGGCTCGCGGTCGCGGATGGCGCTAGCCGGGGTAGGCTCGCCTTCTAGCAGGTTCTTTTTGTGTGTTTGTGTGTCGCGTGTTGTTCCTTGTTAGCTGTCCTTTGTGTTCGTGTGTGTTCGCGTTCTGTTAATCGTTATTGTCACTTTCGTTTATATTAATTTGATCTTTAGATTCAGCCTGTATATTTGTTACTATTTTAATGTTTATTAAATTACCATGCTCGGAGAGGTGCGCCTAATGTTCTCCTCTTAGCCGCGTGCGACGGTTCGCGCTGCCCTGCCTCGAGTCGGGCCGGGGCCGAAGCGCGCGGCAGGCGCGGGATGGCATGGCTGAGATAGCTAGCGCGCGAACGCGACGGAATTCATTCTCTGATCGTTGAGTGCTCGAACCCACTGCAGGGGGTTGCTAGCGGCGATGCCGCTGCTAGCAGTAGTAATTAGTAGAAGTAAACCCCTACATTTTGGCGCCCAACTAAGTGGGGCCAGGGGCCTTGCTTGCCCTTGGTCGCTCGGACGACGAGCAGGTGTCGGCAGAGTGGGGAAGTTGCGTTCGGTTCCCAGCGTCAAATGCGCTTTGGTTGAGGTTGGCCGTCTCTGCCGTGTATCGCGCGTATGTCTTTCTTTGTCTGTTCATTCTTTTTCTCTGTCAATGTATCGTGGTGTGAGGAGAGGCAAATGTCACTTCTCAAACGGATTGGTAACCCGCTTCGAAGTTGTGTGAGGCGAAGCGTGGACGAGGAAAGGCGTGATGCAAGTTGCCACCAAGATGCAGCAGTTCGTTCTTGGTGGCGGAAACTCGTTGGATTGACCAAGGCTTCCATCATGCCATGGCCGGGAGATTGACCATCGTGTCTCCCGTGCGACGTTCAAGTCGGTGAGTCCAACGGTTTTCTTTAGACTTCGCGTCGTGCATGTCTTTCCTCACTAAATTCAGAACCAGTGAAAGAGTAGTTGACGCGCTATTTCTTGCCCGGGTCGCCGAAAGTCTCGCGCTGTTCGGTTGCACATGGCCGACTTGCACCGAGGGAGGCAAAGATGGCGGAAAGGCCGCTGAGGAGAACAAAGAAGTAGAAGGAAGACCCTTCTTCCATGAATGGCCCTTTGGGCACCTGTGTCTTCGCGCACGCAGAAGGGGAGAGCGTTCCAGCGTCCCCGCGGCGGGAGAGAAGAGGCCATTGTGGCGTTAATCAGCCGGCCGGTCGGGGGGAAAGGATGAAAGAGGGGGTCTATCCTCACCGGACTCACCTCCGGAATCTGGTTTTTTTTTTCTTGTTTGGTTGTTCTTTTGCTTTTTTCGTTTGGCCCGAAGAGCGACGTAGTTGACGGCAGAGTGACCCATGTGTACATAGTGTAAATAGTTTCTTTCGCGGTTTTCTTTTTCGCCTCCGGGAGGCGAGGCGCCTGAATGTGTTGGTACTGCACATGGCGCGCGCGGCATCGTTGTCTGGTATTGCGACGAGCGCGAGTTGTGGGCCTGAAGCGGCTTGTGTAGCCGTGGCCTGTGAGAGGAAGGGGGTTCACTCTGCGCGGTCTGTACGAGCTTGGCCACAGTTTCATGCCACCTTCGCGGTTAGCGCTGCGTGTTTACGCGCGTCGGCAGTGGCACCCCCCCGACAGCAGAGGAGAGCAATGGCGCGCTCCTGCAATAATTCTAGCCAGTCGTCAGAGCGGAAGACTTTAGTTGAAGTTACTGTGCTCGGCGATTTGGCACGGTGCAGTGTGAATGCTCAGCTGTCGCCGTCCCTTCCGTGTCTGTTCATTCCGTAGGCAACACGTTGTGGATCTCCCGTTTCGTTTGGTGTCATGGATGGGCAGAGTGCGTTCGTGGAAGGATTATCCGCTAGTGTAAGGTCATGTGGCATCGCACTAGCGAAGACCACGTTTACATTGGTTACTGCCCGACTGATTCCAGACGGAGAGATAACCTGACGGAGAAGTCTTTATCTTTTTCTCTCTCTACCCCCTCTCTAGTTTCTCTTCGCTGTTCTAGTTTCTATACTAAGTGTTCGTCTTTTTACGTACCGTTTCGCTTTTGCTCTGTTTTTGCTCTGTTTTTGGTTTACGTTACCCGATAATTCTAGCCTCGCGTTGTTTATTGTTCGTTAGTTCAACTGAGTTTGGTTCTTGTGCTGCGCGACTGTTTTGTTGTTTTTGTTGTGTTTTCCTGCCGCGCTGATTTGGCGGCCGAAGTCTGCGTGTCCGGAGCGGGGCGGCGTCGACGGCGAGGCTGCGGACGGAGCCGTGGTCGCGGCACTTAGGAAGGCGACAGGGTCGACGGCACGTGAGACCTGCTGCGGTCGGCGTCCAGGGTTCGTGTGAAGATGCCGTGGCGCGCGCTGGCTTCATCGGACATTAGAGAGACTTGTCGCAGTTTTGTTGTCGCGTTTGTTTTTTCGTATCTCTGTTTTCGTTTGGAGTTCGCGGATTTTATTTCGTATTGGTACCGTCGGTATTGTTTTTTTAGGGGGGGCTTTTAAGGAGGGAGGGATGTGGGGCCGCGTCCCGCTCGACGCCATGTTTTTGCACGAAATGCCTCACATACCCCTCTCCCGGCTGGACAGAGCGGGGGCCCCCCCGTTGCGGGGGGGGCCGCCTACTCCACCGCATGTGGTTTTAACTAGGCTGCCATTGGGCAGCGACTAATTTCTGACGTTTGCGCGTTCTGGCGTTTCTGGTTTTGGAGATGCCTCGGCAGAACACGCTGGGACTTGGAGAAGTGCGCACGTACTTTTGTGACCCTCCGGCCGACCAGGCCATCGGTCGGATGGCGTGCTTCTGCGAGCCCCAGCTACCACGGCGGCGACCTGCGACCGACGCTCCTGTCTGTATGTTCTTCTATTTTCCTTTTCTGAGGGCTCGCGGTCGCGGGTGCGCTAGCCGGGGTTAGGCTCTCCTTCCTTGCATGGTTCTTTTTGTGTGTTATTGTGTGTTCGCGTGTTGTTCCTTGTTACTGTCCTTTGTGTTCGTGTGTGTTCGCGTTCTGTTAATCGTTATTGTCCTTTCATTTATATTTAATTCAATCTTTATTCGGCCTTGTATTATTTGTTTTGTTTTAACGTGTGTTTATTAAATTACCATGCTGGGAGAGTGACGCCTAATGTTCTCATCCTTCGCCGCGTGCGGCGGTTCGTACTGCCCTGCCTCGAGTCGGGCAGCGGGCCGACGCGCGCGGTAACGCGGCATGCATGGCTGAGATGGCGAGCGCGCGGACGCGACGACCTCATTCTCTGCTCGTTGAGTGCTCGAACCCACGGCAGGGGGTTGCTAGCGGCGATGCCGCTGCTAGCAGTAGTAATTAGTAGAAGTTAACCCCTACAAGCGATAGCATGAAACAGAGCTTAAAGAGTAATTCATTGTGAAGCTTTAGACAAAGAAAATGCTACCCGCGACTGGCACAGTTGAAATTTCCAGGTGTTAAGTTCCTATTTCAGAGCGCAAAAGTGTAGGTGTTAGTGGCCCAGAGTGTGCACATAGCAGGGCACTTTGCAAGCACACTTTCATTATCACTATATTTTGCTAGCTGCAACAGTTAACAAACTAGCACATTTCATGATCTTTGGCAATAGTCACACCTAAATGAATGAATAACTGGGTACACAGGGCTTGCCGGCATCACGGCACCCCAGAAAGCCACACATATACCCAGGCAAGCCAGTAGCAGTGGCTGAAAACTGGCCTGACTTGGTGGCTTAGAACAATGCAGTTTCGGTTTCGCAACAGACTGCAGTTCTGCCTGGAGTGAACCTGCTCAGGTTCCACCATTGAAGGCCACTCCAGTAGGCCTCGGTGCAGCCATGACGCAATATGCCTGATAAACAGCTTTTTGGCACGGAATGTGTCAGCACTTCTCTCTTGCCATAGCTTGGTGCAATTGGCACATGTTAACGGCACTTCCATCACTGTTGGTAACATGTTACTGTGTTATTATCCATGCCAGCTACACCTCCATAGCGCCACTGTTCAATTACATAGAAACACTGCCTCACTTTCTTCTGGGCACTTTCCAGATTCTGCCCATATTTATATAGTATGCACTTCTCTGTGGACACAGACAATAATGCGTTATGTTGGTTTTTATCACTTTCAAGGACCTACGGAGTTCGGAATAGAAGTTGGAGGTAAGAGCGCTAGATAGGATTTTCGTAAACTTTCCAAGAAGACAAAAGATTTGATTATGAAACAGAACATCTAACCCAGTTGACAGAACAGAAATGGCAGAGCTTTTGCAGTCAATCAATAGGTGTAAGACAGCTGACATACGAAAGTATAATATGAAGAGCACTGAGCATTGTGTAAAGCGGGGGTTCTCAAGCAACTTTGTCCCAAGGAACCCTACCCAAAGTCGAAAGAGTTCTAAGGAACCAAGCTCTCTTCGCTGACGCCGGCATCCAGTCGTCTGTGTCACGTTTATATGGCGGCGAGTCCGAAAGACTTAGAGTACTTAAAAAAATTATTTCAGTGGAGTGGACATGCATTCTGTGCATACAGTGAATGTCAGTTTTACTGCACCAAGAAATCAGGTCTGTCACACTAGAGGCCAGCCTCAAGTTAGCTGGTCAGCCTCAAGTGTGCGCTGTGAATACTTTTTCTTTACAGTTGGGCACGTAATGAAGGGCATTTAGATCACGTACTTTTTGTCCACTGTCTTAGCCACTTAGAGGACACGGCACAGAGGAAAATACACCAGTGGGCAGCGGAACCCCTAAGAGGAGCCCGCTGAGCCTCTGGTTTCTGCAGAACGTGCTTTGCGAACCCATGGTGTAAAGAATTGAGGCAGCCTGGAAGAAGTGAAGAGGCACCTAGGTATAGGCAAAAATCAGATGTATATGCTTTTCTGTCCAGTAATGACAGAAGAAATAAAGAAAGCTTTGAAAGAAATGCAGGGAGGCAAAGCTCCTGGGCAGGATCAGGTGGCAGCAGATCTGTTGAAGGATGGCAGGCAAATTATGCTAGAGAAACTGGCAAACCTCTCTATGTAATGCCTAATGATTGCGAGTGTACCAGAATCTTGGAAGAATGTGAACATCATCCACAGATTGATTGATTGATTGATTGATGCAAACTTTATTTGGTCGAGAGAAGACGCAGGGGAGACCGCGTGCCACCCAGCTAGTCCCACGTAAGGACCGCCAAGCCGAGCTTGGCGGCCCGTTCGCGGGCACTCTGGACGGCCAGGGTTTGGTCATGGAGTTCGGGGCTGCGCAAGAGCGCTGCCCACCTGTCCTCGCTGAAGGCGGAGCCGATGGCTTCACATTCCCATAACACATGGTCCAGTGTTGCTAATAGTCCACAGGCAGGGCAGTCCGCACTGGGATACCGTTCAGGGTATATGGCATGAAGAGCCGCAGGGTTAGGGTACGCACGGGCTTGTAATAGTCTAAGGGTAACTGCCCTCGCCCTGCACAAGGCAGGGTGTGGGAATACCCGTCTTGACAGATAGAAGTGCTTCGTTATTTCGTTGAACGTCAACAAAGGTTCCCCGTGAGGCAGGGGGACTGCGGAGGCGGCGCGGTCAGTAAGTCCTCGCGCGGCCTCATGCGCACCCTCGTTAGGGTTAGAGGTAAAGCCCTCAGTCGAACCCAGGTGAGCGGGAAACCAAATGATTGAATGGGGAGTGATACTTTTGACGCTTTGGAGAATGCGGAGGGCCTGAGGGGCGACCATCCCGGTTTCGTAAGCCTTGATAGCCGCCTTGGAATCGCTGTATATTGACTCTCTGCGACTATCTAGCATAGCCAGCGCGATTGCAACCTGTTCGGCTACCACGGGCTTCGATGTGCGTACCGTAGCGGAGGAAGTGAGCCTGGAATTTGAGTCGACGATGGAGACAGCGAATGCCTCATGTTGGACATATGCCGCAGCATCTACGAAGCTTGCCTCAGTGTGCTCGCTACGGACATGCGCGAGCAGAGCTCTACCCCTGGCCCAACGTCGACCGACGTTGTGTGCGGGGTGCATATTGCGGGGAACGGGTGCGATGTGCAGTTGAGACCTGATGTCTCTGGGAATCCGCACGGCGTCTGGGCACTGGTCAACAGAGTTGAGGCCCATTTCTTCAAGTATCTCGCGGCCAGTTTTGGTTCCGGAAAGCCTGAGCAACTGCCTGAGCTCTTGCGCCTCGATTATCTCTTCGAGTGTGTTGTGAACTCCAAGCTTGAACAGGTTTTCGGTGCGAGTGCTTACAGGCAAGCCGAGGGCGAGCTTGAATACCTTTCTGATTAGAGAATTGAGCTTGCTCCTCTCTGCAACAAGCCAGTTATGCATGGCCGCCGAGTACGAAAGGTGGCACAGCACAAAAGCATGTATAATGCGGATGAGATTGTCTTCCTTGATTCCCCGGTGCCTGTTGGCGATCCTCCGGATGAGGCCGAGAGCACTCTCCGTCTTGGCAGTGATCTGTCTGAGTGCAGTTCCGTTTGCACCATTAGACTTGATATACATCCCCAATATTCGGAGCGAGTCCACTCTGGGCACTGGGGACCCGTCACCAGTGAAAAGCCGTATTTCGCTTTCGGACGCAGATTTCCAGTTACGGTGGCCGCTGCCTCTGGGTCTTTTCTTGTAGAGCAGTAGTTCAGATTTTGATGGAGAACACCTGAGCCCGGTCGGACGGAGAAAACGCTCGGTCACATCGATGGCGCTCTGCATGGCTTCCTCAACTTGGCCTTCGCTCCCGCCGGCGCACCAGATGGTGATATCATCTGCATAGATCGTATGGTTGATTCTTTGAATCTTGGCGAGCTCCTTAGAGAGCCCGATCATTGCGATGTTAAATAATGTTGGCGAAATAACTGAGCCCTGAGGTGTGCCGCGTGAACCGAGGGTGAACTCTTGTGAGAGGTATCCTTCGATCTTGAGCTTGGCAGTTCTCTGGCTAAGAAAGGATCGCACGAAGTCGTAGGCCCTCTTCCCAAGCCCGAGGCCGGCGATAGACTGGAGAATGAATTCGTGGGAAATATTGTCGAAAGCCTTCTCCAGGTCTAATCCAAGGATGGCTCTAGTATCTCCCGTGCTCCGGTCGATGATCTGGTGCTTTATTAACTTCATGGCGTCCTGTGTCGAGAGGCCAGCTCTGAAACCAATCATATTGTGGGTGTACATGTCATTGGTCTCGAGGTGCACCTTGAGGCGGTTCAGCAGGGCATGCTCTGCGACCTTACCGACACAGGAAGTTAAGGAAATTGGTCTTAAATTATCGATTCCTGGTGCTTTACCGGGTTTCGGGATGAGTACCGTGTAGGCCGTCTTCCACTGCGCGGGGATCTGCCCCCGACGCCAGACCTCATTAATTTTTTCGGTGAGGAAATCTATGGACTCATCATCAAGGTTCTTGAGCATCTTATTAGTCACGCCATCCGGGCCAGGGACGGATTTGCCGTTTAGGGAGAAAAGGACCTGTCGGATCTCGGCCACACTGAAGTCCTGATCCAACTCCGGTACGTCACACCCCGCGTAGTCTGGAAACTGGGTTGGAGCAGAGTTATCCGCTACTGGCAGATATTTGTCTATGAGCGTGTTGACAACCATCTCGTCCGGGGTAGAGTCGGTAGCAAGATGAATGACTCGCGCGAGAGATCGTCTCTGGCTGGACCTGCTGCTGCCCTGATCAAGAAGGTGTTTGAGAAGACCCCAGCTCTTCCCGGATCTTTGCTGGCCCTCGACAGCTTTCGCAGAGCTCGTGCCATTGTTGTTTACACAGGGTTTTGCAGTGCTCCTCGATCGCCCTATTAACCTCGGAAACCTTCTTGCGTAGCCTCCTGTTACGCTTCTGCCCCTTCCATCTAGTGAGTAGGGGTTGCTTGGCTTCTAGCAAGCGGGCTAACCTGCTGTCCATGTTTTCAACGTCGAGGTCAGTGACGATCTCCTTGGTCGCTGCCGCGGCGTCATCTCTGATTCCTTTGCACCAACCTTCAAAATCTGTCCCGGCCGTCGGTGCGCGCTCGGCTCTGACTTTGCGGAAAACGTCCCAGTCGACCACCTTGAATTTCCTCGTTCTAAAGCGGGCAATCGCGAAGGATACCTCGATGACGTAGTGGTCACTTCCTAGGTCTAGAGCCGTGTTGACCCACTTGACCTCACCGACATTCTTGACAAAAGTGAGGTCCGGGGTAGTGTCCCGGCATGTGGAGTTACCTCTCCTAGTGGGGAAATCCTTGTCAGTGATAAGCGTCAAGTCCGCTTCTGTTGCAGTCTGCCATAACTCGCGTCCCTTGGGGGTATCATAGGCGTATCCCCACATGCTGTGTGGGGCGTTGAAATCCCCGACTACGACGAGGGGATAACTACCAGCCATGCTGACGGCCCTCTTCAGGAGAGAGTCTGCTCTCGCCCTGCGATAGCTGGGACTGCAGTATATGTTGAGGATAAAAAGGCTGTTTCTTCTGAGGCCCTTTTTGGGTGAATTCATGAGAATTTCGGTCATGACGTACTCGATGCCATCGGCAACTTCTCCGAGGTCACGCGAAAGGTAAGTATACCTTCTGCTGACGAGTGTAGCAACTCCCCTACCTCGTGAATGCGATGACACAACCAGATAACCCGAGAGTTTGATGGGGGTGCTAGACGCAACTTCCTGAATAGCAATGATTTGGGGCTTAACTTCGAGTGTTCTTAAATATTGCTGTAGAAGCGGCTTTTTGTTAGTAAACCCGCCACAGTTCCATTGCCAGATACTAAGGTTCTAAGATACTAAGATACTAAGATACTAAGATTGTAGAAATCCGTAAGGATTTCCTTGTAGCCTTGTGCTACAAATGAATGGATGCTAATTTCCCTTTCAATTGGCACAGCCCTTCCATCACTGGGACTGGAAACACATGTTTAAACGAACTCGTAGCAGACAAACGTTGCTTTTACTCTGCTGGCAGCGCATGAAGGATGCATTCTTTCAGACTAAATTAATTTACTTACATGAAGGTGCAAGCAAATCATTAAATGGGACTCAGCTCACGAAATTTTATGCATGCAGTGTGTAGCAGCGTCGTTACAGGCATAAATGTACAGATTACTAAGAGTGCAAAACCTGTTACTCGAATTGACAACACAAAGCTTTTCCGTCAGCGAACACTTTCATGCACATTTCAAAGTGCTTGCTGCACACCATCACACACTTGGAAGGCGCCTTGCCATTACAAGGCCTGATCAGCTACTTTAAGCTATGTTCTGCTTTGCCAAGGTAGTAATAAAAGCTCATCTGTGGCTTTCTGCAACATTTGTGGCATTGCAGAACCAAATGGAAGCCCACTATAAAACGTGAAGTGTTTTCCGTGCCTATGTAAAACAACATCACAAAATTGAAATCACAGCCACCATAAAAGTTCCACATACCACGTGGGTGAGCTAGGCACATTAACGAAGTAACAGTACTGCCACATACAGGCCATGGCCGACAGAGTGATGCAGAAGTCAGGCCGCTTACATTAGGACATACACTCAGTCAAATTACACTTTGAGTGAACAAACAGAGTTACCTGACATCTCTACAGATTTCCATTTCTGACCTGACCCATGTCACCTACAAGCGATACTGTGATGCCTCGTTAAGTGCATCATTTATACTGCCTCAAATCTTTCCTTTACAATGCATCCTTTTCAATTCAATTCTCTTTATACCAATACCAGAGCATACAATACAGCAGTCATAATAGTGATGTTCTGACATGAAAGCAAGAAAACCACCAAGACTTTCCCCTCATCATTTAAAAGGCCCCTCACATGCCAAATTCAGTTATACGCTACAAGCTGTTAAGAATCCAATAGGGAGTGTTTTACCAAAGGAATTTTAAGTTGGTCCATACTAACAGAGAAAAAGGTGTTTGAAGAGGCGCAATACCATTATTTCGGAAGGTGATGGTTGGCGCTAATACGACAGCCTTCCCACTTGCCGATGCTGTGGGGTGAAGTGCACGCTGTTACGCTTGCAGAAGCTTGTCCGTAACCAGGAGGCAGCCATTGGAATAGGCATCTCCTGATTGGTTCAGGCAGGTCACCGCACACTGGACATCACTCTGAGTGATGTCATATACGAGCCCGCTCTGTGTAGAGTGTCATCCCGTCCGTCTTGGATCAGGACGCCTGCGAGGAGAACAAGTAGGGTTAAGTCTGAAGTTTGAACCCTTTTCATGGAGTATAGCAATGCGATTCTCAACAAACACAATTGTGAGTGCGCAATGAGTTCGAAATGGCCACGTGGTAAGGGGCTTTTACACAAAAAACAGGAACACCATAGTATTGTCAGTAAGTGATTGCGCAAAAGACTCTAGTTTTCACAAAATGATCAATCGGCCCAATGTTCATTTAGAGAGAGGCAAACGATGTGTGTATTCTGCCTAGGCATAAGAGACGACAATGATGATGTGTGTGCATCAATGGACTCTGAGTAATGGGACAAGGGGAATTCGAGGATGATGATGAAAACTTCTATTTTCAATGGCAACTGTCAGAGGAGTTTTGTCACCCCGGCCGCCATCTAAGGGAGGGCCCTAGTGGCATCTTCAGCTTGCCTAATAACTTGAAGTTGGTCTTCGCTGTTTGAGCTCAGCAATGTGGTCTCCCACTGCTCCTTGAGGACAAAGACCTTTTCTGATCTGACCGCTTCAACACACTGTTTTCACTGTCTCATTCAACATGTCTCCTGCTCGCGTCGTACCAAGACAATTTCATGAGTGTTTATGCAATATCAAACATGACACGACGTGTCATATTTATTGCATTCTAAACACACGAAAAGAGAGAAAATGATGTAGAATGGAACAAGAGTACTGAATTACAGTGGAAAACATTAATATTAGTACCAGTAAATAGCTCATCATTAGACAACCATGCTCAGTATGTAAGGAATTTTCCAATGAAGATTGTCTTGTCTGCTATTCAAGTATGTGCATGGTGGGAAATGTGCTAAACCAATAAAAAAGGAGTCGTAATTTTTTTGGCAAGTATAATAACCCTTGAATAAAAGCTGATTGTAAATGTCAGGCATTGTTTCTAAGTTAAGGCCTTTGACAATGGGTTTCACTCGTTTGTCCTCCAAAAAGGCATACAGTAGTACACAGCCTGAACACTCACCCCACAATTTATTCCTGCTTCTTGTCGTTCCTAAACATCTCTCATTAAGAGTTCTCCCCCCCAAGTGAGCTTCAAAACGTTACACCTGCCACTAACCTCAGCATGTCATGCACTTACAACCATGTCCACTTTTGAACAAGACATTTCCATTCTGTCTAGTGGTAAGTGTGGCATTTCAGGAATTTGAGCCCTCCTAAACACCATCAATGCTCCCCACTGGGTACCTTTTAACTACTTGACATCCTATCAGAGCCATTCTTTCAAAGCGGCCAGGCCCTGAGGCTAGCTGCATCAACGTTACTAGAATAAACTCAGTTTCAAAGCTCCGCCGGAGAGGCGGTCCGCGTGGCGGTCGCGAGAACTAGTGGCGCTGTAGTCACGTCTTGCGCTGCCGCTGGCTCCCGCCACCGGCGCTTGTTGTGACGGCGCAGTCGACGTTCACGTGGGTTGCAGCAACTGGTAAGCTTTGTTCGCTCATAATTTTTGGAACTGTTTTTGCCCATGCGAAGTGTCTTGGACGAAAACATACGTCGTGTATACGACGCCTAGCGAGGAGCCACAGGATCATTTACGCGCGGTATGCCGACTTGCTTTGCGCCGGGGTGCAAGATCGGGGTGCATCGTTGCAGACACCGCAACGATGACTCCGGCTCACGCCACTTCGGACCGCCAAAAGACCCTACGGAATTCAGAAGGTGGGAGGAAGCTTAACATCGGAAAGTTGAAAGCTTACTCCGATATGCAGACTCTGCGACCTTCTTTTTGAGCACGGCAACATTATAAAGCGCTACTTTCACGTTTTTGCTGGACAATAAGCTTTGATCCCTCGGGGAAAATGGGAACTAGCGCTTGGTACGCTTGTTCGCAGCACCTGCACCCCATGTATCCAAGCCGAAATGATCAGGGTCAAGGCGCAAGTCCCCGAAAAAACGCATGGCGTCCTGCGAAAGCCCAGTGCCCACCTCGTCGGCGGAGGAGCCGTCAGAGCTAGAACAGCAAGACGAAGGACAAGCGATTACCAACACTGCCGGGACATAGAATTGCCCTCGCGTCACATTCACATTCGATCACTTGTCAACTGTCGCGCTACCTTCAAAGCAATGGCTTTTTGTGTGTTTTTACGACGGAGTAACGAACAGTAGGTGCGGAATATTTTACACTCACCGGCTTGTGAACGGGGACTTCCTTATGCAAAAAACAGCTGTAGTTGATGAGCAGTTTAACTGCACAGTGAACACCTACAGAACGTAAAGCAAACAGCTGTCGTACAGTATAAGCTGTGCTACGGGCATGGAAGATGTACTCTGCAAAGTTGACGAACTGAAGGTGTGTGAACGATAGCGACAGAGTACGCGAAAAAAAAAAAACTGCTTGGTTCTCACGTCACGCCGGATCTGTCCGAATTGTTTAAGGCACCGTAGAAATGAGCGACTGCATACACCAGCGAAGGCAACCATTAAGAACTTTAAGATGAATCTCAGAAGAACGTTGCTTAGGGCCACAGCAGCTCGCGAGAAGCAGGACAAACAAATCATGGAACTGAAAGGAGTGATAGAAACGACCTCGGAGGAGTGCCTGAGCAAGCAGCTGGACTGCCTCCCACCGCTCGAAAAGCTGACGGTTGCAAATGCATTTCGCAAAGTCAAAGCAAAAGCACCGTGTGGAATGCGTACAATGCAGAATGGTTGCTTAACTGCATGCTTGTACGAATCGCCAGCCCACGGGCCTCAAGGCTGCTGATAGACCTGAACATGCTACCACTGCCAACCACAAACTGGCTGGCACAAAGACTGGAGGACATTTAATGTAAATATGGATTTGAAGCCGTCTGTCTGGAATACATACAACGTCAAATAAACAAGCAGCTTGGGGCCGCTTGTTGTCGATGAAACGAAGCTTAGGCATTCTTACGAGTTCAACAAATCTACCTACAAAATAGACGGCTTTGTTGATTACGGTGGGATCGTGAAGGAGGGCACAGCTGCCAGTTAGCCGACCATGCGTTGGTGGTTATGTTCGTGCCCATGTTTGAAGGATGGGTACAGTCTATGGCAAGTTTTGTCACAAAGAGCGCCGCACCTGGCCGTATGTTGGCCGAGCTTGTGCTCGAAGCCGTTTTGCAGCTGCACGAGTACGGTGCGGCCGTTATTGCCGTGGTGAGCGACGGTGCCGGGAATAACATGTCCATGTGGCAGCAGTTTGGCGTTAGTGTGCCATTTCAGACACCAGGCATAAAAATTCAACACCTGTGCAATCCAATGAGCAATGCATGCGGGTCGATGCATACAGACGACCTTATGCATACCCACTTAAGTAGTGCACAAATGGGATGCGGGAACGTCGTATGGACGGACGATAAATGTTTAACTTTCGCAATAGCACTACTAGAAAGCCGCCGTGCGAAATGCGCGGTGGACCACCGCTGTGCTCCGCTGTAGCAGACGACGCGCCGAGAGTAGCGCAAGACGTGACTGCAGCGCCGCAAGTTCACGCGACCGCCGTTCGGACCACCCTCCTCCGCTGGCGGAGATACGGAGCTGCGAAACTGAGTTTATTCTAGTAACGTTGAGCTGCATTGTATGATCTTGTTTTCCAAAGGACTGGATTTTATACATTATTTATATATTTACTTTTTCATACCTTTTATTACTTTATTGTTCGTGTTGGTTTTTATGTATATGTACTACTACCCCCCCTATGTAATAATGCCCTCGGGCCTTTAGGGTACATGAATAAATAAATGTGATTGGAGTGCTTGCCAGCGTGAATAATCATAGCACGCACACCGGCGTGAAGTACAGCAGAGAAGAGAATAAGAACATGTGTTTTGTAGGTGCCACTGAGACTAATCGAAGCATGTGCCAGGTGAGATGCATGGAGAGGAGGATCAGAACAGGTGTTCGTACCGACACGTGCCCTTTCTCTCCATGGACACATGCTCATCTTCCCTTCTATAATCGCTACTCTACCTTGAGGTACCCCCATACAGCTCATCTGCCATATTCATGAGTTCTTTGAGTTGTCAATTCATTTGCACTTGTACTGTCAATTGCTAGCCTTCTGGTCAACTGAAGTGGCAGAGTGACCGCCCCAGACATGTTTTGGGCCCAGGTCTGAAACCCAGACCAACACGGAAGTTTTCGTCAGCTATGAAGCTTTCATTTCTGAGAAATCTGTATGGATTTTTTTGTGGCTTCGTGTTACAAATAGGTGGATGGTAATTTTTCCTTTACAATCACTATGTTATGTATGGCAATGAGGTATCTACATAACTAAGTTGCCATACAAGGAAAATATGCCATGCTAGCCTGCCTCCTCACCTCTCAAGGAAACCAACAGTGTTTATTTGACCAAATATACCAAGATACGCACTTTTCACCCAGTTCTCTGGTGCCATACAAAAAGCATCTGTCTCAGTACACTGTCTTGCATGAAGTACTCCAGGCCGTGGCTTCCATAGCATACAGGATTGTCCATGTTGTTCCAGTTGCCTGGTACACCACTTGCCAATCTTGCATGTCATTACTTGTCGTTAAAGGGACACTAAAGTAAAAAGCAATTTTTTTTTCATACGAGTAGGTTAAGGAAAACAACAGCCTCGTGCAGAGGATACCCTTAGTTAGATACAAAATGCACAAACAGAAAATGCGGGCTGTGACACCGCTTAGACATCACAGATCTTTGACGGCGTCTGCTGAGGTATTTGATGTAGCGCAAGAAACAAGGCACGGACACAAGAAGGCACATATGGACACCACATGTGCCTTCTTGTGTCCGTGTCTTGTTTTTTGCGCTACATCAAATACGTTTAATATGAACCACCAACAAGCCCGCATCGCAACTCTTGTCTGCTGAGGCCTACACAGCCATTTATAGGTGACAAAGACATAGGCTGTCTTCTAAGGAAGCCAGAGCCTTAAAATGGGGAGTTTCAAAAAAATTTGAGGAGCAAATTTGGTGAGAATGCAACAAAAAGGAATTGGCGCTTTGACGTCATGAGGCCAAAGTTTCAGCATGAATTTCAAAACTGCAACTTCGAAACTAATTTGTTTGAATGTTCAACATAAACTGGTGAAAAATAACAATGATCAAGTTCTCTAAATATAAGTTATTGTTTTGAACCATTTCATCTTTTCACTTGAGTATCCCTTTATATTGAAGCCTAGGTGCAGAGCAACGGGGTTTGTGCCACAATGGATAATGCTACATGCCCATTGCAGGTGAAACGTGCATCGCTGCAAAATGAAGATGAAGAATAGACCATGCTGTAGCTGTGAGATAAACTGCCCAGCACTGCAACCATGATCGTAAGCATACTGTGTAAATAAATTTACAAGTGATTGTAAGTACACCTTGCAATGGGAAGTATACTGTGTAAGCATACTTACAAGTGATTGTAAGTATACTTTGCAATGTGACTGCCCCATACTCCACAAAATATGATCAGATAAGAAGCCATAATTTTATTCAATGCTAATATATTATCATGCACCATATAGGTGTTCAGCACTAACAAAAGCACCTACATCGAAGAAAAAGTGTGGAAAGCTAGGCTTTTGGTTATTCACGACTGTAGGCATAGCGCAAAAGGAAGAGGACTTTTTTTGATAAGTATGGTAGCACAAAGTAACAGGATCGACACAAGGAGAACACTGACAAAACACACACAGCACTCCGTGTTCTCCTTGTGTCCTGTTACTTTGTGCTACCATACTTATCAAAAAATGCCATACCAACAAGCACGCCTTGCAACTTCACAGGAAGAGGACATCTGTCTGCACCTTCCATTTTTTTTGCCATGTCCATTTTGCACTGTGCCTACAGTCATACATCGAAGAAGCATCATATCCAGCAATTCTCACGTGCATTACATCCACACTTCTGGTTCATATCTAGCGCTTGGCAGAACAAGAAAGACAACAGATAGGAAGAACACTGATCTGTCAAATACTGGAAATGCATTAAAGGGACACCAAAGAGAAAGAAGGAATCAGTTGAGATCGATAAGAGACCAATGCATTATTATTTAAGAACTCGATTGTCATTGATTTCACCACCATAGATTCAGTATTAGAAGAGAAAACGAAGAAATACACTTCAACAGGGTTAAGATTTGGGCACGTTGATTGTGCATCCTTCGTCGCAGTATATTGCGCTGAAAGTGAAATGCAGACACAGATAAGTGCCACTAGCCAGTAGTGCGCCCAGGATCTCTGCCAGGGGGGGGTTTCAGTTTTTCACGAAGGGCCGGGCATGCAATTAAACAGTTGTTGTGTGTGTAAAATAAAGTAAATAAAATGCCAAATAATAGTAACATCAGTGATGATTATTATTTTTATTATTCTTTTTGGCGTTTTGCAGAGACATTAGCGCCACATTCTTCTAGGACATAGGAGCAGTTACGGAGTGAGAGGGGGGGTTAGGTCGGCCTCAGGGAGGGGGGGGGGGTTACAACCCCTGAACCCCCCCCCCCCCCGTCGGTGCGCCAGTGCTATTAGCGAACACTTACTAAGTGTTCCCTGTGGCAAATATAGTGCTTGTCTTGTCCACATGTCTGTGTCTGCATTTCACTTTCCAGGCTATATTTTGGGACGAAAGAGAGAATGAAGGTTAAAGCTTTATATTTAACTTACAAGTGTAGGAGGCTTGGGCTAGTTGGTTTGCGTTCATGATGGCGAGTTTCACAGCACGCGAACATAGGAAAAAAAATGGACAGAGAAGAAAGAGGCCGAGTTGGAGATGGTTAGGCAGGCATATTGGTGGTCAGCGCGAAACATGAGGATAAAGTGAAGGAATGACACAAACCACAGTGCTGTCTCACAGGCAACACACGCATATTTAACAGCACTGACCACGCCCACGTGATCCCATGATGGTTCTGAATCATTTCATTACTTAGCTTATGTTGGTTTAGTTGTAACAGGGTTTTTTATGTCTTCTTGCACACGTGGGTTTGGTCAGTGCTGTTAAATATGCGTGTGTTGCCAAACAAAGTTAGTTGTGAGACAGCGCTATGGTTTGTGTCATTCCTTCACTTTGTCCTCGTGTTTCACGCTGACCGTCAATATGCCTAAGCAGCTCCAACTCGGCCACATGACCATCCTCCTACAATGTTTAATCGTTGCTTGCTTTTCATGTTATCTTTCCAATGCTGAATGCATTCGATCTCATGGTCGCTTTCTACTGCTGCTTCCTTGCCAACGTAGACTTGTATATTTCTGCTTACATGCATTATTTTTGCAAAAGTCGTCTCGTTCAGAGCGGTGATGTGGAACTAAATCCTGTGCCTCTGAATAAATCGGTGAATACCAGTAAAGGCAATACTTCAGGCAGTAGAGACCTGTAACCCGAAATGCAGCTGGTTCCAATGCTCTCGACGAGGTTAGTCATGCATACTGTACTTCCGTACTTAACGGCACTGACACTCCTTCCGTCTCTTAAATGTTCTCCAAGCTTTTGGAGTGGCAAACTAAGCTGACTCATGATATTGCCGACATCAAGTCATTTCAACAGACTGTCGCCTGCTGTTTTGATGCTTTAGAATCATGTGTTAATACACTGGAACATTCTCCTAAATCTATAGAGCATACCTAAGTAAAGTTAATGCAAAAAACAACACAATGCACACAGAAAGGAAGGACGAAGACTGTGCGCATTGTGTTGTTTTTGTGCTGACTTTACTTAGGTATGGAACACCAACTAGCCCAACAATCTGTTCTCCTATTGAGCATAGTTGTGTTAGTGAGTTATGCGCTGCAATTAATTGCTTAACTTCCAAGACTGACGATTTAGTCTTGAAGAACAATGACTTAGAAAATCGTTCAAGAAGAAATAATCTGATAATACATGGTATTTCAGAAGATCCCAATGAAAACGCTAGCACGCTGTTGTGCAGCGTTACTTCTGTATTCACCGATACCTTGAAAATTACGTGCCCTCAAATTGAACGCATCCACAGGCTTGGTAAAGCATTCACTGGCTACACACGACCCATCATTCTGAAGCTTTCTAACTTTGGGAAGAAATCCAACATTCCAAAAAAATGCATCTAAGCTCAAGGGCTCAAACGTGTTTATTACACAAGACTTTTCTTCACAGATTAGACATATTCGGAGAAAATTTGGGAGGCATCACATCCTTTTCGCAATGATGGCTCCATGGTGAAGTTAAGATATGATCACGTGTTCACTGACAAGGTTCGTTACAACTGGGACGACATCTCGAACATTCTAATGAAAATGTCAGACCAACCTCCTAGCTCTTGTTCTTCCTTCCCCACTTCATCTCATTTCATCCTCCCCCTTACCTCATTATAGCCATCAGGAACACCTAAACATCAATGCTCGTAGTATTGTTAAGAAACTGTCTAAGTAATGTCCCTTGTTGGAAGTTATTCCCCTCACATTATTGGCATCACAGAGTCTTGGCTTCATGGTAGTGTCTATATGATCCTGAGTTTACGCTGCCCGGTTTTATAGCCATACGTAATGACAGGGCACATGGCATTGGCAGTGGCCTAGCACTGCCTAGTCGCTCAGATACCTGCTTCTGAGTGTTGCCATCACCTCCAGAGACTGAATCTCTGTCGTGTAAAATCTATCTAAATAACTAAGGTATTGTAGTTAGCATTATATATCACCCTAACTGGATCCTCCATTGGTGTTCTTCATGCTCTTGCCAGTTTCATGTGTGATGTTAATATTGCTTCATCAAGATTAATCTATACTTGGGTGATTTTAATGCTCCTGGCATCAACTGGCCTTCCTTGACTGCAACAAGTCGTGATGCTGCTATCTGTCATGAATTAATAAATATTTCTTTGTCTTTTGGGCTTACTCAATGAGCATATAGGTTTCATGTGCAACTAGGTTTAATTCTATCCTAGACTTCATTTTCTTAAGCACAGATTTAGCTTATAGTAACTTTTCTTGCAAGGTAACTGAAGGATTATCAGACCATAACAGTTGGATTATGCAAGAACTCAAGACAGACCGTCCAGGCTGTCACTTCACAAACTGCGCATTAATAAAACGGCATACAACAAGGCATACAATGACGTACATAAACTAGATAGGACACCAGCACTAGAAAAAAGAGCCCGTAAAGTGCAGGTCAACCAGCTGCTAGCATTCATAATGAAGTACTCCAATGCGCTTCCAAACATAAATAATATTCTTTGCAAATACTATCCAATACTAACAAGCAACGATCGCCTTAGAAAAGCATGTCTGGAAATACCAAGAGTCACCTACCACCGTAATAGAAACTTTAAGGACCTGCTAGTACATGCCAAAGTAAACCCTCAGCACACCGCCTGCGTAATAACTTGCTCCCGTCCCAGATGTAAGACTTGCAAGAATATTCAAAATGATCTTAAAGGCACGGGAAGTGACTATGTCCGTCATGTAAAATCAAGCTTCACTTGCACTAGTTCAACCGTTATTTATATGTTGGAATGTTCAATCCGTCACAAGCAATACATCAGCGAAACTGGGCAACCAATTAATGTTAGATTAAACGGGCACCGTGCGGACACTCCGAATACCCTGCCGAAGGCAGTGGTGCAGCATTTTAATATGACACGTCATAGTTTCGACGAAGTGAAACGCTACATAGTTCAGGGAAACTTCTGCTCGCCAAGGGACAGAAAATACAGGGAATCGTATCTCATATACAAGTCCAATACTCTCCAGCCTGCAGGCATATACCTTTAAAAGGGCACCATTAAGTCCATTAGATTTGGTGGGGGCTAACAAAGATGAAAGGTATGCACAAGCTAACAATGTTTCTTCCTGAAAGTCTACTTTCAGGTGCAGATCCCCCATCCAGTTCGACGAGAACAGCCGCATTAAACAGTATAGTTACCTTTTTGCCACAAGCTTTCTGTGAAATGCACTGCAGGTGCGGTGCAAGTGGTGTGGGGTGGAGTGGAGCAACTTCTGTTCCGAGCGTGTGTTCCTTTTTTCATCCTGCTTTCTAGCGCTGCGCCCACAATTCATTTGCAAGATATGTACAAGGAGCGGATTCTTTGGAAGCTTTCGCTCTTGCCATTTATATTAGTCACGCTAAACACCTGTCACCCAACTTCCCCTACACCCTACCATCCCCCCCTTTTTTTCTCTTTTTTTGTCCTTCTTTCCTTTCTTTTTCTTTTTTTTTTGTTATTGTTCGCACATGCTGCTGCTCTTCTCTCTTTCTGAGGATGGGGGAGAGTGTGCAAAGGCGTGCATAAACGAATGCTGGAGAAGGCAGTTGCCGCCCTGATGAAGACAAGTCCACTTGTCGAAACGTTGGCTCCTGCGACATTCCCTGTTGTAAATCGTATTTTGCAATCTGTTCATCGATTCAAGCATCCATCTTCCCCTGAGCTTCTCTTCTAGTTTGCATTAATAAAAAGGAATATATGTACGAAGTCAAAGCCGATGCTGTCGTACTCTGTAACAAATTGCTAAAAAGAACAACTGTTACTCGAGTTCCTAAATTGCCCCCACGTGCTGACACGTGTCGCTAAGGTCACAATAACGTACCCAATGTACGTAGCATACTAAATAAGCATGATATTTTCTGCTCTTTTTTACAAGATTGCAATCCTGACATCCTAGTACTAACAGAAACATGGTTGCACGCATTTCAGATGGCGAAATTTTTCCGGACACAGAAATATTCAACATTTATCAGCATGATCGCAATGACACAAGGGGTTGAGGTGTACTGCTTGCTATAAATAAAGAAATTTCATCTTACGAAGTTGACACCTCGTCCTCGCTTGAGATTATCTGGGCCGCCTGTCAAACCTCTTGGGGAACCATACCAGTCCGTGTATGTTACCGCCCTCCTGAAATGACAGCTCCATTTCTTGATAACCTGCGTGAAAGCATTGCTGCAGCCATGTAGAAATGTTCAACTAGTGATGCCTTTTTTTCTTTTTGGAGGAATAGTTATGGCACTAAATCGACAGGACACAGAAAAGACAGAACACACACTGGCACTAATGTTTATCTGCTTGGCGATTTCAATTTCCCCCAAAATTGATTGATCATCCTTGCCACTGCCATGCAGAAAGGTAGACAGGCAGCCGATTTCATCGAGTAAACCCTGGACTTATCTTTGTCTGGTAATCAATAAACCCACCCGTGACACAAACCTTTTAGATTTCGTACTAACTACTGCTCCTGAAACCGTCTGTCCTGTGTGAATTTCTGATGGTTTTAGTGACCATAAACTGTTAAGTTAACGTTGCAGGTATCTATGATGTTTAGTGGATTTCAGTATAAAAAGATTCAGGATTACAACAAAGGTAATTACGTTGCCATCAATGCCAAACTGGAACTTATTCTCAGTGATACATTTCTGCGCGTTTTCCCCATTGCACCGTCAATGCTAACTGGATACATTACAGAGAAAATTTGCTCGCTCTTGCGGACAAATATATTCGGTGCGTTTGGAATGCCAACGACAAGTCTAAACCATGGTGACAAGAAGCTCTGAACACTCTGCAACAAAAAAAAAGCACCTCTTCTGCAACATGAAAATCCGTGCAAGCAAGTCCTCATGGAGTAAGTACAAAGCTTTTCTTAGTGAGTACACCGTTGCCTTACGTGCCACTAAAGACAAGTACTTCACTCACAACTTACCTTCCCTCCTGAAGACCAATCCTCGAAAAATTTTGGCAAACGATAACACCCAATCACAGTTTTGATATTTCCTTGCTGGATGACAACAACCCCTTTCAGACAAGGAATGTTCATCGGGATTCATGATTCAAGACATTTTTTTCTTCTGTTTTTACAGGGGAAGATCGTTCCGTTATTCCAGTGGTTTACGAATACATTGACCCATTTATGGCAACCATAGATATCTCAGCGGAAGGCATTGTTTGCCTTATTCTATTCACAAAATAAAAATACATCTACCTGTGGTGTTGACAATAGCAACTCTAAGCAGCTAAAAAACACAGTATCTGTCTCAAGTGTCATCCTGTACCACATATTTAAACAGTCCTTATCTGACGTTTTGCCTGTAGACTGGAAGATTGCAAAGGTTATTCCATATTTAGAAGTGGTGATAAACATTAAGCCCGACAACTATTGCCCAATATTGCTGACATCTGTGCCATGTAAGATTCTTGAACAGATCATCGCTTTGCACATTTACTCGCACCTTGAAACAAATAACTTTTTCTTTCAGAATCACCACGGCTTCAGAAAATAGTTTTCTTGTGAAACACAGTTACAGGCGTTTACATATGACCTACACTGCAATATGAGCAACAGTGAACAGATGCCATTTTCCTAGGCTTTTCAAAAGCATTCAATCGTGTTGCTCATCGCCATCTCATTTCTAAGTTGTCTCATCTGGCCATCGACTCAGTGACGCTTTCTTGGCTTGAAAACTTCTTATCCTTTCATTGCCAATTCACAGTTGTCAACAACTGTCCTTCCTCTATCACGGATATCACATCTGGCGCACCACAGGGGAGCGTCTTGGGGCCCTTACTTTTCCTCATATTTATTAACGATTTGCCTTCAAACATTACCTCTCGCATACGCCTCTTTTCTGACGATTGTGTTTTTTACCGAGCAGTGGATTCCATTGACGATCACTCCAACCTGCAGCATTACCTTCAAACTATTACCTGTTGGTGTAACACATGGAAAGTGTCCCTGAACTCTTTCAAATGTAAAATTGTATCGTTCACACAAGCACACTATCTCCATATTTGCATACAGCTTAAATAACTCTTCTTTGTCACGTGCCACTACATACATCACCATAACCTATCTTGGTCCTTGCATATTACCACAATCTACGCTCCTGCATCAAAATGCTTAGCTTTCTGAAACACAACTTGCAACATGCACCTTTAATCCGACAGCACTATCCCAAGTTGTCCCACGTGTGGATCTGACTGCTCTCTGATTCAGCTGGGTTCAAATCTGCACAGGCATGGAGTTTCTCACTGTAAGCGATAGCTGTTAATCACGCGGGCAGGGGCAGTAGACATCGTTTCCGCCAAGTTCAGCCATTGTAACGAGCCCATAACAGCTTGCACAGTAAATAATCAGCTGGCATAACATAGGGTTAGTGGATCTGTGCTCAGCAAAAGGCAGCACTTTATGGTTGGGAGATCACTGTCGCTACATTCTGTTGCATGTTGCAGCTGGAACATGTCAGCCATGCTTGGATAAGCATGTTGAAGCCTATTTTAAGGTTCAGCACGCCTGTGATTAAGTAGAATATCATGAATCATTGTATGCTGTAAATAATGACCTTTAATTTTCTGTTTCAGTAAAAACTGGCCAGAATAAGGATGATGAGTATCATTGCAATGCAGGATATTCTCTGCCCAATACTTTGAAAGAACATTAAGAGTGTGTCCAGTACAGTGTGTAGGAGGCGTGGTGAACCTTTATCCAGAGTCCTCACGTGGAGGTCTCCATACAATATTCAACTCTCTCTGCCACCTAGAAAGGGTCCCTGCAAATTATGCCATCTCTGAAAGAAAAAGTACATCTTCAATGAGTCATCCTCCTGTCAAGCTGATAATACATGCTGAAATGTCATACACTAATTATTTAGCACTGGCACAGGGGTGAGTACAGCTGCTCATATCGCACAGTTTTGATACAATTCTGTTTTCCTGCTCCAAGCTGCTCCAAAAGCATGACAATTGGGAAAATTGCTCCAAGCTGCTCCAAAACAGCCTGAAAAGCAAGTGTTTTAGTGCTCATGTCAGTTGCAATGGGGAAAATAAAGCGGAGCTGCACAACGTGCATCGCGTGATTGAACCTCTGGTGTCGGAGATTTGCTGCAGACACTTCGATTTTTGTGTCAGCATACACTGACACAAAAGTCAAGACATGTGCAACCAAGACACGTGGAAGCCATTATCTACATGCAGTTGGAGTATCTTCCGCGAGTAGTTGCCACCCCAGTATTGCAGTGTTACAAGAGAGGGCAATGCGCTGGTGAAAAGCTCGGATGATCTTCGTAACGGTGTGAAGCAGGAAAATCTTGATAAAATCCAAAGTGACCAGACTCTCCTGACAAAAGACAACACTAATTAACCTACAAGAAGTGCTAGGGATCCTTCAGAAGCTAAATAAAAAAATTACAAAATGTCAAAGCACTGACTGGCGAAATTATGTAGGTGGTCTTAACAAAAAAGACTATTGTGTGTCAACAATTTTGGTGCAATGAGAATTTCTTTTAATTTTGAGAAGTGTACTGACCTCTGGTTGTGGAAAAGGTGCTTGACCTGCCTGGGCTGCTCCAAATTCAGACTTTTTGAGCTCTTAAGACATCACATTAAATGTTGTGAGCTGCTCCAAATCAAGGTTCTCCTGCCCCAAAATGAACATTTCGCTGCTCCAAAAACTGCTTCCAAAGCTGTTTCTGCTCTCTCACCCCTGCTGGCATTGAGAGAATAAAGTTTGACAATCCCTAAGCATATTCTTATGAGATGAGAATGCGAAAGCATTTCTTTTGGCTAGATTGTTGTTGCGGAGGGCTGCTGCAAACTGGTGTTGCCGAGTTGTGTTATAGATAATGAGATAATGTAGGAGGGCGGATTGTGTTTCTTTAGATTATTTGATGCCATCTAAGTGTTGTTGACACTTCACATGTCCTCTTGTATTTTGTCGTCCAGGCAGTGTACACAGATGTGCCCGAGCCAGGTCTCAGGCATGTCGAAGTAATACCACCGCCGCGGAGTCGTGGGTGGTGTCATTAGACAGTCACCGGTGTCGTCACCCTGTCATCGTTCCGGTGACGGCATACTTGGGCCGGTGTACAAGACACTACCATGGCCTTGTGGTCCGAGTAGTAGGTCGATACATACATAACATCTCGCACAAGTATGGGTCGGTGGAGAATGCGAGATCGATGGACGTGCATCTCGACGTCGTGATGGCCTCAGTCTTCAATTCGAGATTGAACTCGGCACGCATGGTGGCGAGGAACGATGGGCTAGTTGGCGTGTTCGTGCGCCTAGTGCTGCTACGGTGACGCCACGCAGCTGGGAGCGCGCTTTCGCCAACCCAGCGAAGAAATTCGGCGACACGGTTGCACGCCGCTGCAGGTAGCTGCAGCAGAGCTGGCAGAGCGGAGCGCGAGCCGACTGCCGCTGTGGCGAGTGTTGGCGCCGGTGTCACTTCCGGTGGGAGAGGTCACGTGCTTTCTGGGCACGGCTTTTGCAGACGGCAGCTGGGCGCATGCTCTCGCCATCCTTGCCAAGAAACGCTTTCGCGTTAAAAACTTGTGCAATTACAAACCACCATGCATTGTCAGCAGAAAACGAATACACATACACTTGTGTGCAGAGGAGATCACTACCACCAGACCACTACCTATGCTGTGCCCTAGCACGTTGACGTTAAATATAAGACAAAATGTTACTTCCGGCTTTGCCACAGTGCCAATGTTGGAAAGCAGAACCTGGAAGTTGTGACTACATTTCATGGTGTGGCCAAAGTTTGGCTTTTGTGTACAGAAGTAGCAAGTTTGTGTTACAGTCTCTACACTTCCATGTTTGTGATATCCATATTTGCTTCTACCATGGGCTTCTTTGCAGTGTAGGCTGGCGAAGCTTCACAGGGCAGTAACGCTTCCATGTGAAGTCATGCAATTAATGAAAAAGCTTAGCAATTCAGAGTTAAGTTTTGCAAAATGTAATTTTGCAGATGACAGGAAATCTGGTTGCATGAAATAACAGTGAAGCCATTTCATGAAGACACTGAAGTGGCACAAGAAGATTGCGACACACATATGCACTAAGTCGTGATGATGCAGCAGCACCAACATTTTAGTCTAAGGGCCTCTCACCAGATTGCACGGCACATTTCGTTTTGTGCGCTGGAGTTTCGTAAGTTCCCAATAGGGGGGGGGGAGAGGGGACAAGGCATCTACCGTGAGAACTTTTCAAATTGGTCCATTATTAGCAGAGGTTATAATGTTTGAATTAGCACTACACTAGTACACTGGCAGGCGAATCACTGCCAGTATGACACCTTTGCCACATGCCAATGCTGTGTGGCAAAGCAAGGGGGAAACAAAGCGAAGTGTGCTACTGTGCCCGCAATTGGTCGTCCTCTCCAAGGAGCCAGGTTCGGGCTGCCACTGCGCGATCTCAACAAGTGTGACAATGTGTAGCGACACACAGGCATGCCGTGCACAGTGTGTAGCATGATTTTTTTGGCGCACAATCCTTCCAAGGAGAGAGTAAACAGCGCTCAGTTTGAAATTTGAGCGCCTTCCGTGGCACATAGCGATGTGGTTCTCGGCAGACATGATCGTGAGTGTGCAATGCACTTGTGAGCTCAAAATGGCTAGGCCTGGTGGGGGGGCTCTTTGACAAAAGGGTAAAGATATTGCATTTTGGCTGCTGTCTGGTATTCTCTACTGATTTATTAAATTATCACACTGGTGAAGGCACTGGTAGACTTGTGTTATGCCACACACATTGTCCAAAATCACCTTATCATTTCATCCAGTATTTGGCAAGTCTCATACATGAGTTTATTAACCCTCTGCTGTGTTTAACCGCATCAGTGTGCCCCCAACACGGCCATGTCAACACCTTCATCTTTTCGTACAGCTATAATATGCGTATTGCTTTCCTATGAGCAAGGCCCTGCACATGTGCATGGCAATATGGTTGTGGCAATATTTAATGACATTGCTCATTTCTACCCACAAGGTCCCCCCCCACTTCTGCAGTACCTTTTCCAACACACTGTAGTACTAGTCACAGATGATAATGACTAAAATGGTTCATGCAACAGTGTTTCCTGGTTGCTCTTGACATGAGCAGAGGTAGACAACACGACTATGGGGCCATTCGCTGCTGAGATGCTGGTAATATAACTAGTACAGGCTTTTGAAGACTGAATTGTTGGCAAAGGCAAATCAAACTCTTATTCACATCTTCGGACAGCAATGGCACATGTTTTAAAATTTTCAAGGTATAGTGAACACATGTATATTGTACTAAATATGTTATAGCCCTGTACACAACTAGAAAACTACAGTGTCGTTTTGAGCACGTGTGCTTTAGCACACGGTGTGTCACTTTGGCAGGGCACTGATGCATGTGAAAAAAAAAAAATGTTGGGTTTATTAAATTTCATGGTAACGCTGATGGATGATGAATCAGTAGGTGCAGCAGTACATGTTTAGACAGTGTTTGCTAACGTAGTGCTGTGCTCTAGCCATAAGCGGTATGAAGTATAAATGAAGGAACCATCACCATGAACTTTGGTACAATTTTCACTCAAACCCTGCCACCTTTCTCTCTTGCAGTGCTGCCTTATTTTGAAGGCGCCTTAACTCATCTTTCATCACTGCCACTGATACACACGAACACATATTTTCCAGAGTGCTGGCGATAAAGACAACGATTACCAACCCCTGGTGCACACTGCTGCTTTCTTGAAGCTGTAAAACTGCTGCCTGTTGGGTCTGCTCTTCCATTTTGTACATAGGTCGACGCACTCACTCATGAGTGCACTCACTCGCACTCATTTCATAGATGTGAGTGCGAGTGAGTGCCAATGGGTGTGAGTGGAAGTGAGTGCGAGTGAGTGCAAGTGAGTGTGAGTGGAGGTGAGTGCGAGTGCGAGTGAGTGCCAGTGAGTGTGAGTGGAAGTGAGTGCGAGTGCGAGTGAGTGCAAGTGAGTGTGAGTGGAAGTGAGTGCGAGTGCGAGTGAGTGCCAGTGAGTGTGAGTGGTGGCGAGTGCGAGTGAGTGCCAGTGAGTGTGAGTGGAAGTGAGTGCGAGTGAGCGCCAGTGTGTGTGAGTGGAAATGAGTGCGAGTGAGTGCAAGTGAGTGGAAGTGAGTGTGAGTGCGAGTGAGTGCCAGTGAGTGTGAGTGCCAATGAGTGTGAGTGGTATGTATGTATGTATGTATGTATGTATGTATGTATGTATGTATGTATGTATGTATGTATGTATGTATGTATGTATGTATGTTATCTATCTATCTATCCGTGGCCGTCTCGTTAATGGATTGTATACGAAAATCGCTATGCCATATGACTGCATGACGAATAAAATGACAGGTCATAATATGAAAATCATGACGTGCATGATTTACATGAAACGGTCTTGGTGCTCTCCTGGTCTGTTTTGTTAATGGGATGTATACAAAAATTAGTATGGCACAACATGACTGCATGACGAACATAAATGACAGGTCATAACATGAAAATCATGACATGTATGTCATGAGCGGCTTGATTTACATGCCACGGTCTTGGTACTCTGCTGCCCAGCTAGCATACAAAGGATTTATGACGACTTCGAAGTGGATATCCGAGACGTTAACGTTGCAGACAGCACGCGTAAGAAGCCTTAGTCCTGGATGCGTCGTATATCGTCTGATGTCCGGCTTGTTGCACATGCGTCTTCAAAAAGCTGGTCTTTTCGACAGTTTCGAGGAGACTCCAACAATCCCATTTTCCAGGATTTCTGAATCTGTTGAAACACTTGCACATGCGTCATCAAAAAGCTGTTCCTGAAATGTTAGCCGTAATCTGAAAAAGAAGCAGGAATCGTGTTCGGGGACGGGGCGCGCCCACCAAAATTTTGATCTGGTTGCCACCCTCAGAATATATAAATGATAATCTGACCTCAGAGCTAACGCCTTAGGGGTTCAAATGACGCCAAGGCATTTTTTGCACCTCTAAGGCATTAACTCTGTGGCTCTGAAGGTGTAAACGGGATAATAATTTTGGGGGGCACCCACGATCCACGGACGTCGTCCCTGACTTATGGTAGTAGCTGCGACCTGCTATGTTACCAGCTGCACCATAAGGTTTAGGGTGCTGCAGAGTGGGGGTTAGTGCCAGCCCAGCTGAATACTTCCGTCCTAGGAAGAAGTGCTGGTGTCGCACTTGCGTGGAACTCTTTTTTTTTTTGGTGGGTCAAAGCACCAGCATTGAGTGTAACAGAGCAAGAGTGCAGCAAGGTAGGCACACAGTTGTCTGCAAAGGCTTCATCAGTGTTAGCATTTAGGTCACAATTAGTCGTCATGCATACAAAAATCAATATAGTTTGTACTTTGTATAGTATGAAGCAAATCTACCAAAAATAGTAGTGACATATCTTTCTACAGTTAAAGATAGACAGTTTCTTGGCAAGCGGCCTAACAAGGAGGCCCCACTGCCAATGATCATGACGTCAACAACATATTATTCAACATTTCATTGAGAAACTAACTTATGATAGTTAAAAAAAAGAGAAACGCGAGCAAAATAAAACCACAAATAGTCAAAACGAACTGCAGAAGAAATAATTTAAATATATCTAGAACTTATTAACGACTAGAGGCTTACAGAAAGAGCACTAGTAACAATAATCAAAAGCCAAACGACTATGCACTTTTCAGCATGAGAGCAGCGCATCCTGTTATATGAGCACAGACAGCATAATGGATGACTGTGTGATAGCCGCTTTCAGTCATGTTATGCAGTATCTTCGCCACATAAAATCAATGAGTATGAACAAAAGGAACTCAAATATGACCCAGGTATCAAAGTGAAAATTTGCCTAGGACATCAGCTGATGTAAAGAGACAAGCTTCAAAAGACTACCAAAAGCATCAATCAAGTGACAATGAATACTGACCAAAGTGACCTTGAAAGAAAGTATCGCACGAAATATTAACATAATCGTTATAATGAACAACATCACAATGCAGTGCATAATCTGTCACAGCGAGCAACGTTACATCGAAGCAACCTCACTTTCATAATGAAGCTACATACTCGCGTACTTGAAGTCCAATACACTGGAGACAGGTAGAGAGGGTGGCCTGATCTAGCACGCCCCGGCCTTCTACTCTACTTCGGGGACAACTCAACAGGGGAAGAAGAGTGATGAAGCATGAGGATGGGGATAAGAGTGAGCGATCCGTATATACATAATAAGACATGACTGCTTGCGCAAAGGGGATATGGACGCCAGTAATCATATTTCATTACGCTTGATACGAACTAGCCCAACTTATGGCAGCTATTCACTTCTGCAAAACAATGTGCTGTGACGCGGAAAATGTCGACTCGGCTCTCTTGACATAAACACTGGTAATAGTCAAACCCCAGCACGCGTAACTGGGACCTCGCCTCTACTTGAAACGTGACAGGGGCCGCCACTAGTCGGACGAATATGCCGTGCAGGGAAAAGCACTCGAGGATTATGATAAAGGTCTAATAGTCACATAATGGAAAGAAGCCACTTTAGTTGCATCTAAGTTTAATAGTCGCTTTTCATAATCCGCAACTTTGCGCAGTGGTACCGAACGTCTAGCATCCAGTCCATTTCTATTGAAAAAATGACCTTGTAGCATTAGGTAATTCTGTATGGTCGCCTATTTCGGGGGAAATACAGCTTTCATCTATTGCTTGTACTCCCATATCAGCCAGCCTAGTGGCCGCCGACTACTGCTGTGGCACGAATGGGGGACAGTCGCGAAATACTATGTGCAGGGGTGAGACAGCAGAAACACATGTGGGAGCAGTTTATGGAGCAGCAAAATGTTCATTTTGGAGCAGGAGAACCTTCATTTGGAGCAGCTCACCACATTTAATGTGATGTCTTAAGAGCTCAAAACGTCGAATTTGGAGCAGCCCAGGCAGTCTATCTTTTTCACAACCAGGGGACAGTACACTTATCAAAATTTAAAAGATGTTCTCATTGCACCAAAATTGTCGACACACAATAGTCTTTTAGTTAAGACCACTGGCATAATTTTGCCAATTACTGCTTTGGCATTTTGCAGATTTTCTTATTTAGTTCTAAAGGATCCCTAGCACTTCTTGTAGGTTTAATTTAATTAATGTTCTCTTTTGTCACGAGAGTCTGGTCACTTTGGATTTTCTCATGATTTTCCTGCTTCACACCATTACGAAGCAGCTCATCTGAGCTTTTCACCAGCGCATTGCCCTCTATTGTAACACTGCAATATGCAATACTGTGGTGGCAACTAATCATGGAAGATAGTCAAATTTCATGTAGATACGTAATGGCATTCCACGTGTCTTGGTTCCACACGTCTTCATTTTCAAAGCATCTGCAGCAAATCTCGGACACCGAAGATTCAATCGTGTGACGCATGTCGCGAGACCCCGCTTTTTTTTCCCCATTTAAACTGATGTGAGCACCAAAACACCTGCTTTCCAGGCTGTTTTGGAGCAGTTTGGAGCAATTTTCCCAATTTTCATGCTTTTGGAGCAGCTTGGAGCAGGAAAACAGAATTGTATCAAAACTGTGCAACATGAGCAACTGTCTCACCCCTGTATGTGTTCTAGTCTCTGATACATTAGACAGCGCTCACAGTTCGAGACGTACGCGCGACTGAAGAGGTGCGCGTAGTGCCGAGTTAGCTCGGTGACCAGGGGAAACCTGCGCAGTGTACTGGCACAGCTGTTGCTTATTCTACCCGGGAGGAAAAACTCGTGTCACTCTATTTCCCGCAGATGCCCGCATAGGTCGGCGCACTCACTCATGAGTGCACTCACTCGCACTCATTTCATAGACGTGAGTGCGAGTGAGTGCCAGTGAGTGTGAGTGGATCGAGGTGAGTGCAAGTGCGAGTGAGTGCCATTGAGTGTGAGTGGAAGTGAGTGCGAGTGAGTGCAAGTGAGTGTGAGTGGAAGTGAGTGCGAGTGCGAGTGAGCGTGAGTGAAAGTGAGTGCGAGTACGAGTGAGTGCCATTGAGTGTGAGTGAAAGTGAGTGCGAGTACGAGTGAGTGCCATTGAGTGTGAGTGGAAGTGAGTGCGAGTGCGAGTGAGTGCAAGTGAGCGTGAGTGGAGGTGAGTGCGAGTGAGTGCTTGTCAGTGTGAGTAGAAGTGAGTGCGAGTGCCAGTGAGTGCCAGTGAGCGTGAGTGGAAGTGAGTGTAAGTGAGTGCCAGTGAGTGTGAGTGGAGGTGAGTGCGAGTGGGTGCCAGTGAGTGTGAGTGGGGTGAGTGCGAGTGCGAGTGAGTGCGGATGCTGGAAAAATTAGCGTGAGTGAGTGTGAGTGAGTGTCCTCCTACACTGCCGACCTATGATTTTGTACCTCCAGATAGGAAATCCTGAAATAAAGAGAGTGCTACATTTACCATTAACAGAGAATTTGCTGCCTAATTTACAATGCCCCCAAAACAAGCATGCAATGGTATGTGTGCTAAAAAAGTAACTTTCTGCACCGAGGATTCCAATTCGTCAGGCCACTCTTGCTTGTAGAAGCATGAACCGTTGGGCTGGTTGACACAACATTTGTGGGACAAAGCAAAAACTCCAGGATGAAAACTACACTTACAAAAGGGCCACAGACAAGAAAGACTCAACATGCAACTGAATTCATTAAATGTAGTTCTCGTCAAGTTTTTATTCTTCATCCCATAAATGTCAACCTTGCATTCTTCAGTCAACTGCTGTAGGTGTCACAAATGAACGTAAGCATGCCAAGCATGCGGAATTATTGTTCTATTACAGGGACATCGAGCCTTTTATGAAGCACTGATAGTGGCAAATTCAGGACTGAAATTTTTAGAATTGCAATGTCCTGTGTACAGTCAAACATGCTGGTACGACTAATGCCAGCCAAAAGTTTGTATGCATACATTCCTGGAACTTAAGATGGGCACCGGGACCGGCCTGGCTTCGATGACCTCCTCATATATGAGGCAGAGGCTGCCCATGCGGGACCGGGGCTGGCTGCGCAGCCGGTCAAGCAGTGTTGCCCCGTCTTGGGCTCAGTGAAGCCTGGCGATGTGCCGCAGGGCGCGGTGCAGCATCTGTTGTGCCAGTGGCCACTCACCTGCTTCCGCCAGCGTGGCAGCCACGGGAGATTCTTTGGGGAGCCCCAGGATGGTGTCCCTCCGATGCAGGCCCTCGAGCTGCTGTTGTCGGGCCGGTGAGAGCATCAGCAGCGGTAGGACGTAGAGGAGGGTGGAGGAGGCAGCCGCCTGGTTTAGTCTCAGGCCCCACCTGACTGTGCAGCCCCTTCCGTGCTGCTGCAGCCTTCTGACTGCTCCCTGCACTCGGTGGACCTTGGCTGTGATGGACTTTGCGGCGTGTTTTAGGTCGGCCTGTGATCGATCACAAGCCCCAGGTATGTGATCGGTCTGTGACCTCCCGCCGCCATGGGATGGGGTGTTGCCGATCCGCAGCTGGTGGACGTATTGCCGCGCCAAGGCCAGGGGGTGAATCAGCAGGGCCTCGGTCTTCCCGGGTGATGCCGCGAGGCCAATGCCGTCTAGGAAGGTGAGGGCCGCCTCCAGTGCCATCTGCAGTGCGCCATGGATGGACCGGAGGCACCGTCTGGGGCCCCGTCCCCAGAGGGCCACGTCGTCCGCATAGATGGTGCAGCGGACCGGGGAGCGGGTCTCCACCGGGAGAGCCACTGCTAGCCCCGTGAAGGCGATGTTGAACAGGAAGGGGCTCAGCACCGACCCTTGAGGGACGCCAGACGTGATATCTCCTGGCTCGCTGAGCACCTGGCCCACTCGTACCCGTAGTGACCGGCCGCTGAGGAAGGCCGTGACGAATCCCTGAAGGCAGCCGGATATTTCCAGATGGTCGAGCCCCACCTCGATGGCGATGTGGGGCAGCTGGTCAAAGGCACTCTGCACGTCCAGGAGCAGCAGCATCGCGACGTCCCCGACGGCCTTGGCATCCACCTCAGGAGGCGCCAGGCCCGGGCACCGTCTGCGTTGTGGCTGATGGTGGAGCACACCCCCTGCCAGCTCTCGCATCATCTAGCGTCCAGGCGACGGAAGGCAGTCCAGACCTCCGCCAGCAATGTGCACAATGCCCTGCGCTTTCGCCTGTGTCTCTCCGCACGCAGTCGCAGGTGCTGCATGTCCGGTACAGGTTTGCCCTCCTGGACCGTGGACCGTACGGTGGCTGCGTTGGCGCTGTCGGCGATCAGACTGATGAAGTTGCCGTCGTCCACAGGCCTCTGGCACAGCTCTCGGAATGCCACCCAGTTGACGGTATGGCACACCCTGCTCCTGGGGGCCCTGCCATGGAAGGGCGTCAGAAGCAGGGGAAGATGGTCCGACCGATGAAGGTTGGAGCACCAGAGTTCAGCACCCGTAGACCAAGCTGGTTGATGGAGTCCAGGAGGTCTTTCCCGGGTGCATCACAGCGTCGTCCGCCCCAGGCCGCGTGGTGCGCGTTGAAATCGCCGCAGAGGATCACGTCGCTGCCCAGGCACTGCACTAGCCTCAGCAGGCTGGAAGGGTCCCAGGGCTGGTTGGGTCGCACGTACATACAAGCTGGCGGTGGTAGCGTCAGCTCCGCCAGTGCGTACCCGCACCGCGCAGCACTCCAGGGCTCCATCGACCAGGTCCGAGACGTCCACCTCCGCCTGGGTACAGCTCCCGCCTGACGTAGATGGCGCACCTGGGGGCAGCCTGCAGATGGCTTGCATCGAGGCAGGGGGCTTCGAGGCAGGCTTCCAGAGTACAGGAGGTTCTGCTGCTGTATCCAGCATACCCTGGTAGGCGGAGGTTGTTTGGGCTGGCATAAACCTCCTGCAGAGCTAGCACATCATACTCGCTCTGCTGGAGGTGGAAGCAAAGTCTGCTTGCCGCCGCCGCACAGAGTTGACGTTCCACTGGAGAACACTCAGGCGGCGGCGGCGGCGGGGCGCGGCTGATGGCAGGGAGGAATTAGCCATGGTGGTTGGTAGGGGGAAGCGTGCCACTCGCCTGGAGCAGAATGGCACGCAACTGATTTTCTGCTGGCAGTGTCTCGCCAGCCAGTCGCAGCAGGAGCTTGAGGTGGGCCTTCTCCTGTTCCTCGGGCTGCTGGGGAGGGGCTCGATGCTTGGCTGGTGGTTTCCGGGCTCCCTTCTGCACAGGCCGGACTGCCTGCGCATAGCTCAGGCCTGCTGGGCGGCTGGCTGGAGGCGACACTGGAGGAACAGCATGTGATTGGCGCGGAGCCCCCATGGCCTCCCTGTGTGGGATAAAGGTGGGGGCAGTGGCCTTGATGGTGGCCAGGTGCCGCTCCTTCTGCCACAGCTGGCAGTTTGACGAGGTGTTAAATGAGCCGCCTACACGTGACGGCGCGCACGGCCGGATGGCGCCACTATCGGGAAAATGGCAAAATCCCTAGCGACTCTGTAGGTGCATAGAAGAGATGCTTGCGTTGCACCAGGCGCTTTGTCGTTTTTGGAGATCTCCCGAACCAAAGCTGAAACTAGTCGGTAATAAACCGTCCGTAATTAATTTTCTGTTGCGCGCTGGCGCAGTTGATGTGCCGTGTTATGGCTAACAGACCCTCAGCTACGTATTACACAAAAATAAATAAATAAAAAAGACACGAGACGAAAGTTTTTGGGTCAGTGCCCCTTGAAGCTCATTCATTACCCGCTCATGTTCGTATTTGCCTCAGGTTTCGCTAATTAAGCTTCGCAAGCCGTGTATTGGCGACAATGTGTCACCGTTTTCAAGATACGCTCTCAGTAAGCGGCGCACAAGGCTTAAAATGTGAGTGCACTCGCTTTCACGGCCTTCGAGATTACGCGCGCCGCGCCCGGGATCACGAAGGCCATGTCGCTTTGCTCACGTTTACGGTAGTCTCTTTGAGATGGCGGCACTACCACCGGGGCGTTTTTCTTTTTGTACAGGGTCGTCCAGTCTTGGTGCGAACACGGCGCACCGTGGCCGCGTAGGGAGGCTCCCTATGGCCGCGCTCCGCTGAGCGCCAGCGCTCGTAGCTAGCGTATGCGCACGGGGCTTGGAGGCGCGAGATTCGTTTCGCTTGAAAAGCGCAGGCCACAGGATGCTGTGCATCGCAGCAAGGCGCCCTGTGGCCCGCGCTTAATTTCAAGCGAATCTCCGCTTCCAAGCCCCTGTGCGCATGCGCTAGATCAGATTCGATGCGCGGCCACGCCACGAGCGCTGGCACTTAGGGACTTAATAGAGTTGTTTTTTTAAGGTGTAGGTGTCGTCGTATATGCCTTTGCGTTAGCTTTGGTGTTTCGCTCTCTTCCGCTAATTTGTGCCCCTAAGTGCACCTAGTCTTACTGTAACGGTAACGCTAAATCTTTACGTTTGCTGCTTTCCAATATAATAAAACTCACTAGCATTTGCATCTGCTGTGTGGTCACCACGTGAGGAATATTTAAAAAACATGCTTGGACGCATACAGCACAGAGATGCGTGGCATGTAACTCTGAACTATGATCGCAACTCCAGAATCACACAGATCAAACTCGATGTTTCCTTACAGCCCACTGACACATGTCACAAGGTTGGTTTGCTCTGTCTACTTCACAAATACGTTCACTCCGATAAACGACACATATACTACCCCTTGAAACAACCACCCGTACGTCCTCTAGATTACGTAATCATTTCAGCTTCAAGCGCATTTTAGATGCAAAGCAGCTTATGGCTGGGGCTATGTCACTCCCTCCCACCGCCGTGTGGCGTCCACGCCCGCACTGCGCATGCGCATCCTCCTCCCCTTCCTTTCCTTGTCTCCTGTCCTCTCGGCATTCCTCCTCTCCTTTCTCAACGGCGCGCGTTGACTATGGAAAAGCTCTTTCTTCGATGAATGCTTTACCAGCTCGCAAAGAACAAGAACGTGCCCTCGCCCGCGAGAGACAACGCTGACGCAGGCAGTGTCTGCTAGCGTCAAACTGATGCAAACGCGACACCTAGTCAAACCGATGCAAACATGATGTGCACCCCCTGTGCCGCTTCGCATCGCCTCATGGTCCCCTTTAGCGGGAGATGGTGTAATTTTTTGGTAAAACTACTGCTTTCAATTTGTATGCTGTGCCACGTGCAATTTTATACTGGAATGCCCTTCCCGATGATATAGTTTCAATAACAGATAGCAAAATGTTTCGTGGACAGCTAAGCACGCTTTTTTCTTAAATTTGCTTCGTTTTGTTTGCTGTCATGCACGATTTCTGTGCTTCAATTTCGTTCCGCCACTGTACCAGTTGTGTTAGATTTTGCTATTTTTGTTGTCTCCATTATTCTACTTTGTTTATTTTTACTATGCCCCCTTTCTCAATGCCCGACAGGGCTTGTAAGATGTTTCTAAATAAGTAATTAAATAAATAAAGGTGTCTTGCTGTCACTTTGTTGTCCCATATCCAAATCACCCTATACATTTACTAGTTTCCCTGATTTCACTCGTGCCGATGATAATTCTATTACTGATATTTTAGCTGATCATTTAGATACATTTTGCACACTTTCTGACAGTAACGATTTAAATTGCCTTGTTATTTACTTTGCGGATCTTGTTAAATCATGTATCCGAAGGTTCGTGCCAACTAAAACAAAAAAAAGCAATGCTAATCTTCCTTGGATCACTCGTGACATCTTACATTTATCTCGCCGAGTCAATCGACTTAGGCGCTCCAGAGGAACTAACAATCCTGCTGACCTAGATAGAATTCAGAGTGCGAAGAGTGAGCTTAACTCATAGATGAAAACAGTGTAAGATCTCTTTTTTTACGTTCATTTGCTGGACTGAAATTTTTGTATTCGATTTTGCCCCATGATGCCTCACATTCTTCTTTCAGAAATGATGACACATAGCGACCCGCCAGCGGTATCAAATGCTTTTAATAACTGTTTTCAGTCTGCAGTGTGTTAGCTCCTGACAACAACTTCATTCCTTCTCTAACAGGCATAGCTCATTCTTAGCCAATCAGTAATATTGAAATAACAAATGAAGGCATTCTCAACCTTATCTTAGAATTGGATGTAAAGAAATGCACTGGCTCTGACGGGATACACATGCTTTCTTAGTTTGCTACTCCCTGTGGTCATCCAGATATCTGTCGGTCATATTCGATAAGTCTTTATCTTCTGCCACTGTTACATCCTCTTGGAAGATAACAAAGGTACTCCCTCTTTACAAATCTGGTAACAAGCAGTCTCTACTGAATTATAGATCGATATCATTGGCTTCTCAATCATGCAAGATGTTATCATTCATAAACACATCATGCTCTTCCTTGAATCGTACCAACTACTATCTCACAGGCAGCACGGGTTTAGGAATTGCTTCAGTACCACAACACAGTTAGTTGAATTCACGCATGATATTTTTCTGAACCTTGATCTCGGCGACTAGATTGATGCTATCTTTATAGACTTCTCAAAGGTCTTTGATACAGTACTGTATTCTAAACGCCTTGCTAAACTCGATTTTATATTAAACAATCCTCATGTGGTTAACTGGATATCTAGCTTTCTCTCATCCCCCTCTCAGTTCATTTCTTACAGGTCAACCAACTCTGCCGTCATTAATGCAATATCCAGAGTGCCCCAAGGGCCTATGCTTTTCTTAATTCTCATAAATGACTTGCCTGTTTGCACCTCCTCTTCCATTCGTGTTTATGCAGGTGATTGCATTTTATACGAAGTCATTAAAACATGCAGTGACCATTACCGCTTGTAGGAACCGCTTGCTGGGGTTTTGGAGTTGGTGAAAGATCTGGCAGATGAACAGTAACTTCAAGAAAACCATGGGTTGACTTAGCAGAACATGTTGTGAGGCTAGTTGGCCTTGCATTCTTCTAATTTCAAACATAAGTAGTGCAAACAAAAAGACACGGATGCAAAGAGACTGGACAGGACGGGCGCAGAGAGACTGAACAGCGCCTGTCCTGTCCAGTCTCTCTGTGTCCGTGTCTTTTTGTTTGCACTGCTTATGTTTGAAAACCGCGGGTAATGCCTTTTTGTAATAAATCTTCTGTTTTTGATTACTCTTTCGATATAAGAGCTGTAAATAGGGTTTTTAAGTATAAGTATCTCAGTGTCATTTTTACTCATAATATGTCATGACCCAAGCACATTGACTATATATGTAACAAAGCATTAAAAAACTGGTTTATCTATGTCACACTCTATCTAAATCTCTGAAGGAAACTAAGCTCCTCTTATATAAATCGCTATACGTCCAGCAGTTGACTACGCATCTGTCATTTGGAACCCATATAAGCAGTGCGAGGTTAACAGGCTAGAAGCAAACCAGAAGAAAGCGGTAAGATTCATACGTCGTCATTATGACCGAGACTTTTCACAGTCTTCTACTCTTTCTTCACTACACTTAACTTTACTCTCTTCATGTCGCCAAATAGAGTTGTTAAAATTCTTGCATAGCATCATGACTTCTTCAGTTAAACTATCAAATGACAAGGCCTACATAAACTTTGCACCTCAGTCAACAGTCAACGACCAGAAGCCATCACAACTTAAACTTGAAGCCTTACTATGCTCGAACTAACATGTTCAAGCTTTTTACCCATTCCATTGAAGACTGAAATTCATTACCTGGTCCTGTTCGTTTATGCCCATCACCCAATTTTGTAGTGGACATCGACGACAAGCATCTGTAACATACCTTCATCTATTTGACTTGGTAGCTAGCTGCTGAGTTGCATTGTTGTTTGTTGTATATTCTTTCACATTCATCACATGTCTGTGCACTTTTGGCCTTGTATAATCACACATCTGTATTATTTTATCTGCTTGTATAATTTTCATTGTGGTTAGTTAAATCTTTGTATACCCACTCCTTTGTAGCGCACTCTGCGCTGCAGAATGTATAAATAAATAAATAAATAAATAAATAAATAAATAAATAAATAAATAAATTTTCGTATTTCGTATTGCGTCTATGAAATCTGATGAAACTTGCTATGTTAAAGTCCAACTCTGCTGATCTTTCAGGGTCAATACGTCTCAATAAAATTCACTGGGTACGTTCCTTAGCACACTTCCGTAATCTGTGCAAAATTACGTGCTCGGGAGATGTGCAGATTGCTTTCAATTAAATTTATACTGTTTACCTCAAAGCACCCGCTTGGTTTCCTACAATTATTGCCCACAGTGCGTGTTGACGTCGTCTTAGGCAAAGCGACGGAAGCGCACCGGTACCTTACCATGGCCTTCGAGATCTGCACATTCCACCAACGTTCACGACATTAATGCCAGGGGAAGGCCACACGCACTGTCGCGCAATGCAAAAGGCAGGTTGATTAGATTTGACATCATTGCTGGGTTGAATTTCGGCTTCGGTTTCACACTTTTTTGCTCATTAAAAATTATTTTTGCATTTGCTGAGCATTTCTACTGTCAGGAGTGTGACAGGAACGCCTCAAGAACATAGAACTGCCATCACCTTGACATGCTCAAAAAATCGCCAGAGTTGCCCTTGAAGTTTCCGGCCACCCTATAACACGTGACTTACTTTTAGTGGAAAGTAAATTCGTGCTCTATATGATCATTCATGCTCATGCTATATGATTCGCTATGTGATCATTGCTATATGGTCATTGCGATATGATTTGTGCTATATGATCATTCTGTCATGTAAACCTTTCCTAGTCTGTATTTTTGTTGTACATTGCTGTTTCTTTGTATTTCTCTTGTATTTGTACTGACCACCCTGCATGGACCATGAGTACGCAGTATTGTACAAATAAATAAAAATAAAAAGGCGCCTTCAAATTCTATGACGTCATGGCAAGTTGGTGCAGAAATGTGAAGGCAGCATCGACACCTTTATTTTCTTTTTGTGTGTTTTTTTGCTTATTAAGTGTTATGTAGTGGCAAGAGCAGTGCTATTTTTATTGTGAATAAGCAATTTAGTAATACACAAAAAATTGTTTTGCTGCTTAGTGTCCCTTTAAGCACTACATCCGTATCAACTAGTGCAACTCAGAAGGTATCACTGGGCAGTGGTATAAGACAGCCAATGAGTACTACTAGTCACCAGTCATTATGAGCAATAAGAAACTCCACCTAAGCTCGTAAGGCTGTGGAATGATAAATGTGGTGAGAAGTTTGCACAGTGGCTTGAAAAGGAGAGTACCAGGAAAATACCCCAAGCTTGAGTTACGTGCCAGAAGAAAGTGCATTCAATAAAATCTCAGCATTGAAGATTTAATTTTTCAGATTGGTCAAAGTTGTATTGCTCTTTGAAATAAATGAAACCTTTTGGGAAGGGGCTGGACACCGCACGATGGCACAAACTCAATGGCAAGTCATTTAAGGCTTGGCAATTTACTTGTCTCCAAACATCAATTATATGCCTGTACCCTCTAAGTTTACCAGTACTGCGTGCGCGCGATAGTTTATACACAACACAATACATACACCTATCACAGTGATTGCAATTGAGCCAGATCGGGATTACATTTCTAGTGTGTGATTGGCTTCCTTAAGCAGCTTAGGTAAACGAGCCAATCATGACCAAAAAATCTGACCTGGATGAGGCACAGTAGTGATGGAAAGTGACCCTGTAATGGCCCCGTGGTAGAACTTCCCACCAAGTACTGTGAGGCATTCAATCCCAAAACTGACTTCAAGGGCATGACAACCATTGAAAGCGAGCCCCATTCAAGAAAAATCCCATTGCTTGAATTGTGGCACACCCAGCGAATGGCACAAAACCTGAACCGTTTGCCACGGCAAATCGCTTTATGTGGCTGCCGCCCTGAGGAAGGAGCCGGACTGGATCCGAACCATCGTATCTTCCTAGGTTGAATCTTGGTTGGCACTTGCTAATTTATTTATGAGACATCCGTCAAATGTTTACCTTTATAGATGTTGGCTATTGTGTTTACGAAGCTATCTTGATGGTGTAATGCCGCCAGAACTGCTGGTATCTCTACCGAGTCGAAAACCTTTTCGTAGTCTATGAAAGCCATATTGAGGGGTTTGTTGTATTCAGCGGACTTCTTGATTACTTGATTGATCGCAAGAAGGTGGTCTATGGTAGAGTATCCTTTTCTTAACCCTGCTTGCTCTATTGGTTGATTAAGTTCAAGTTTATTTGTTATAGCACGTACAAAAAAACGGGTTACGTAATACATACAGCATCACGAGGTCCCAAAGTAAGAAACTGTCCGGGGGACCTTCTATCATTAGTGGGGTACATGAGCAAGGAGCTAAAGAGTGCAAAAAAGAAATAAAATAAAAATGCAATTATTACATAAAAATGTATAGTTATATATTTACCATAGCAGCATTACACAATACTAAAACGAAAAATGCACATAAGAAGGGATACAAAGGAATCAAATGATGAAAAAAAAATTACAAGAGAACAAAAAAGGTTCGTTTAACAGCATGTTTTTAATGTATGCAATGGATGGCAATGGACAAGATGACTTAGCATGAGGAGATATACGATTCCAAAGATAAACACCATAGATGCGCGCTGTAAACTTGCTATAGTTAGATCTGATTTTAGGTAAGAGAAGGTTATTATGCTCTGAAAACCTGGTATTATTGTTGTTGACAAGGATATGGAAAGGAATACAGTCTAATAATATTTCACGATGAATGAGACAGTATGTGATTACCAACAATCTGTGTGGCCCTTATTCTATTTGAGATAACCTTTGTAAAAATTTTGTAAAGTGCTGAGAGTAGACTGATCGGCCTGTACTTCCTCAGGTCCTTTACATCTCCCTTCTTGTGTAATAATAGAATGTTTGCGTTTTTCCAGCTGACTGGTACATTTGAAGTTTCGAGGCATTGCGTGCATAGTGTCGCAAGCTTTCCAGTTAGGAAGTCTCCTCCATCTGTGATCAAGTCGGCAGTTGTGCCGTCTTCTCCAGCCGCTTTTCTGCGGGACATGCTCTGAACCGCTTTTTTTAACGTCGTCTGCAGTGACGCATCGGATTTTGGTGTGCCGATCGACATTTAATAAACTCATGGTGGGGAGACTCGTATTTGAGCTGTATAGTTCTGAATAGAAATCCTCGGCCACCTTGGTTATATCACTGAAGTTAGTAACGATGTTGCCCTGCTTATCTTTCACTGCATGCATTATGTTCTTTCCCGCGCAAAGCTTCCTTTTAGCTGTTTTGATGCTGACTCCTTTTCTGACAGCTGCTTCTATTTCTTTCACGTTGTGGTTATGTATGTTCCGGACTGTACTTTTATTGATGAGCTCAGACGGCTCAGCGAATTCTATCTTATCTCTTGAGTTAGTTATTCTCATATGCTGGCGTTGTTTGATTTAAATTTTTAGTAGATTCAGAGAGCTTATTTACATCTTGTCTGAGTGCTTTGCCCCCTACTTCGATCGCTGCTTCGGTGATCAGCTTAGTAATGTCTTCGTTCATCTTCTCTATGTCCTCAAGTTCTTCCTGTCCTAGAGCCTCATACTTGTTCTTAAGTGCAATTCTAAATTCTGTTTTTGCCCTGACGACAACGAGGCTGGCCTGCTTCCACATGATTAACTTTATCCTTGTCCGCTTTAGATTGAGGGATATCTTCGCCCATACTAGTCTGTCGTCACTAATTCTGACCTTATTAACCACTTCCGTGTCTAGTACTATACTTGGATCACTGCACATTATGAAATCTATTCTGTTTTGCGTTTCTCCATTGGGGCTTTTCCATGTCCATTTCCTGTTCTTACGTTTCCTAAAGTATTCATTACACAGAGGTGATTTCTTTCTGCGAATTACACTAGCATCTATCCTCTGCTAATCCTATTATATTTGCCGTAGTTTCCTGACCGCCTGTTCTCTTAGTTTCTTTCCTATTTTCGCATTGAAGTCCCCTGTAACGATCGTATATTGGGTGTGTACCTTGTTCATTGCCGTTTCTACATCCTCATAAAACTGTTCTACAGCCTTGTCATTGTGGCTGGTCAGTTGGTGTGTAACTTTCTATTAGTTTTAGTTTTTATCGCATATTTAATTTTATCACGATACCCTGCTACCCTTTCATTGATACTATAGAATTCTTCAATGTTACCTGTCATGTCTTTGTGTCTAAGGAATCCCATGCCAGTATTCGCATTTCTCTGGCAGTCCTCTGTAGCAGAGAACATGCCCTCCATTGAGCGATAAGTATCCTTCTCCTAGTATCCTAACCTCGCTGAGGCCAATGATATCCCTAGTTAATACCCCTTAATTCTTCTAGTAGTTCAGCTAGTTTGGCTTCACTTGAAAGAGTTCGCGTGTTAAGAGTCGCTGCGTTTAATTTCCAATGGCTGCCTGTCCGAGTCCAGAGGCTTTTTTCCTGTGTTCTCATATCCATGTGTTCGCAATCGTGGCTAGAAGCCCCATTGATGTCCCAGTTGTAGGGCCAGGGTTTGGTTGGTTCGGTCACTTGGGAGGTGTTGGCCATGGTGTTGCACCAGGGAGGCCAGTTCCTGTTCTGATGCTCAGGTGAGTTACGCAGATGGGGCGTGGTGGTGATGAGAGCCCGTATGCATCTTTGTCCGAGTGCTCCGTCGGGGGAGGGGTCGTTCAGAGATGAAGAGAGAGAGAGAAATAACATTTATTTACACATCCGGCGTGTGGGAAGTCCCCGGCCTCGCAGGGTGCGGATGTTCCCCATCAGAGATGAAGAGTATGGTTGAGTCAGGCGAGGGTATTATTGTTAAAGGGAATCAGGAGAAACGAAAGAAGATACTTCAGGAACATAGGAAAAAGACAAAAGGATATAGAAAAAAAAGAAAAAGAAACAAGAGACACACGCACTCGAGGATTTGAACTCGGGACCCTTTGGTCTGCTACAAAAGCATGGCCAAGTCGTCTGGGTGGCTGGGTCGCCGATGTGTTTCAGAACAGACTCCTGCCACACTGTCTCACGAACTCTGGTGTGATGAACTTCAAGATGCCATACCAGCACGGCATGGCTAATCGTCTCGTCTGCGTGGCGACAGTTTCCGCTGCATTTTGCCGTCATCCCGCGTAGTTTTTGTCATTGCGTGTCTTTCCTTTCTTTTTTTTCTTTTAATGCGGCAAGGTGGTTGTCTCAGGAAAAGAGGGAGGAAAGGGGGGGGGGGGTCGTAAAGCCTGAAGCGGAGGAAGGATTCGTAGCAGCCTAGCTTGCATTCATAACAATATTAATGCACAAGAACACGACACTACTTGACTCATCCGCTTACTTTCAAACACGACTTCAAATGGGACGTACAGGATAAACACTTGACTTCTATCCAGGCAGATGGCAAGCTGGCTTCGGGAAATGATATGTTCCACATATGATCAGAACCTTGCATCATTGAACAAGGTGCTGCGCAAAAGAAAACACAGACATGAAGGACAAGAAAAATTTTTAGATGCAGTCGTGACCAGTTGGCATGTGAGCTTGCTGAGGCTTTTTCATAACACAAAAAGAGATGATTTTCTCAGTGTACTTCAGTAAGACTGTATGACAATAAAAGCAGGTTTCTTGCATGCACGTAGATGAATTTGCATTTGTGTTGGTGTAAATATGTTTTCTTCTGAACGAAAATCAGTCATGAGTATGCACCCATCCTTGTTCCCTTGTCACATTTTCTTTTGCGCAGCACCTTGTTTAAAGGGACCCTGAAATGGTTTTGACAATTTTGTGCAAACACAAAACAGGATTTGACCCCATAGAAATACAAGCAGTTCTAGAAGCTCTACGTCGACAAGGGGTACCTGGCGTATACGTGAAAACCATAAGCAACATTTACAAAGATTGCACAGCCACACTACTCCTACATGAGAGAAGCAGAGAAATCCCGATCAGGAGAGGTATGAGACAGGGAGATACAATATCCCCGATGCTATTCACTGCATGTTTAGAGGAAGTCTTTAAAGGGACTGTCTGCCGTCCTTCATCGCTCTCCTGTTTTTTGGCTCAACAGAAAGCGTACCTTTCGAAGTGTCCCAGCGTGCAGTGGTTTCTCCAGAAACTGAATAGAAATCATTAAAACACAATTTTTTTATCTACGAAGGTCGACCTTTTCTAGTCTAGGCATGCCAGCAACATTGGTTACCGCGCATGATGCGTCGTCGTCTCCCTGGAAACCCTCTCGGGCGCGGGAGGCATCTCAACGCGAACCGCCTTCAAGGTCGTCATTCCAGAGGCGACGCCGAGAAGGAGAGGCGAGGGAAAGTCGGCGCGCGGGGGTGCGTCTCGGACATGCAGCGCCGCATGCATGACAAGCGCAGTACTACGCGCCTCCGCAGGCAGATGAATTCGAAGGCAGCGCCACATGCGTCACCCCGAAAGCAGCGAAAAAAAGAACAAATTGCTCTTGCACGCTATAACAAGGTGTCTATAGGGTGAAGTACGCTTGTAAGACATACATAATAGTTTTTCAGCAGAGTATGCATACCTGCGTGGGCTGGTTCTCGTACACTTGGAAAATGACGAACACGCTGTTGGGTGTCGCTAGCGGCGTTTTTTGCACCACTTTCAGAGCGAAATTAAAAACATAATTCCTTTTTTGTGGGGTGAAAGCGTGCTCGTTCCCGTAAATGTGACGCACGATCTGCCCAATTTTACGACAATCTTAAAAAACTTTCTGAGTGGTAGACAGTCCCTTTAAACGTCTAGACTGGGAAGAAAAGGGCATTTGAATAGACGGAGAATATCTAAACAATTTAAGATTTGCAGACGACATTGTGCTCTTTAGCAATGATGGTGACGAACTACAAAACATCATTGATGACCTAAACAGGGAAAGCATTAAAATTGGATTAAAAATGAATAGCCAAAAGACCAAAGTTATGCTCAATAGCTTAGCTAAGGAACAGGAATTTAAAATCAACAATGAACACTTACAATATGTAAACGAATATGTATACCTGGGACAGTTAATATCAGGAACTCCTACCCAGGAAAACGAAATTCTCCGTAGAATAAGGCTGGGAAGGCATTCGGAAGGCATTACGAAATCATGACCAGAAACTTACCGCTCTGATTAAAGCGAAAAGTATTCAATCACTGCATTCTCCCAGTACTAACGTACGGTGCAGAAACATGGAGAATAACGAAAAAACTAGAGATAAAACTAAGGAGCACGCAATGTGCAATGGAAAGAAAAATGATAGGGGTAACGCTAAGAGATAAAAAACGAGCGGAATGGATAAGAGAACAGACAGGACTAGCCGATATTATCTTATCAATTAAAAGAAAGAAGTGGACCTGGGCAGGACATGTCATGAGGAGGAAGGATAATAGGTGGACAGTAAGAGCGACGGAATGGATACCACGAGAGGGAAAATGCAACAGAGGTAGGCAAAAGGTTAGATGGAGCAATGAAATTAAAAAGTTTGCGGGGATAAAGTGGAACCAACTCGCTCAGGATAGGGTGGATTGGAAATCGTTGGGAGAGGCCTTCGTCCTGCAGTGAACCTAAATAGGCTGATGATGATGGTGATTCATAAGGACAGCAACTCTCAGCGACTCGTCAGGTTGCTGTCCTGACAAAGTCCACTTGTTGAATCATTGGCTCCTGTGACATTCCCTGCTCTCAATCATTTTTAGCGATCTGTTCATCGATTCAAGCCTCAATCTTCCTCTGAGCTTCTCTTCTTGTATGGCTAGAGAGAAGCAGGATAAATAGAGGAGATTACCTTAGCACTTTACAGTTTGCAGGTAACATCATGAAGTTCAACATCAGTGTTCGGAAATCGTGGCAGAGTGTATGAGAGAAAAAACAGAGGGCCTAACGTTTGGGACATGAAAAACACTGACAGTGAAAGTGGTGGAATGGATACCAAGGGATGGCTCATGCAGCCGAGGACAATACATAAAGAGCTGGATAAGGTACAAGTTCAGGTTTATGCACCCTATAAGTGCGAAGCATTTCTGGCGATCTTTCGCATCTGTGACACCTATCTGTCTGTTGGCCCATCCATCTGTCTAGTCACCTACACCTCATCGGGTTCTCTTGGTGAATACCAAAATCGGCATGGCAGGGTATATGAAAGTGTGACGAACATGATTGATAGATTTAAACATCGATATACTTGTGCTTGTCAAGAGAATACAGTCACATGTGGCTGATACCTACAATTCTCTGCCCCCAATACAAGGCAGAAGTGATGGAATGTTAGCCTTGACAGCCTATATCTATAAAGAACTTGCCAATATAGGCATTGAAAATTTGAATTGAACAAACTTTGCAGGATTTAAACTAGAGAAATCCACACTGTTTGCTGTAGCTTGCAATTTAAATCTTGATAGAACATGCAGTATGATGTACTCAAACATGCCGCAACAATAGTGGAAGGCAACCAGCCACAAAGTAGGAATAGAACTTGGGATTCCGAGGTGGTAAGCAAGCGCACTACCATTTGTTCATAGCAGCTCTTAGGACACTGTATATATCATAAACGTAAAGCATCAGTAGTCGTGTCAATAGTTGTCAAACACTAGTCGTGGCACTGGTGCTCATTGAACATTACTTCTGGATGTAGCATGTGTTAACTGGTTTTATAGCAATGTAATAAGCAAATATGTGCTACTATCAATCAGCATGCATTTGCCAAGCTTTGCTTGACTCTGTAGAAACATCCCAACCAATGACGCCTATTTATTGATTGATCACTGGGGCTTTATGTCCCAAAAACCCCAATCTGATTATGAGAGAAGCCACAGTGGAGGGCTCTGGAAATTTTGACCACTTGGGGTTTTCTAATGTGCACTGACCTCAATGTTTTACCTCCATCAAAATGCAGTTGCTACAGCGAGGATTCGATCCTGCGAGCTTCAGGTCATCAGCCGAGGGCCATAGCCACTAGACCAGCGTGGCAGGGCTCCAACACCGCTTACGATATGCACTTAGGGTTTCAGTGTCTCCATTGCTAACCTTTACTTCCAACACTTAATCGTAATGACAGTGTAGCATTTCTTGGCATCATAGTAGATAAACACTGAAAATATAAGCATGTTTTGTCATTAACAAAAGAGGCAGCTTATGGAACAAAATATGAAGTGTACAGTTTCTTTAGTATAGAGACACTAATCTCCCTTTACTATGCTTTCATTCATACTATATTATTTTTGAATATCATCGTGGGGAACACATATCCCCTCCACTTATCCCCACTGCAGCATATCCAAAATCAAGCTATTCACATTATTACACGTAGCAGCTACTCATCAGAAGAACCTCCATTGCTCACCTCTAATGGTATTCTGTCAGTAGCAAAACAAAATAAATACTCACTTGGAATGCGTGTTGACAAATCTAGTAAGGGAAAGCTCCCTTCCCCCATAGTTACTAAGAGGCAGTTTCCTCACTCCACATCTACCCGACTTTCTTCCACCAATAGCTATTTATTACCAAAACCTAGAACGAATTATTGTATGCCTACTACTTCCTTTTTGGCCACATTACTCTGGAATTCAATGCCATGTCATATTAAGACGCTCTCTCATTTTCACACTTTAAATCAAACCTTTGTATTTACACTCAACATAATTTCATCATTACTGCTTTTTTAAAAGAATCATTTTAAAGTGTTGGTAACTCCTTTACAACGCCTCCTAGAAAAAACAATGCCTGCTAATGTCGCTCTTTCTCCCATAGGGAGCTCTCTGCCGCGTGTTTTGACCAGGCGCCGAGCGAGAATGCTCACGTCCGGACCACCTGGTCATGTACCATCACCGGCGCAGCCAATCGCATAGCTGGGAGCAGCTGACCTACGCACTGTCCGGACCGCCGGCGGCAGTTTCATAGCATACGCCGCCGCATTGAAACGCATTGAAACCTACCTGCTGCTCTGCAGCAAAATGTTCTACTAAAACAAATCGACCAGCGACAAAATGCCCCGTAAGGTTACTTGCATGATGCAGTTATTCAGGCACATAAACACAGCAGCATTTTGTTTTTTTCACGCGCAATAACACACGTATGAGCAGTCGTGGAAAATTCAGTCTCTCGTTCTTCGCTTTAAGTGCCCTCTTTTTTTCAAGCCACAGGTTACAGGTGACGAAGCAAGTCGACGGGTAAAGCCTGAACTGTGTCTGTGTCTTCATCGAACGCTTGGCGTACACCATTCCCAATCATATTGCACTGAAGGTACCTACACTCTCGGCTGTCAGGTCTGTCTCCACTTGCGGTAAATCGTCAGTCACCTCGCTTTCTTCATCATTGCGATCGTCACTGTCTGGAGAGTTAGCTGGCCCTTCCTTTGCGTATTCAAGTTGTTCGTGCGACAATGAAGCGCTTGAGAAGGTACGCTTGCGCTTTTGAGGTGAGCCTTGAGTAGTGCTTGAGTAGGGAATGACGACACCAGTTCGCCGATTGCCACTGATGTGCTTGCGGATACATCTGCTGGTGTCGTGCTTTCCAGTTCGCCTTGTACTGTTGGTCCTGTCGTGCTCGTGGACACACTGGCACTCACGACGTTTCGCGCAGGGCCCGGCATCGTTTCGCTGAACACGCTTGGGAACTGCACCGGGCCTGAGTAAGTGCCTGGTGGAGTCTCTTATGAAGTCACTCGCATGGAAGTGGAGACCGCATACGACAGAGTGCTCCTTGATTGTAGCGCTGGGAAAGGCGCCTAATATTGCGTGCAGCCACTTCTCATTCAAGATCTCTGCTGGCACTTCATGAAGAGACACACCCGGTCGCTTCCGTAGGCAACTCGATGAACAGCCCAGCACACAACAGCAACGCATTGCCGCTGAAATGGAGAACTGGCTCTGCAAGGATAGACATCTAAAAACACGCAAACCAAGGGGAAATCTGCTGCATTAAGCAGACGAAATTACTGTAATTCGTGTGAAGCCTTATTTGGTGTAAAAAATGACCTTCAAGGAAGTGGACTTTATTTCATATGGCAATCTGTTATCTTGCACGAACGATAAAGAAATGTCTGTATATAGTAGCGGTGACAATGCGCGATTGGCAGGGTGTAATCTGCTCACGCCAGATGCTCAGCTAGCTGAAAACATATATGAATAAAAATGTTAATATAACACGAGAATCATCACACTAAATGACCAAAATTAATGCAATAAAACGAATGTACGAGGTACTGTATGAAATGTTGCAGCTAGGAAACAGAAGCAAGTGCTTTTTTCTTCTAGAAACAGTAAGAAATGTAGCATAGAAACATAGGGATAACCACAAAAAATATGAGCAATAATTCAAGAACGGAAAGAACATAATTATATTAAGTGAAGAAGAAGGTGCATCACAATTCATAACATGTCCAAAATGCAACATGTTTCTTTAGAGGCACAGGAGTACGTACAAGTATCAATTATGACCCTCAGAGAAGCCCAAAATACTTTCAGACAAAGGACATGACACATAGGATATATGACCATACAGGCCATACAAAAGACAGTTCAATCTGACAAAAAGGTAGCACCTCAAGAAGGTAAGGTAAACAGTGTGTTCTCCCAAACATTTGCCAATGTGTGGAGCCTCAGCCACAGCTGTTTGGTGGGTCAAGTTTATGTCTTTTATCTAAAAAAGCTTTCCTGTTTTAAATTAATTTAGTATATGCCCCCCGGCAGCAGCAAGTACAATTGTGCACGCAACTTTTTTTTGGCAGTCCAGTGGTTGAGCGGCCACAAACATACAAGAAACACAGAGTGTTGGATAAATTAAACCCTCGACGTACTCAGTATGTTGTCAGTTTGCTGCAAGGTGCGGTGTATTCCTGCAGGCAACTAATTTCATGTGGGCAATAATAGCACATTTGACGAGTGGGTCAACATGGTATGCTCATGAATTGATGAAAAAAAATATTTTCACTGACGTGGCGAATGCAGCCAATAACAAAGTTCACCAGCGTTTCAACTCTTACTAGTTATTCCTCCTATGACAAAATAAAGGATGACTGACTTGAGAATAAATTTATACTTAATTTTGCTCTAATTATAAATTACCTGTACAAAAAAAGATATCAACATATAACCACATTTTCTTTTATTGGAATATTGAATGCCAGAAAAATTACATTTGAAGATTTCACAAATTTACTTGAACTAAATCATTATTTGCATCTGAATGGGATATGGAGCACCAATATGCTTAAATTCATATGATTATGATAACCTAACTTTGTTGGGTATAAAATGCCAAATCCACAAGTAAGAGGACAGTTAGTTTTCTGTAATGGGCCTGAATATGGGGAAAAAGTATCCAAATTATCACTTTCAAAAAATGCAGCACAGCGAATCTTATAAGATGACCTGGATAAGCCCAAATCGGTATGTGACAGTGTTTGAGCTTGAATACAGCAACAACCTCTGTTTAAATAGCTTTGTCAGTGGCAATGTATTTAGGCTTTCGTAAAGAAGCTTAAAGCACGTAAAAGCGTGGCTGAAATTTGGCACCGATATAAAATGAAATAAACTCATACAGAACAAGGTGAATTGGAAATCATTTGAAAGAGGCCTTCATTTCGTAGTGAACGTGAAACAGGCTGTTTTAATGTTAGCATCTTAAAGTGCCTTTGTTTAATCCACAAGTTATGCTTACAAGTCTCTAGATCATTACACTAAGCACGCCACTAAAAAGTTGATAAGTGCACATCATGCAGTGATGCAAAATTCTCTTGAGTGTTTAAGCACAAAACCTAAACCTAAAACCACGAATTGTTGATGTAATATTAGGCTAGTTACAACAATCAGCAACAATGCACCAGCATGAAAGATGGGTGTTAGGCTGACATTGCAACAACTGCTCCTCAAAGATTACTCGAAGGTTGTCTAAATGTTGCTCAAAAATTCAAGCAGTATTGCAAAAATGATGTGAAATCATTAGGAGACTCCAGTGGACTTAAAATATATCGCTGATTCCATCAAATCTGCCTATGAAAGAGTTCTAGGAGTCAAGAGTTCTAGGAGTTCATATGACCACACTGGGCCCTACTAGAGGTGATCCAGTGTGACAAGAGGTATGACCTCAAGGAAGTAAAGCAAACAATGTCATTTTCTTCCCACCTGCTTCCCAGTGCATTGAGACTAAGCCACTTCTGTGAAGTGAGTGGTTACGTTTTGAGTCTCTGAATATGCGTGTTGACATTGTAAACTTTGGAGGAGCCTACCCGGGATTTTAATTCAGGGGAGGGGCTTCTTAGCCACCTTTAAATGTATATAAATGTGCACATGGAAAATAAGACTTTGGAGGCGGGATTGAGGCACTTGGCTGTACGTTGCATAACTATACTTGGCATTGTGGCATATTTTAGTCACACGTGAAATGCTTTTTATCATAGATAAGTGCCTTAACTTTTCCCATTGCCACCTTTTTCTTCTTTCAAGACGTCAGAATGCTGCAGCAGAAAATTCCCCGCTAATGGCAAGGCGTGCGAACACGGAGATAAGGAAAATAGAAGTGGACAACGAGTTCTTTCAACGTCTTACCTTATTTCGTTATGAACCCTGTAAACTATATAGCTCAGCTTTCTGTCGTTCTTTGTGTGTTTTACCGATATATCTCTGGTGGTGGCGGCACGGCGTAGATGATTGCATTATTTTGAAAGATTTATTTCCTGCGCACCCAAATCTTTTACGTCAGCGTCGATTCTGGACATTCGATAGACCATATCCTATGCTGCCAAGTGTTATTACGCCATCAGGTCAGTTTAATACGATCAGGAGAAGGCTTGTGCGAATGGAAATGTCTGCGCTGACTTAGAGCAAATAATCGATGTTCTAGCAGAGAGCTGCTGCATGGTTTCCTGCAGCCCTGTCGGCGAACAGCGCCGACAACACGTCGGCCAAAATCTTTTAAGCTGGAGCTGTTTAACATGGGTGCTGCGAATGACGACATATGTTGGAATAACCATTATAATCGTCGAAGAGTAGTGGAACTCCGAAGCACACAGCAGTAAACATAAAATCAAGATTGCGCATACAATCGAAAACACATTTATAATGTCTATTTACAACCGCCTCGGTGTGCTTGTCAGGATGGCCGAGTGGTCTAAGGCGCCAGATTTAAGCTCTGGTCCTCGTAAGAGGGCGTGGGTTCGAACCCCACTTCTGACATACATTTTTTTTCTTCTTTTTTTTTTTTTTTTTACATAACGAATGAAAATTTTGATCTTTTTCTTTACCCCAATTATGCATTCACACTTTCCCTGCTGCATGTCGCCGTGGTGCTATCAAGCAGCACAGACTGCGCATTTATGTCGGATGGTCGACTGCAGTGGAAGAATCATGCGCAGGATAGCTTCTGCATTCGCTAAATTTTCTTCACTTGTGCATTTTATTAGACACTTATCTCTAAATGTAGGATGTTACATAACGAGTTTTCTTTTTCCTGTGCGTATATTATCAGGACTCTGACATAATATATTTGCTTTAAGCGACTGCGGGCGGTGGCGCACCGACGGGGGGAGAGAGGGTTAGGGGGTTGCAGCCCCCGAGACCGTCCTAACCTCCCCCCCCCTCTCCCCCTCCGTAATTGCTCCTATGTCCTTGCGCCGAGTACCCAACGAACACCTTCAAGGGCCCTGTTGACGTTGTAACTTCACGATATTCCCGCCCCAATTAGAAACGCAATTCACTCGTATACTTATAAACTGAAAGAGTGCAAACCACAAGTTGAGCCGGCGCAGAAGCAAGAATTCTTGCGGGGTCGGCAGCGTGCGCAGACGAACGGCTCATGGCAGGGTCCGTGCGTGCACGATTCCGCGGGTCGGGCGCATATGGGCCCTCGTGGTGAGTCGGACGTCGGCGACGCCGCATTTGATGTACCGTGTGTGTGTTGTAGGTTGTTGTATGTATTGTATTTCATTTATGTATTGTATTCGCATTGTATAAGGTTATTTAGCGTACCACCAATGATGCATTGCATTCGGCTGGCGATATCGTCGTTTGTAAAAGCAGTAATATTCGTGATGCCCACGGACCATGGGTTGGTGCACTTGTAACTGCATGGATGGATGAATGCTATGAGCGTCTCCTTTGTAACGGGGCGGTGACGTGCACCACCAGGCTCGTAAAAAATTTAAGAACTTTTCTTTTTCCCCCTCTCTCTTTAGGTTGGCCTCATGCCTTTTAAATGTGCTTCAATTAAATCGACCGCCGCGGTGGTGTAGGAGTTCCGGTACTCTGCCAACTCGGCTGCCACCCGAAAAACGCGGGTTCGATCCCGGCCGCGGCGGTCGCATTTTCGATGGAGGCGAAAATGTCAGAGGCCCATGTACTTAAAGTCCCTAGATCGCTTTACTTTACGTGTACTGTGCGTTGTCAGTGCACGTTAAAGAACCCCAGGTGGTCTAAATTTCTGAAGCCCTCCACTACGCGTCCTTTCCTCTTTATCTCTTTCACTCTCTTTCCCCCACCCCCACGGACGTTTAGCCGTGCTCCCTACGCGGGCTGCGGATATTAGAGAGTTTTAGTGCAGCTTAAGTTGCGTCAGTAAAACTTCATTTGGGCCTAGTTGGTACATTCAGTTTTACTGAAGTTCCTTTCTAGTGCAGTGGGTCCCTCTTTTTGCGTGTCTTCTCCGTGTGTTTCATCTTCTGGCGTCGTCAATGCCTTACTCAGCCACATCGTTCTTGCGACGTGCCGTGCTAGACTATATGGGTTCTGCCTGCGTAAAGGGCTACCGTCAGGTGTGAGAGCTTTTTTCGGCCCTGTGTCTCCGTCCTGTTCCCATGTCAAGAGACTGTGCAAGTTATTACGTTCGGAGCTTTGGCGACAAGTGCGACTCTTTCAGGACTGGCTGTGGGCTCTGTGTCATTCAGATGTTCCTGAGTGGTTAGCTCTGAAGAAGTTCCGCACCTGTGTTCGACTTAGCGCTCAACTAACGGAAGCAAATTGGAACTGCATGGTGAGACTTTTGTGCCGCCCTGGTAGAAATTCTGCTCCTGTTGAAAAGAAAACTGTGAAGGTACTTGAGAATGTCAGCCTGCCTTGTGACGTAGAAAAATTGCTTGCAAAAGGCCCCAAATTTTGTATCCCTTCGAGGGCTTCTGCGCATGATCTGATCGCAATAAATAGAAACATCGCATCCAAGGCGAAGCAAGAAGCCCGCGATCAATGCCTTCTTGAAAGCGTAGTGTGTTTAGACAAATCGGTGCCAAAAGGCCCACCGCGGCATTCTGATGTTAGTGTCCGGCGTACCTTTTCTGAGAGCGAATGACCTTTGCCTCATGCAGGCTGATAAAGAGGGGGGTTTTGTTGTGGTGGAAAAAGGCATTTTTAACGAGAAAGCGCTGCAAGCTGTGTCAAAAAACTTTGTTCCCGTGGGGAAGAGGGAGGTCAGGGTGAAAACAAAGTTTATTGAATTTTGTAAAAACTTGGAATTGACGTCGCTCGCTATAGGCATAGAAGGTAGTAGAGGCAAGTCTTTGACAGTGTTTTGCACGGCAAAAACGCACAAGACTGAAGTACCATTTAGGACCATTGTCAGTGAATCGGAGTGTTGGCAGCACAATGTTAGCCTGTTTTTACAGAGAAAGTTGAAGTCGCTGGCGCACAATGACCCTTTTAGAACAAAAAATTCAGATGAAGTGGTGCAATTTTTGCGCGGGAAAACAAATGTGGGATATGGTTTTTCAGTTGACATAGAAGATTTGTTTTATTCCGTACCCTAGCATGAGCTTCTGTCTGCAGTGCAAGCATGTATCGAGAGCGATGGAGGTGTGTCTTTCCAGAATTTTGCCGGGGTTTCAGTGAGCAATTTTTTTAGGCTTTTAGAGCATTATCTTAAAGTCACGTTTATCGTTTTTAATGACCAGCCATATCTGCAGCGCAATGGTATATGTGTCGGGTCCTGCCTTGCTCCTCTCCTTGTAGATATTTTTTTGGCAAAAGTGGGATCTTCTTTAAAGGGACCCTGAAACGGTTTTGACGATTTTGTGCAAACATGGTGATCCGGTAGAGCGGGTCACTAGGACCATTACAGGACAGATTTCAGCGCTGTGCGTAAAGTGTGTAATTTACAATAAGGTTTTGAACACGCGTATCGCAAAAGGTCGCAGCGGCTCGCCAAAAGGCGTTTTCAAACGCCCCCGTCATCGACCGATCGAATGCGAGACCGCTGATTGGCCCCCTAACATGTGACGTGCACGTAATGTTTCCAATCTAAATGCAAGAACGTGCTCCTACAACGTGCTCCTTCGTTTCAGCTACAGTGGCTAGCCACTGTAGTTTCAGCCAACGGTATCGTCGCGGCATCTGGCGGCGTACACACGAGTCGCCGGCGCTCTATCGCAGAGGTAGGGTGGCTAGAATGGGGAGGTGTGACGACCGCCGCGGCGCCATCGCTGCCTAGCGAGGCCCCACTGCGCGTTCTTGCCGCTGGGGGGGGCGGGGGGGGGGGTAATTCGGCGCGTCAGTCGGGGGCGCCGCTGGCATGTGCCGACTGTGAGCATGTGCTGCTCGTGTTTCGTGGGTAACAGACCAGCGCAAGTTAGCTCTCGCGCTCAGTGAAGTACGGCCTGTTTTTCTTGCGTTTCCTGATGCTTTAAAGGATACGGTGGCAGCGAATGTCGTCGTTTTCTGAAAAGCCCTGAAGAATGCCGTCGACGAAAAAAAAAAAAAACGCGAAAGTGGTGCTTTGTGCCAGGTTGCGACGGCGGCTGTAAGTCCTGCGGAGAAAGACTCTCTCTCTTTCGTGCACCTGCCTGCAGGGATGAATTTGAAAATATGTAGAACAATACAGTGATGACCACCTGATTTATTACATTGCGGGGTATGTAGCCAGGAAGCGCATCTTTTCAACTCATTGTGACGCTTGCAAAGATGCCTGCCTTGTTACGAGGGAAACTGTGTCGCACAAATTGCCAGCAGAAACTTGCAAACAGTGGGACATGCGAGGACTTCTTTACCCGTCGCTCCATCTATTTAGCCTAATTAAAACCCTAGATAGGCTAACTAGTGCTTTTAGCACTACACGCCTGTACTCAAACGCAGTGAGGGATTTTTTTACACGTGTTCATTTTCTGCTCAAAGGGCTGAACCAGCGGGCTATTGAAAATAGAGCCAAGAAGGTTAAGCCCTCCTTGACAAGCTCGCCTTAGCTGCTTGCACACATGCTCAAAGACGAGGCCTCTCCGTCAGCCTCTCTATTGAGCTCACCTTACGACACCTCTGCTCACACAAAGAGAAGAGACCGGCCCAGCTCCACCGGCCTCTCTTGTTGCCTTAGGACACCTGCTTGCCCACATTCACTCGCAAAGACGAGGCCGCCCCTTCAGCCCCCCTTGTCGAGCTCGCCTTAGGACACGACCACATATATGCTCACACAGAAAAAAAAGACGAGAGGCCGATGCGACTGCACCCGCCTCTCTTTTTTGACAAGCCTTTGCTTAAAGTTCCCAAGCTTGTCAGTCGGATTCCCCCGGTCCGTGCCAGTTCTGAGTTGGCTGTTTTCTGCCGGCCGAAGCAAGAACCTCAGGCGCGAAGCCCACGGAAAATGCAAAGCTGTGGCTTTCCACAGGAAGGTCCCGACGCTGGTCCGGGCTCGGCCGCACCACTTTTTACGGCGGCGAGCCTCACCCAGTCCTGGTGCAGTGCCGTATCCTGCTTCTGGACCCCAGCCCGACCGGCTCAGCCCTCAGAGCCAATCCTTTTCCTAAGGTTACGGATCCGTTTTGCCGACTTCCTTTACCTACATTGGTCTGTCGACTAGAGGCTGTTCATCTTGGAGACCTGCTGCGGATGTGGGTACGGTCCGGCAACAAAATGACACTCCCTCAGTCGGATTTTCAAGGGCCGACAGGAGCGTACCGGACAGCGCAAGAGCCGCACTCAATGCTCTGCTTTGAATTGTTTAATAAACTTGTATCAAACTACGCACGAGCCTTGTACTTTAATTTATTGGAATCTTCTACTGCATTGCGGAAAAATTGCACTTACTTCTAATCATTAAAGTACCATTACAATAGAAAATGTATAAGTAACCTGCAATCCACACATGCAGGGTTATTCCAACCTTCTGGTATTCGGTATTGGCTCCTCTACACTACTTTTCGCATGACGAGGCGCCTGCCCGCGAATACCCGCTCTCTGTATCGGTTGCGTGGTCGGCGCTTGTAGATTACACGTGAAATCAAAGCAGTCAACTATTTCATAAGGTTATATCGACGTCTACAATACCAAATAAATATGCCTGTCAGCATCGAAAGCACTACAGCGGAAAAGCAGAGCGTGGCCGAATCATTTGCTCGCACGGAGGTAAGCAGTCGACGGCGCCCCCGCCGGCAGCACCACCGCGCGACAGGAACGCGTATTTGGGCCAGCCACTGGAAGCCGGTCGTCACACCTCCCCATTCTAGCCACCCTAGCAGGGGGGCTATCGGAGATGGCATTTTAGCGAGAGCGTTCGGAATCGCCGCACGCGATTGGCCAGCGCCGCTCCGCTGTCGTCATCCGCGGGGCGTGCCCACGGTACGCCTACCTATAACCAGATTAGAGAAGAGAAACTGTACCGTTGACAGTGCAACGAAAAATAAAAGTAGCGGTGGCGTCCTAAACTAAGATACACGATCAAGAGATGGCACTGCATGTACTATCATCATTATTGTTTAGATGCAACATGTTTGTTTTGTTTTTGACGCCTACGCCTTCTGGCCTTTATTGAGAGCCCCTAGCAGGAAAATTTCAAACTAAAATATGGGGATAGGTTAGTAGTTCCACTCTACGCGCAACTTGATGGAACGCGCCGCGGCTGGTTTTTTTCGCCACCTGTAGCGACTTGTGGAACGTTGAACCTTCCGGGGCCCCGAGATTTCGGTGTCGTCAAATTGACGTCAGTTCCCTGTCAATCATTTTCAAACCGAGCGTGTCGTCTGCTACGCGGAGAACGATTCCCGAGGCCGCTCGCTCAGCGAACGGTTTGCGAACGATTTACGAACACTTTGCGAACACCGGCCGCGGCAGCGGCTCCGCTTGGATTGAAACGGCGGCTGCGGCTGCGCAATGTTGCGTCACAGAGGGAAATGGCGGTCCACTTGGGCGCTGAGTCCTCGCATTGTCGTCGCTGAAATAGGACGCGGAGCAGCTGGAGGTTCGCGATGTATTTGAGGATTTGACAGGAAGTGAATTCCGGCGTCAATTTCGCCTGTCGAAGCGAACAGTACGTTGGCTGTGCGCCGAACTTGATCCCGAGAGAGAGAACAACTTTATTTTAGGAAAAAAAAAATCCTCCCCGCCACCTCATCTGCTCGTCTGATAGCTGGAGTTGTTTCTCCAGGCTTGAGTCGCGGTGAACGGTGTCCCACGCTCCAGGCGAGGGAATGGTCAAGAGATCGGAAATCGGGTGCCAAAGTGCCCGTGGAATTTCGACGGAGAGAAAAGAGCTGCGCATGTTGATGTTCTTTAATTGCTCCTGGAAGTTTCCAGCGCGCTGTCGGTAGTGAAGAGTTTGTCGGGCTTTCACAGTTGGGGTGCACCTCCAAAAATGCGAGAAGGAGCTCCCTCTGCCTCTGAGCACCCGCGGGCCGAGATGCACGTTTTTGTGCGAGGACATGGCAGCAGCAGACGACGACACGAAATTTAGATATGACGCCACTTACGCGCACGCTTCTTGTTTTTCGCGCCCGCGACACCGCTTAGCGAACCTGCAGAGAACGATATTGATGCTTAAGAGCGTGTTTACGTCTGAGAAGAAGAAAGCACCGTTTTTAAAAGGAGCAGATTTCTTAATTTCTCAGGAGAAACATTTTGGCTTTCAGAAGCAGACGACAAACGGAGTACGTCATCATCCGAGGAGCGCGCCGCTTCCCCATTGGCCGCGCCGGCCGCGCTCCTCCCATTCTCAAAGCATTGCTCAAAGCTATCGCGGACCACCCACTTTTTGACGTCAGTGTTCGGAAAGCGTTCTCGAGCGAACACCCGATCTCCGATAGCCCCCCAGAGGCTAGCACTGCCGAGGCTGGGGAGCTTAGTAAAGATATCGGGGCGCTATGTAGCGGCGGAGGGCTCCGCAGGGCGGCGGACGAGGGAGGCGCAGTCGTCGCTAGCGCGCACTCCGCAGCTGATCAAGTTGAGGAGGAACAGCAGTGGTAAGGAGGAAGGCGACAGAAATAAGCTCATAGCTGCCTTAGCGCATGGTGCTTTTCGATCCCCGGCCGCGGCGGTCGCATTTTCGATGGAGGCGAAAATGCCAGAGGCCCGTGTACTGTGCGTTGTCAGTGCACGTTAAAGAACCCCAGGTGGTCTAAATTTCCGGAGCCCTCCACTACGGCCTTTCTCTCCTCTCTATCTCTTTCACTCCCTTTCCCCCACCCCCACGGACGCTTAGCCGTGCTCACTACGTGGGCTGCAGAAATTAGCGTCCTTTCCTAACCGAACCACAATCATCATCATCATCATTTATGGTGTGAATGATTTCACAATTGTGTTGCCTAATCAGTGACGCAATGTCAAAAAAACGTTTCAGGGACCCTTTAAGCGAAGTTTTTGGCGCGAGGAATCTTTTAAAAGTTTTTAGGTACGTAGAATATTTTTTGGTTTTATTATCTTCAGACGCCTCCTACCAGGATTCAGTGACCAATATTTTAGACGATTTTAACCAACTTGGACGAGGTCTTGTTTTTACACATGAGCTTCCTCGGGAAGGTATGTTGCAGCTTTTAGATCTCAAGCTAGAATTTTGTGAGCGACATGTGTGTTGGTTTTATCAACCTAGGGCAAAAAAGGATCTTTTACCTTTTAAATCAGCGCATTCTAAACTTGTGAAGAGAGGAATTGCGATGTCTGCCATGGATTCGGCTCTTAGAAAATCGTGCCCTCACAAGAAGCAAGAAAGCTTCTCTAATCAGATAAGCCGACTTTTGGCAGCAGGCTTCCCCAAGTCGCTCTTGACTGCAGTTGCGGAAACGCTACTTCAGAAAAGAAAAACCACGAAGAGGGCGTCCGCCATACAGGACAAGGTGAGGCCAGTGGTGGTCCCTTATCTACATAGGATCACCCATCAGCTCAAGAAAGTTGCTGGCAGGCATGGTGTTCCTATGGCGTTGTCTGCGCCGAACAAACTTTCTAAGCTATGCTCCCGCACCGGCGGTGTGAGCAGAGGAGGATGCCAGATCCGACACGGTGTGACCTACGTCCCGTGTGCCGTCGGTGTGGTTTACGCCATCCCGCTCTCATGTGGTAAGACCTACGTTGGTCAAACTGGAAGGTGCGTCAACGAGCGACTCAGGGAACATGCACAAAAAATTAACAAGAACGCAGATAAAGGAGCCCATCTTGTGGCTCATATTAACTCCTGCTGCAATTGTGAAGCACGATTTGAAGGGACGTCGATCCTTGGCAGAAGCAAAAATGAGCATTCGCGGCTGGCTTTAGAAGCTTTTCACATCAGGAAAAGAGATCAGCTCTGTATAAGCGACACATCTTTGTCTCTGCACCCATCTGAATTTGATTTCACGTCATCACGTATCTGATACAGAGATCCACATCTTCACCTTATCACTTTGGTTTATGTTGTGGCGCATGTGCGGTGGGGCTGCCTTGAAGGTATATATGTATTGACAACTGCAGTAATAAATCAGTTGATAGTCAGCGCTTGTGTGTGTCATTTCCTTTCTGTGGTGTGTCTTTGTGTTTGCGCTGGAAATTTTCCCCTCTAAGCTTAAGTTGCGCCCCGCTAAACGCTAAAATTTAGCGGGGTCAGACTGCGCATGCGTACGCACGCTATTCCAGCTTTGCGTTTAGCGATAGCTCGCTATTTGCCGAATTTAGCGGAGACGCAAAACGCTCGCTAAGTTTGTTTAGCGCGGAGAGCATGGCGGCTCCCTACATCTGACGGCTGCCCGTTTCGCATCTATCGTGTCGTCTTGCTGCATTGTGGGACTAGCTGATTCAGAATAAATCGTGTTGCTGGTTTTCGCTTCGACAAAACAACGACAAAACAACGCTGTGGATTCTAGTTTGACCACATTGCACATGCACAACGAAAGCTAAACTCTGCCTCGTCTGACTACGGCAACACTTACGCAATTATTATTGCACGATGTTCTTTTTAATCATTCTTTTTGCGCTTGCGTTGCTCTTTAAGTTACTAAGAACGGCCGACGGCTTTGACACTTTCACTATTCGAATTTAGATGGCGCAGCGAAGGTTTGCGTGCCTTGCGTTTTGCGGTGCGTTGTCGTCACGCGCTATAATAAAGAGCCATGGAATGCTATCGAATAGCACTCCGCAAAAATTTAGCGTGCGTGACTCGCAAACGCTAACGCAAAGATTTTCCGCAATACTAAATCTACCTATTAGCGTCCTTTCCTAACTAAAACCACCACAAATCGATCATACTGTAGGAAAAGTGCGCGCGCTTCGGCTCCGTAGCCTTCGCTGTGCTGCCACAGAAGTTGTCGCAACGAAACGTACTCTCGCATGTAGTGCACGAACGCTAACTTTTGCACGATACATAGCGCAACATACATGTCACCTAATTTCTTTTCCTTTTACTTGCAAGATTATTTCATTGTAATTTAGACAGGTTCCCTTTAAATCGAATTTCGTTTTTTGACGCGTCCGTGCTCCAGTTGGAAGTGTTGCTATTGGTACTAGTTGGAACTGCGCTATTGGCAACGGCCAGTCAAGGTGCGCGTCTCTCACTTGGACTTGCAAACTTGAAATGCGCACATTTGTGGGACAGTGGTATAGTGAACTCTTTTTAGCTCACTCAAACGGTCGCAAACATACCCAGCTACCCATCGGCTGCGACGCGTTCCTGCCAAACTCGCAGGAGAGCCTCGTGAAAGTCACTGAAGTTATTGCGTCACAGAAATGAGAATAGCTACTGTGAATGCAATTGATGAAATGGCTTATTGCGTGCATGTGAGGTGTATAACTGTGCAGCTCCATTTCGGCTTCCAGAGAATTTAAAAATTGGCAGATCCCACGTGCGGCGGGAATCAAGGAAATGCGAAGCACGCATCAGGAACGTAAAATGGATTTGTATTGTTCTCTCGCTATACCGAGTTTGGTACATATGTTAACGAAACGGCTGCGAGAGCACTATGACTGTGGCATGTAAACCGTGCCGCTCATACACGCATGTCATGATTCTAACGTTATGACCTGTCATTTACGTTCGTCATGCAGTCGTGTTGTGCCACAGCAATTTTGGTATACACCCCATTAACGAAACGCGTGGCATGTAGATCATGCCGCCCATGACAGGCATGTCATGCTTTTCATGTTACGACCTGTCATTTATGTTCGTCATGCTGTCGTGTTATTGCATACCAGTTTTTCTATACATCCCACTTACGAAACGGCCAAGAGTGCACCAAGACCGTGGCATATAAATCATGTCGCTCATGACATGCATGCCATGATTTTCATGTTATGAACTGTCATTTACGTTCGTGATGCAGTCATGTTGTGGCATGCCAATTTTCGTATACGTCCCGTTAAAGAAACGCGCGGCATGTAAATCATGTAGCTCATGACAAGCATATCATGATTTTCATGTTGTAACCTGTCAGATCATGCCGACCATGACAGGCATGTCATGCTCTTCATGTTATGACCTGTCATTTATGTTCGTCATGCTGTCGTGTTGTTGCATACCATTTTTTCTATACATCCCACTTACGAAACGGCCAAGAGTGCACCAAGACCGTGGCATATAAATCATGTCGCTCATGACATGCATGCCATGATTTTCATGTTATGAACTGTCATTTACGTTCGTGATGCAGTCATGTTGTGGCATGCCAATTTTCGTATACGTCCCGTTAAAGAAACGCGCGGCATGTAAATCATGTCGCTCATGACAAGCATATCATGATTTTCATGTTGTAACCTGTCAGTCATGGTCGTCATGCAGTGATGTTGCTGCATACCAATTTTCGTATACATACCATTAACGAAAAGACCAGGAGAGCACCAAGACCGTCGCATGTAAATCATGTCACTCATGACATGCAGGTCATGATTTTCATGTTGTGACCTGTCATTTATGATTGTCATGCAGTCATGTCGTGGCATGCCAATTTCCGTATACGTCCCATTAACGAAACGCGTGGCATGTAAATCATGTCGCTCATGACATGCATGCCACGATTTTCATGTTACGACGTGTCATTTATGTTCGCCGTGCAGTCATATCGTGCCATACCAATTTTTTGCATACATCCCATTAACGAAACGGCCAGGAGAGCACCAAGACCGTGGCATGCAAATCATGCCGCTCATGACATGCATGTCATACTTTTCATCTTATGAGCTGTCACTTATGTTCGTCATGCAGTCATGTTGTGGCATACAAGTTTTCGTATACATCCCATTAGCGAAACGACCAGGAGAGCACAAAATCGTAGGCGGCTAGATAGATAGATAGATAGATAGGTAGATAGATAGATAGATAGATAGATAGATAGATAGACAGATAGATAGATAGATACGCTCAAACTCGCCGAAGTTCGCTAAGAAATGCTTCGCATTTAAAAAATAAAACTTCTTGCGCAAGCGGATTCTTTAGCCATCCTACTGTTCCCCGTAGTATACAATCTTCCAAAAAAAAAAAAGACGTTACGTATAGTTGCGTGCAAGGTGCACGTTTGCATGCGTATTTGAGCGAGTGGCTGGCAGATCATTGTGTGTTACATTGGGGTTTCTTCGAGTTAAAGTTCTAAATAACCAACCTGTTATAGATCTTCCATACCGCCATAAAACTGCTCATATAAACCGGGGGGTGGGGGGGCGGGGTTCACTTGAAAATGGCACCCTCAAAAACGCATGATGGATGCGCTCGTATAACCGAAATCAAAATCGCGCGCGAGCGGACTACTTGGCGTATCAACACATGTGCAGAAGCTCCGCCCACGTATCTTTAGCTGCGCTGCCACAGAAAGTTGTCGCCAGGTGTACGCGACGACTGGTCGACGGCCGCCACAGCAGCCCCTACCAGCAGTGGCCGATAGCCGATGATTGGACACACATTGGATTCCCATCGGCTTCCGTTATCATTGGCCAATGCCCTGACTGCGTGATAAAAAAGGGCATGGCCAATGTTTAAAATATGTGAAAGATGGTGGTGAAAGCGGGGAACGTGTTTTTAGAGTTTGTCTTTCCCTTAGTTTTTGGCAATAGCAGTTATAAGTACTGAAACAAAACGTTTCGGAGACACGTGTAAAACTTGTGATGGTGGCCAAGGGCTTTTCTGTAACATACAATATGTTCTCGGATGATCACCAAGTACACTCATGATCATTTCTCCATATTAGTGTATGGAAATTCGTGGCAGAGGAACATATACGTATATACCAATGCCCCCCCCCCCCCCCCCCCCCCAAAAAAAAATGGCAGATCCCACGTGCAGTGGGAATCAAGGAAATGCGAAGCACACATAAGGAACGTAAATTGGATTTGCATTGTTGTCTCGCTATACCGAGTTTTGTACATATGAAGTTAACGAAACGGCTGCAAGAGCACCAAGACTGTGGCATGTAAACCATACCGCTCATACACGCATGCCATGGTTCTAACGTTAAGACTTGTTGTTGTGTCGCGATGCACTAGTTTCTGTTTCGGTTTGCGTGCTTGCGTTGCCGGGTGGCGCCTCGCTCGGCACCGTTGATGATGCGCCGTTAGGGGCGCTTTAGAGGCGTACGTGTAGGATGTGTAAATAAAGAGTGTGTGTGGTAAGCCGCGGAGCGAGTGGTTCTTCTTCGGCGCCCTGCGCCCCACCGTTGCGTTCGTGGCTAGCTGGCGTCCCTGCCGGCCACCCGTCATGTTTTCCGCTGCTTCTTCGGGGGACCCGCTGCAGTCGCGACGCAACAAATGGCGACGAGACAACGGTGAGAACCGTTACTACAACGCATTCTTCACTTTCCTGCCTTTCCCGCGCTCCTTCGCGAGGCCTAACAACCGTGCTTTGTTCTTGCATGGTGAACGCTGCGTCTGTTGCTCTTCTTCGCCTTCGTCGAACACTCATTGAGGGCATTCTGCTATTTTCCGCCTCCTCACTGCTTGCTCTGAGATGGCGTCTGCCATTCCTCCGCCTTTATTTCTGGCTACGCCCGGGGACCCTTCAATCCCATGGTCTGACTGGAAATTAATTTTCCAGGCGTATGCAGACGCGGCTGGCGAGGATGCCAGCAAGCCGGAGCGTCGCAAGGCCCTCCTGCTCAACGCGTTGGGCCACGCCGGCCTGAAGCTCTTCTATACATTGGACGCCGCTAACGCGTCGGCGACGCCAGCGTCTGCCGACGTTTTCAAAGATGCCATCGCCTTATTCGACGCGCACTTCAAGGACGCTACGTGCGACTACGTCGCACGCCTCAAGTTTCAAGAACGCCGACAACTTCCCGGCGAGCCTGTTGCAGATTTCATCATCAGTCTTCAAACGCTCGCCGCGTCGTGCAACTTCGGCGCGCTTGAAAGCGAAATGATTCGTCATCAACTGTTCACCGGCATAGCGTCGCAAAACGTACGCTGTCGCCTTCTGCAAAAAGGCTCCTCCATATCCTTGGCTGAAGCCATTTCAATTGCGCGGGAGGATGAGCTCGTTCGCGTCCAGTTGGAGCAGTTTGCTCCACATTCTGTACAGCAGCTTTCCGCTGCGGGGCAGCAAGGCGCCCATTCTTTGTCCAGCGCGTCTTGTCAAGATGGCGGCCCTTCTTCATCGGTTCGGCGTGGCGGGAAACATGGCCGTCCATCTTCCCAGTTTCAACGCGGCGGTCAACATGGCCGTCCGCCTGCACATTCCTATGGCGGTCCTCAACATGGCGGATCCTCCGCGTCGCGGGGGCGAGGTAACCGGCAATATGGCGACTCAGCATCGTCGAATTTCTCCTTTTCTGAGCAAGAGCGAGCTTTCGGCTCATTTCAAGGTCCTTCAGCGTCTTTTTCGACGCCACATTGTTTTCGCTGCGGGTCTACCCGCCATTTAGCCAATTTTCCACAATGTCCTGCTCGGAACCGCACTTGTTCGGCGTGCGGCAAAGTTGGCCATTTTCAAAAGGTCTGCAATTCTCTTCTTGCACTTCGTCCTGACGCAGCTTCTTCGTCCGCTTCGTTGAGTGCTACCGTGCAGACCAACACGGTCACTGTCCTAAACGTGGATGGTCTCAACGCAACTTCCGAGCCGAGCATCATTGCTTCAGTGGGCGATGTCCCCTTGTCTTTTCTGGTAGACACAGGTGCTTCAGTTTCTTTAATAAGTGCCGCTGACTTTTATAGTCAGCTTTCCGGCATTCGGCTCTTGCCTTCTTACATCGTCTTACAAACTTATTCTAAGGGCACAATTGATAATTTGGGTCATTTCACTGCCCAGGTTTCGTATCGCAGTCGCACTGCATTGATCACTTTTTACGTCACTGCCAATGGCAGCTCGTTGCTGGGACGTGATGCCATTAAGGCATTATCCATAAATATCCTCGGAGCATCTATGACATGTGCCCAAGTCGACATTCAACAGGATCTTCCGGCCAACGCGCCTTCTGCATTTCGTCACCTGTTCACCAGTGAACTGGGTTGTGCGCGTGGTTTCGTGCATAAAGTGACGCGTCGACCTAGTGTGTGCCCAGTGCGTGCTAAACTGCGCCGTATTCCTTTACTGCTTCGTGAGCAAGTATCGGCAGAACTATCCCGTCTTCAAGCCAACGGAATCATCGAGCCTGTCTCTGCTTCCGACTGGGTCTCCCCGCTGGTTGTCGTCAAGAAAAAGGATGGATCCATTCGCCTGTGCGTGGACCTTCGAGAACCAAACAAGGCGATCATCATCGACGGGTTTCCTCTTCCGCACATCGAGGAACTCTTTCATCAACTGTCCGGCGCGGTATGCTTTTCCAAGTTGGACCTCGCGTCCGCTTATCACCAGGTTGAACTGTCTGAATGCAGTAGAGACTTAACCACTTTCATTTCGCACGAAGGCTTGTTTCGTTTTCGCCGCGTGTGTTTCGGGCTTGCATCTGCCCCTGCTGTGTTCCAGAAAATGATGTCAATAATTCTTAAGGGTTGTAGTGGCGCGCTGTGTTACTTGGATGACATTTTGGTATGGGGCCGAAGCCGCGAAGAGCATGACGCTAACTTGCATACTGTTCTTACTCGTATCAGCGAATGTGGCATGAAACTTAATAATAAGTGTATTTTTGCTGTCAGTGAGCTGCAATTCTTGGGACACAATGTCAGTTCCCGCGGGCTAACACCTGTTGAATCAAAAGTCCAGGCCATTGTTAACGCGCCGCGGCCTACTGATGTCAAAACTTTGCAATCCTTCTTAGGTCTTGTTGGTTACTATGCCAAGTTTGTGTCTCACTATGCCGATGTGGTTGAACCACTGCGTACCTTACTTCGACAGGGACAGCCTTTTAACTGGTCAGCTGAAGCTGAGCGGAGCTTCATTCGAATTAAGTCAATCCTGGCCTCGAAGCCAGTTGTCAGTATCTTCAATGAGAAGCTGCCCATTGTCATCACGACTGATGCATCCGATGTTGGACTCGGAGCAGTGTTTCAACAACAGCTAGGTGATCAACTGATCACCATTGCTTTTGCATCACGCACATTGTCCCCTGCCGAGCGCAGGTACTCAGCAGGAGAGCGTGAAGCTCTCGCTTGTCTTTTTGCTTGTGAAAAATGGCATGTGTATGTGTGGGGCCGGCACTTTACTTTGCGCACAGATCATCAAGCACTAGTTGCTCTTCTTTCTGCAGGATCTGAAGGCCGGCGCCCCATCCGAATTTCTCGCTGGTGTTCTCGACTGATGTATTACAACTTCAGTGTGCAATATTGTAAAGGTGCAAATAATGTGGTTGCAGACGCTCTGTCGCGCCTTCCTCTTCAGATACCGGTTACTGAAGAGCGTGATGAGGAAATAGTTTCCTTAGTTACTTCTTGCATCACTAAAGCCGAGCTTCAGGTAGCCACTGCCGCAGATTCCACTTTGTCTCAAGTTCTTAAATATTTACGTGAAGGATGGCCTTCCAAATGTGCTCTTGCTTCTGAATTCTTGCCTTACTTCGCAGTCCGACAGGAACTGTCCTGTGTCGAGGACTTGCTTTTCCGCGATGAACGCGTGATTCCCCCTGCTTCTTTCCGTAACAAGCTAATACAGCTTGCACACGAGTCTCATCCAGGCATAGTTCGCACAAAGCAGAACCTTCGGGATAGGTACTGGTGGCCCGCCTTAGACAAGCAGGTCGAACAGGCAGTCTACAACTGCCACATATGTCAGGCGGCTGACAAGTCAGCCAAACCTTCATTCGCTCCCATGCAACCTGTTCCGTGGCCTGATCAACCGTGGCAAAAACTCGGCATGGATATCATTGGTCCTTTGCACAATGCCCCGCAAAATGCGCGGTTCATTATTTCTGTCATTGATTATCATTCTAAGTGGCCTGAAATTTGTTTCACGCCTACAGTCACTTCTGCAGTTATTATTGAATTCCTCTCTTCCATTTTCAGCCGAGAAGGTTTTCCTGATGCAATAGTAACGGACAATGGTCCGCAATTTCAGTCTCTCCAGTTCGAGACTTTTCTGTCGCAACGCCGCATTCAGCATTTGAACTCGTCAGTCTTTTATCCGCTTTGCAGATTATATTACATAAATTAGTACGTTCAGACTTGCATTCATGAAAACATTGTGTTCATCCTAGTTTCATGTGTATTCTTTCAATGCGTAGCAGTGTGCACGCTGTGAAAAATCTTTTGCATCCGCACATGTGTGCGGAGAATGGTGTGAATTCTTTTGTCTTGTGCATCGCGAGTACTGCAGGAACGTTCTTTCGAGGAGGGGATGATGTTGTGTCGCGATGCACTAGTTTCTGTTTCGGTTTGCGTGCTTGCGTTGCCGGGTGGCGCCTCGCTCGGCACCGTTGATGATGCGCCGTTAGGGGCGCTTTAGAGGCGTACGTGTAGGATGTGTAAATAAAGAGTGTGTGTGGTAAGCCGCGGAGCGAGTGGTTCTTCTTCGGCGCCCTGCGCCCCACCGTTGCGTTCGTGGCTAGCTGGCGTCCCTGCCGGCCACCCGTCATGTTTTCCGCTGCTTCTTCGGGGGACCCGCTGCAGTCGCGACGCAACACTTGTCATTTACATTCGTCATGCTGTCGTGTTGTGCCATAGCAATTTTGGTATACATCCCTTTAACGAAACGAGTGGCATGCAGATCATGCCGCTAATGACATGCATGTCCCGATTTTCATGTAATGACCTGTCATTTATGATCGTCATGCAGCCATGTTGAGCCGAACCAATTTTCGTATAGGTTCCGTGCAGTCGAGTTTTCCATGCGCGACATCAGCGTCAGAATGCACTGCCTGGCGGAGAGAAGAAGCAAAATTGGACAGGAAAATACGCGAACGTGATGCTCGTCTCCAACTCTATAGCAGCAGCGACCGCCCGTCCCACCTTGTTTCGTTTTATTTCCTTTGAGACGCGCGCTCCAAACCTGCGGCAAACTGTTCCAAGGAGACGCGCCGTAGACGCCATCGGGAGCGGACGCGTTTTGCAAGCGCTCCTGACAGCCACCCGTTTTTGTCTTCTAAACTGCATCAATGGCCACGTAAGCGGCCAAGGAGCTTCTTACGGTGTCAAATACATCGCACGAAGTTTCCCGAGCGAGTTATTCACCATTCCGATAAGAAACATCGAATTATCGGCACTGTTATATCAGCTCTCAGCGGGCCTGCCGCTAGGCCTGCAAGATGCCCGGCCATGACGTGGATGGAGAAGAGCTACCCGCTGCCGACGCTCTCGACACCGACGGAAGCAGCTGGCGTCAAGTTTATGCCAGAAGCCGAAAACCAGCTTCATCCTTGAAGAAAACGTCAGTCGTTGACACTTCGACAGAAGAGCCGCAGAAAGTCCTCGCATCGATTCGGCGTAATGCCCCCAGACCACCTCCACTTCCAGCCGATGACTATAAAATAGTTCTCCGCATACGTGGCGGCTTCAACTGTGCGGACACGCCGCTTCCGAAGCTCATACATGCAATCCTCCAAGCTGCAGCGCTCACAAGATCTCTTCAGGATCAATACCGCATCAACGCGGTAAGCAACACCATTCTTGTCAGCACACCGGACTCTAAACGCACCGATGCCTACTTTCAAATCAAAACCATCAAGATGGACAACCGCAGCTATGAAGTAGCACGCCACATCACCGATCCGTCGAACACCTGCAAGGGGGTCATTCGCAACGTTCCCGTAGACCATACAGCTGAAACAGTCATGTCAAGCCTATTGGACTACGACAGACTGGGCCTCATCCTAACTGGACGCCGCATGGGAGCCACCACGTCAGTCTTAGTCACCTTCAGGGGTACACGCGTGCCATATTATATCAATTACCAAGGTGGCGTCATCCGGTGCGTACCCTACCGCTATAGGACGGAAGCCTGCAATCTCTGCCGCACAGTAGGCCACAGGCCGGATGTTTGTCCGAGCGCCCCTCAATCGTTATGCCAAGTGTGTGGCGTTCCGAATCCCCCACATGATCATGACTGTCAACCTAAGTGTGTGGTGTGCCAGAAAGACCATCCCACCGGCTCCCCACAGTGTCCGCAACGCTACAAACCAAAGCCGAAGCCTGCACCCTTGCTTTTTGAGAAAGACGCAGCTTCCCTCCTTGGACCAAGCACGCTATCGCAAAACAATCAAAGAGGACGCTCACCTACGCTCACCAAGTCCCACGAAACGCCAGGAACGCCGCAGCCGCAGCCGAAGTCGCAGCAGACGCCGCAACAGAAGCAGAAGCAAAAGCGTTTACCCAGACAACAGCCGCCGGACAGGCCCTGGAAATCAGGTGAGCTGGGCACAGGTAGCCTCCCCTGAAAGCTCCATTCAAAGGCAATTAAAACAAATGCAGGATGAGATGGCTAACTTGAGGGCAGAAAATGCGAAGTTACGTCTCGAGCTTCAATCCTTTAAACAATCACCCGCATGCGTGCCTCCCCAAGCCTCACCTCTCACCTCCACAGTTGTCTCGCCAGCACTAACAACCTCTCCCTCAACTACCCCTGTTACTGGAGATACCGCTCAACCCCCTGCGCAGAAACGCAAAATTTCGGCCCCTATAACGTCATTCGAAGAGAGAGTGGACAAAATTGAAGAGAAGCTCGAGAAAGTCGATAAATTCGAAGAGAAAGTAAACAAACTCGAGGTAAAGCTAGACAATTTCATTACTTTTTCCACGGCATCTTTTCAGAAACTTCATGAAACCGTAGCATCGATACAGCAGGCTATAATTCCAATGCAAAGGACATTAGATAGAGTTACACAATGGATCGACACGGTCCATGCTAACCATCCAGAGCTTGCCGCGCCTAAGCCAAATCCACCCGCTGAAAATGCCACCTCGTAACCGCACCGAACTTTGCGTATGGCAATGGAACTGCAGGGGTTTCGCCAGAAAAAAGCAAACCTCCTGCAGTATATCAAGTCCCAGGATAACCCTCCCCCGATCATTGCATTACAAGAAACTCATGGTGTTGTGCAGCTGCCAGGCTATAGAACACATCAAAACCCGGCGGACGATAAACCCAACACTGCCGTCTTAACTCAAAAGCACCTTACCGTTACTTACTCGAAATTTGCAGACATCGACATTGAGCACGACTTCCTCCAAGTACTACCCCCCAAACTTAAAACACCACTGTTACACATTCTTAATGTGTACAGCCGTCCCCAATGCAAGCAACACCGCTTCGACACCCTATTCGCACGAGCTCTATCTTCGGCAGGCAAGGAACCCCTCCTCATAGTGGGGGATTTCAATGCGTCCCACCCAGTGTGGGGTTACAGCACATCTACACCAAAGGGAAGGGCCCTTTGGTCCCAAATCCAGACACACCGCCTTACACTGCACAACGACCCAGAAATGCCAACTCGTTTGGGGAATAGTGTAAATAAGGACACGTCCCCTGATCTTACTCTCACTCACAGAGCTGCGCAAACACTATGGACTAACACCCAAATTAACCTAGGAAGCGATCATTATATAATTACAATTACACTACAATTCAAACACCGACCTTCAGCACCCAGACCACTAACGTTCACTAATTGGGACAACTTTAGGGCGTCCCGAAACAACACTGCTCCATCAGAAATTGAGGACATTATAGAGTGGACCGAACAGCTTCAAAAAGACATTGAAGCCCACACCCAAACCCTTACCCCTGACACACCGTTAACCACTGTTGACTCCAAGCTCCTGCACATGTGGGAAGCAAAGCAATCACTGTTGCGGCGGTGGAAACACCAGCGTCACAACAGGAAACTTCGCATAAGGATAGCTAAATTAGACCGCCAAATAGAGCAATACGCGACTCAATTGGCGGCGCAAGAATGGGGCCAGATATGTGAAGGACTACACGACAACCTTAGTAATAAACGAACGTGGCAACTCCTCAGGTACCTATTAGACCCCTCTACATCTCGAACACGACACTGCCACACCATTACCAAACTTTTACACGAACATAAGGACAAATTAGGAGAGTTTTTCGATAACCTTCGTGCGTTACACTTACCCCCATCTAGCAAGGACCCTGCGCCTTCTTATACAGGCGAACCGAACGCCTCACTTGATGCGGAGATTACGGAAGCGGAAGTTAGGCACGCCCTCGCCACCCTCCGTACCAAGTCAGCACCGGGCCCCGACCGCGTCAGCAACAAACTGCTTAGAAATCTTGACGCACCGTCAATCAAGGCGTTGACAAAGTACTTTAATCAGTGTTTTGACAAGGGCGTCCTTCCACCATCTTGGAAGGCCGCCCGAGTCATATTTATACCCAAGCCGAATAAACCTCCCAAAATAGAAAATCTTAGGCCCATTTCTCTCACATCGTGCCTCTGGAAAGCTATGGAGCACGTGCTGCTTGCGCGTCTTCGGAGGCGCGTAGAGGATAATGGGCTACTTCCTCCACAAATGATTGGCTTTCGATCATCGCTTTCGGCGCAAGACACGATGCTTCGCCTGCAACATGACATCATAATTCCAAATCAGAGCGAGGATACACAGGCAATAGTGTGTCTGGATATACATGGAGCATTTAATAATGTAGCCCACTCGGCTATATATTCTGGCCTTAACCACATTTCTTGTGGTTCTAAAACTTACTCATACATAGCCAGCTTTCTCACAGACCGCACAGCAACACTAACGTTCGGACAACAGCAGTCATCACCTTATACACTGGGCAGCTTCGGCACGCCTCAGGGATCGGTACTCTCCCCATTCCTTTTTAACCTGGCTATGCTACCTATTCCCACTACTCTTCAACAAATCCCAGAACTAAGCGTTTCCATCTATGCCGATGATATTACCTTATGGGTGAAGGGAGGCTCAGATGGACACATTCAAGATACTCTGCAAGCAGCTGTAGACATAACGGCAGCACTGACTTCCAAAATGAACCTTCGCTGTACCCCCAGTAAATCAGAGTTACTCCTCCTTCCAACCCGCCGTCGAAACAGACATGCTCCTATGGTCGAGGTTCACATGAACGGCGATCCAATCCCTACAGTCTCACGTATTCGTGTATAGGTCTATTTATTCAAAATAACCGACTTAACACGCACACACTCAACACTTTACGCACTACCGTCGAAAACACGCTAAGAATAATTGGGAGAATCTCGGGCAGAAAAGGAGGGCTCCGGGAGTCGGAGCTACTGCGTCTCGTACAGGCTTTCATAATAAGTAAGATCACTTATACCCTCCCATACCTTCACCTTACAGGGACAGAGGAGGATGTGGTGAACACCCTCCTCCGCCGTGTTTACAAATATGTGTTAGGAATCGCATCAACCGCATCTAACGCACGACTACACCAGACTGGTGTCATAAATACTTTGTCCGAAATTATCGAAGCTCACCTAACGGCACAATACGCTAGACTCGCGACTACTAGTACAGGTCGTCACATCTTAGCTTCTACCCACATAAATTTCACTTCTATAACCAAACCCAAGTACGACATTCCGCGTCACATACACGACCAATTACACATATCTCCCCTTCCAAAGAACATGCACCCCACGTACCATACTCAACGACGAATCCAAAGGGCAAAAGCCCTTCAGAAAAGATTACAAGGAGCGAAAGACGTGCTCTATGTCGATGCAGCAGAATACCTATTTTCCCCGTCCTATTTCCTTTCAGCTGTAGATTCCAATGGCAAGGCAATCACAATGGCATCCATCTATGCCACTTCTTCAGAGGAGGCAGAGGAGGCTGCCATTTCATTAGCATTATCCATCCCCGATATCACTATGATTATTAGTGACTCCAAAACTGCCATACGTAACTTCAGTGCCGGTCGTATCTCGGAGACTGCCCTTTCAATTCTTAATAAGCATCCCCCCACGCAGGACATTGCTCTCATATGGACGCCCGCGCATGCGGGACTGAGTGGCAATGAGGCGGCTCATGCCTGTGCCCGAGGAATGACGGGCCGAGCGCAGGCTACTGGCGCCGCCTTAGGACACACAGTCCCATTCAGTGCGCGGGATCGTCTTCTGACCTTCCATGACATAACAAATCACTACCGCCTTCAACGCACCGTATACCCCCCCTTACACCGTGGAGCTGACCGTCAATGCGAGATTTTGTGGCGCCAGTTGCAAACTCGCACGTTTCCTACGCCTGCTTTCCGTCATCTTATACACCCTGCTGTATATCCCTCCCCCTCATGCATTTTCTGCACTCAAAAAGCCAATCTCGACCACGTCATGTGGGGGTGCGCTCGACACCCCCCACCTAAATCACTTAATATTAATAATAAGGAGCAGTGGGAGGCTGCTATGCGCAGCTCGGCGCCCGAGGTCCAGGACCAGATCCTGGATTGGGCCAAGAGGATAGCGGATACCTACGCAGGGTAGGTTTCTCCGCTGCCTCCGCCACTGTCCCTTTCCCTCCTGGGATAAATAAAGTTTTTCTCCTCCTCCGGTTCCAAAGGGCGACGCCGCGAGCGTTCGTGTGGTTCGCAGCACGCCCGGAAAGCAGCGAAGAAACGCGCGTGTCGCTGTCGCCTCGGTTTCCACCGTGCGCGCGCGTCTCATACGTGCGACCCAAGCGGCCATTGTCAGCGATACTGAGCCGTTAGACGAGAGCTACGTAGCGCCCTCTGGTAAGCAGACGGAGCCCATACATCCCATTAACGAAACGGCAATGTAGCGCCAGGACCATGGCATGTAAATCATGCCGGTCATGACACGCGTGTCATGATTATAATGTTATGACCTGTCATTTACGTTCGTCATGCTGTCGTGTTGTGCCATAGCAATTTTGGTATACGTCCCATTAACGAAACGCCTGGAATGTAAATCATGCCACCCATGACATGCATGTTATGCTTTTCATGTTATGACCTGTCATTTATGTTCGTCATGCAGTCATATTGTTGCATACCAGTTTTCGTATACATCCCGTTAACGAAACGCGTGGCATGTAAATCATGTCGACCATGACATACATATCATGATTTTCATGTTGTGACCTGTCAGTCATGTTCGCCATGAAGTCATGTTGTGGCATACCAATTTTCGTAAACATCCCATTAAAGAAACGGCCAGGAGAGCACCAAGACCGTCGCATGTAAACCATGTTACTCATGACATGCATGTCATGATTTTCTTGTTATGACCTGTCATTTATGTTTTTGATGCAGTCACGTTGTGGCATGCCAATTTACGTATACGTCCCATTAACGAAAAGCGTGGCATGAAAATCATGCCACTCATCACATGCATATCATGATTTTCATGTTATGACCTGCCATTTATGTTCGTCAGGCAGTCAAGCTGTGCCATATCAATTTTCGCATACATGCCATTAGTGAAACGGCCAGGAGAGCACCAAGACCGTGGCATGTAAATCATGCCGCTCATGACATGCATATCATGATTTTCATGTTATGACCTGCCATTTATGCTCGTCATGTAGTCATGATGTGGCATACCAATTTTCGTAAACATCCGATTAGCGAAACGGTCAGAAGAGCACAAAATCGTAGGCGGCTAGATAGATAGATAGATAGATAGATAGATAGATAGATAGATAGATAGATAGATAGATAGATAGATAGATAGATACGCTCAAACTCGCCGAAGTGCGCTAATGAATGCTTCGCATTTAAAAGAAATAAAGAAATGCGGAAGCGTGGCTGTACTGTACGATGTGGTACAATTTGTCATGAGGTCGCACAAATTTCAGCTGTACCGGAATGACCAGAAACGTGTACTTTTGCGGTCAGTAAGCGCTAGTTGCTGTACGGATTACTTCATTTCTTTCTTTATCTAGAGAATCATACAGACTTGCACATAACGTTTGCAACGTTTGAGTTTTGCGACGCTTCCCGCGCACCATGCACGTCGGCCGCTATATAGTGGTACTGCGCTCAAAAAAGATAGTTCATGAAAGAGCATCCGAACAGGCGTTTTTCCCGAACTCGCAAAGTACAGCAGTTGCTAAGCAGTTATGTAACTGTACATAGATCTTCAAATTTATTTCATTTGATCAAGCTTTAAGCATGTATTGGCATGTACATGTTTGTATTACAGCGCGCGGGTTTTTTCCCGACTCCCCCCGCGACTCCTACCTGTTCGCGTTTCTTCTGCGTGCGTTGCTCACACGGTACGGTTTATGAGTGACAAGCTTGCGTTGAAATGAAAGGTGAGTAAATTTCAGCGGTCTCTTTATTGCTCTTTTCGCTCAATGCAATGTGCAATTTGGTGACGAGGTGCTGAGACGTAAATCGCTGATGTCTTTATGTATTCCTAGCGCCTCTCACGTTATCGGCGGAAACATGCGAAGCGTTTTTAGATACGGCGTTCTAGCACCAATTCAATTAGCCTCGATTTTTAGTGAGTGATCCACTGTTTTCGGGAAAAACGATGTGCGATACAAAATTAGTTCGACGGACGATCTTCCGTTCGCGCCATGCCTATGTGTGCGTATACGTATGTAGTACATGCATGTGTATACAGTGCAAAATGCATCGCACCTGTACACGCTCAATTTTTTAACAGTATCACGTAAGTGCTGACTCCCTTGACCACGGTTTATGGTAGCGACTCATATAGGCGAGAATTAACTAACGAGAGTCGCTCTACGATGAGCAGCGCTGAAAACGCATGTGCACTCGTGTGCGATGCGTGCTCGGTGTCGGTCATGCTACTTGGAGGTCTCAGGGTAATGCACCGTCTTCATTATCTGTGCGATCGTGAGCTTATAATAACGCTACGGTTAAGCTGATCGTCGTCGCTTATTAAAAAAATTGCAAGGGTGTGCCGGCATTGATCAAGGATGCAGTCAAGGAGTTATCGGTGAATTTGGCAGTTTGCAGCGATATTTTGACTGTGAGCTAAATGGAATAATGTAATAAAATTTACAGTTAGTAGCAAAAAATAGACGCTGTGTAGACAAAGTGTGGTCTGACGTGAACGAAGTGCATGCCGGCACTGATGTCTGCAGATCGCTAAATGGCTGTGGATAACTTGTGTGCAGGGGATAAAAATAAAACCATTATTTGCCCATCCCAAGCAGCCATCTTTTAATTGCCATAGGCTGAGAAGTGTGACCACTCGCTCATTTCAGTTAAAGTGCAGTCCATGTAACCGTTTGAACTGTTGCTGTTGGTGCACCTTGGCTTTCATTTTTAATACCGGCTCCTGTTTTCAGGTTTAGATTGAGCTGGAGCCATCGTCGAATGGCTGCAAGAGGTCTTGTACGCGGTCATTTTTATGTCTGTGGCATCATTTGTCGAGACAAGAGGGAATGGTTTCTGGCTGACTTTGAGAATTAATTGTAAATTCCAGGCCGCGTGCTGCGCTATAGCGTTTGACTCGTGTGTTCTCAGGATCCTCGACTACCGATCGGCAGCGTTTTCTGACCATGCTCAAAAAGTGTTGCAGGGCCCCTTTAAGTGGGCCATTTGTTGTTGTTTTTCTTCATATTGCTACGGACCCGTGCCACCGACCGTCAAGAGGCGAATAGAGAAAGACGACGAGGAGGACGTTTTAGCGAGGCTTGCTCGGGCTTCTTGTTCATGGCCAAGCTCCTCAGCGTTCCTTTCTAAATACTTCTGTATATAGCTTCGCCTCTTGCGTCTTTCCTCGTAACATCTTTGGTGGAAGTGCTGGGTAACCTTCTCGACACGGAGCTTCGCAGTGGACGCTTTCTCGAGCCTACCTTCATGGCTCCAGAAGATACCTCGTCCACAGGGGATGCAGCGCCCACCCGAACACCTGCTGCCAATACGTCCTACATCACTGTCGCCCCTCCTCGTGACCCTGGCATTTTCTCTGGCACCAATGGGCAAGATGTCGAGAAGTGGCTCAACCTCTACGAGCGTATCAGCACAACGAACCGGTGAGACCCTACCATCATGCTCGCGAACGTTATATTTTACCTTGGCGGCACCCCTCGTGTCTGGTTCGAAACGCACGTACGACCGCATCCGCCGTCGCTTTTACTGGCCCGGCCTCGCTCGATCAGTCCGACGCTACGTTGCTGCCTGTGATTCCTGTCAGCGTCGAAAAACTCAAGTGCGACCTGCTGGTTATCTCCAGCCGATAGACATTCCAGTGGAGCCGTTCTTCCGCGTTGGGCTTGATCTCCTTGGCCCATTCCCAATATCATCCTCCGGGAACAAATGGATAGCCGTCGCAACGGATTACGCCACCCGTTATGCCATCACGCGGGCACTTCCGACCAGTTGTGCCACCGATGTCGCAGATTTTCTCCTGCGTGACATCATCTTGCTCCACGGCGCTCCGCGACAGCTGCTCACTGACCGTGGCCGCAACTTCCTCTCGAAAGTTATCAACGACTTATTACGTTCCTGCTCCACGAAACATAAACTGACCACCTCCTACCACCCTCAAACAAACGGTTTGACGGAACGCTTGAACCGAACTCTCACAGACATGCTGTCAATGTACGTCTCGAAAGACCATCATGACTGGGACGTTGCTCTGCCTTATGTCACGTTCGCGTACAGTTCTTCGCGTCACGACACTGCCGGATTTTCTCCATTTTATCTGTTGTATGGACGCGAGCCGACCTTGCCCCTTGACACCACTGTTCCTCTGGCGGCCACCTCAGCGACCGAGTACGCGCGCGATGCCATTGCTCTCGCCGACTACGCACGCCAGATTGCCCGTACTAGGCTGAATGCTTCTCAAACCGCGCAGCGCCACCACTACGATGTCCGACACCGCGACGCACACTTCTCGCCTGGCGAACTCGTACTCCTTTGGTCACCTTCTCGCCATGTGGGGCTGTCCGAGAAGCTCCTTTCTAAGTACACAGGGCCTTACCGCGTGCTCCGCCAAGTGACGCCCGTAACCTACGAGATTGCCCCGGTCAATGCCTCCTCGCCCTCTCCTGTCGGGTCCTGCGACATACATATCATGCACATCAGCAGGCTCAAGCTGCACATCAGCAGGCTCAAGGCCTACCACACTGTTTCGGAGCCATGATCGTGCACACGCCGGGATGGCGCTTTTGACGCCGGGGGGTAGTGCTACGGACCCGTGCCACCGACCGTCAAGAGGCGAATAGAGAAAGACGACGAGGAGGACGTTTTAGCGAGGCTTGCTCGGGCTGCTTGTTCATGGCCAAGCTCCTCAGCGTTCCTTTCTAAATACATCTGTATATAGCTTCGCCTCTTGCGTCTTTCCTCGTAACAATATTTTCTGTCATGTTTTCTTTCGTATGGATGAGGTTCCCACACAAATGTGGAAGCTACCCCTAGTAATAAACTGGTAGTGGAAAATAATGAAACAATGTAACCATCAACTCTTGTTTCCTTCATGTCAGTACATGTGCTGTTATCCTCGTGACCATGCATAACCAACTAGCATTTCAGAAAATATTTCTGCTGTGCATTTTTTTGAAGGAATGTTGAAACCGAGTGCCTGAGCATTTGCTTTCAACATTCAACTTAAAAGAAAAATTTGGCTCACAGTATTTTGTGTAATTGTATTTCACAGCTGCAACACACATGGTTGTTCAGTAGTAGTGATGCAGCTGCGGATTTTACAAAAAGGTGGCTGATGTTTGCTGCTGATGAGGAAGGTGGATTCACACAAAGCCGGCGTGCCATGAGTAAAGAATAAGCTCAAGGAACACTACGTAATCTCGAGGAGGAGGAATGGACCAATGGTGTATTGCATGGTGTAAATAAACATGAAGTATTAAAAATATTTGCCTTGTGACTTATTTGGGTGGGACTGACCAAAACCTAGCAAAAAGCTGGACATGAAATGGGCCAAGATGAAAAACTAAAGTGCTAGAAATTGCGTTCACCAGAACGCTTGGACCTCATATCGACGACAGGCTTAATAGCTATTTATACGGTATTCCATAAAAAAAATTGTCAGATCCCACGTGCACTGGGAATCAAGGAAATGCGAAGCAGGCATCAGGAACGTAAAATGGATTTGCATTGTTGTCTCGCTATACCGAGTTTGGTATATATTATGTTAACGAAACGGCCGCGAGAGCACCATGACTGTGGCATGTAACCCGTGCCGCTCATACACGCATGTCATGATTCTAATGTTATGACCTGTCATTTACGTTCGTCATGCAGTCGTGTTGTGCCATAGCAATTTTGGTATACATCCCATTAACGAAACGCGTGGCATGTAAATGATGCCGCCCATGACAGGCATGTCATGCTTTTCATGTTATGACCTGTCATTTATGTTCGTCATGCTGTCGTGTTGTTGCATACCAATTTTTCTGTACATCCCACTTACGAAACGGCCAAGAGAGCACCAAGACCGTGGCATATAAATCATGTCGATCATGACATGCATGTCATGATTTTCATGTTATGAACTATCATTTACGTTCGTGATGCAGTCATGTTGTGGCATGCCAATTTTCGTATGCATCCCGTTAACGAAACGCGTGGCATGTAAATCATGTCGCTCATGACAAGCATATCATGATTTTCATGTTGTAACCTGTCAGTCATGGTCGTCATGCAGTGATGTTGTTGCATACCAATTTTCGTACACATACCATTAACGAAACGACCAGGAGAGCACCAAGACTGTCGCATGTAAATCATGTCACTCATGACGTGCAGCGAGCGAGCGAGGAACTTTATTGAAAAGGACCAAAGGGATCGGGGTCAGGGGTGGAAGCGAAGAGGCTCCATCTCTTCACCCGGTCGGTGGCTCCACCCAGGTCGGCACGGGAAGATGTAGCTCCTCCGCTATGGCCCGGGCCCTCCGGACAGCCAAAAGTTGTAGCCCCAGGTCGGGACTGCGTAACGCACCACTCCACGACTCCTCGTCGTTGAGTCGCTCACGCGCGTTGGCGGGACACTGCCAGAGCATATGTTGTAAGTTGCAGCTCTCGAGGCCACATTTGGGGCAGCCCGGTGGGAAATCCGGCTCTATCCTGTGGTATGAGCGTGGGCTGGGATAGATGCCAGTTTGCAAGCGCCGGAGCGTAACACCCTGGGCTCTGTTCAATCGCGCGTTGGGGAGTGGGTAAAGCCTCCTCCCCAGCCTGTAGTGATTTGTAATCTCGTGATGCGTCGTCAGTGGGTCCCTTTCCAGACTCAGCCCCTCTTCAGTGGCCTCTTCTATCCTCGCGCGGTTCGTGCATTCACGCGCGAGGGTGTGGGCGGCGATGTTGGGGTTGAACACGCTGAGACACTCCATGTGCGCCGGGAACCAGGAGATGTTGTGGTCCCCGGTCCAGCGCGGACTGTTCCGACTTGCTCGGACTATTCGGGCGGCCAATGATGAGACCGTGCCCGCGGAGAAGGCCCTAACAGCCGTTCTCGAGTCTGAATAGATTGTCGCTGGTGTGGTTGCCGCTTGAAGTGCCAGGGCTATGGCCGCCTCCTCCGCAACGCTCACGCTGTTTGTACGGATCGTTGCGGTCATGATTGGATTGCCTCCACCGTCGACGACGGCGACGGCAAAAGCCGTTTCACAGTGGTATTCTGCCGCGTCAACGAAGAACGTTGCGTCCCTGTTTCTGATGCCGCGGATGATCGCCCTGGCCCGGGCCACTCTCCTTCCTGCATGGTGCACGGGATGTACGTGCCTAGGGATGGGGTCTACCTGTATATCCTCCCTCTCTTTGCACGTTAGCATGGTGCGCTCCTTGAGCTCGATTCCGGGGAGGGCGGCCATCCCAGCTTCATCTAGTATTTTTATTCCTGCTTTAGTGCTTGATAGGCGTGTTCTTTGTGCCGTGAAGTGCGCCTCGACGAGTTCGTCTGTGGTGTTGTGTAGACCTAATTCTAGGAGCCGTTCCGTGCCGGTGGTTTGCGGCAAGCCCAGGGTCCTTTTGAGACCAGTTCTAATGAGAGCATCGAGTTTTCGTTTTTCAGTTTGGGTCCAGCTCATGTATGGGGCCGCGTAATTAACGTGGTTGATGAAGAAGGCGTCGAAGACCCTGAGTAACAGGTCCTCTCTCAGGCCTTCGTGCTTGCTTGTCACTCTAGAGATCATACGTAGCATGCTGTTAGCTTGAGTTTCTATCCGCTTGATGACGTCTGCGTTGCATCCTCGCGCGTCAATCCACATGCCAAGGATTTTTATAGTTTTGACTCTCGGGATCGGCGTTCCGAATCGGGTTTTGACTTGGACGGGTATTGAGTCTAGTGTTTCCGAGAATCTCATGCCCTGTCGGGCCTTTCGGTACAGAAGTAGTTCCGATTTTTCCACAGAGAGTGTTAGTCCCGTACTTTCCAAAAACAGTTCTGTGACATTCATAGCCTCTTGCAGGGACTCTTCGAGCGTAGCCAACGATCCTCCTTTGCACCATATTGTAATATCGTCCGCATATATTGCGTGGCCGATGCCAGGTACTTTACTAAGCGATTCGGACAGCCTGTGCATGGCGATGTTAAAGAGTAAGGGTGATAGCACCGATCCTTGTGGTGTTCCCTTGTCACCTAGGGCAAAAGCTTCGCTCGTGATTGAACCGAACTTGAGTTGCGCCTCACGGTCCGTCAGAAAGGACTGCACGAACCGATGAAAGCATCTTCCCAGGTTCAGCGACGAGATCTCCTGTAGAATGTGTTTGTGCGAGACAGTGTCGAAGGCCTTGGCTAGGTCTAGCGCGAGGATTCCCTTAACGTCGCGCGATGGGTTGTCTATGACGGCCTTCTGTATGAGGAGGAGAGCGTCCTGTGTGGACAGGCCTCGTCTGAACCCAATGAGATTGTGGCGAAAGAGATCGTTGCGTTCGATGTATTCCGTAACGCGGTTATGAATAACGTGCTCTGCCACCTTGCCAAGGCACGATGTGAGTGAAATGGGTCGTAGGTTGCGCATCTCCGGCGCCTTTCCGGGTTTCGGGATGAGTACAACCTTCGCAGTGCGCCATTCCCGGGGCACTTCACCTTCCTTCCAGATTTTGTTTATTTCTACTGTAATGGTATCTATGGCCTTGTCGTCCAGGTTCCGTAACAGTTTGTTGGTGATTCCGTGGGGACCTGGAGCTGACCTTCCGTTAAGATTAAATAATGCGTGCCGAACTTCGGATATCGTGAAAGGCTCGTCAAGTTCCGGCCTGTCTTCGCCTTTGTACACGTTGTCCTTGTTTCCTGCAGTGGCATTCTTGCTTCTGATGGGCAGGTAGATATTGGCGAGTTCCTTAACGAGCTCGTTTTTGGAGCTTCCCGTGCTTATTTTCTTGTTAATGATGCGGTCTGTGGCCAGCATGGCTGCCCCTCTAGACGTTTTGTCATTGAGGAAACTTTTGAGGAGGCCCCACTTGCTGCCCCGGCGCATTTTGCTGTCGGTTTCGTTGCATTTCTCGACCCACTGTTGTCTCACGAGTTCTTTGGCGTATGCTTCTATTTCCTTATTGAGCGCGGATATTTTGGCTCGTAGCCGCCTGTTGAGGCGGTGCGTACGCCATCTTCCGAGTAACGCGTTCTTGGCTTCAAGCATATGCGCTAGCCTGGAGTCCATCTTCGGGACCTCAATTTGCGTTTCTATCTCTTTGGTGGCTTTTTCCACTGCCAGCTGTAGGTGTGGGATTAGTTCCGCGTAGCTCTCGTCACTGTTGGCCTCCTCCTCGCGTATGCGTCTGAAGAGGTCCCAGTCCACAAACCGGTGTTTGTTGGTTGGTGGGGGCTTGGCTTCTGTAACAATTTCTAGTATATAGTGATCACTGCCCAGGTCCTCTGTCAGGTTGTCCCACGAGCCGTCCGTATTCTTTAGGTAGGTGAGGTCCGGTGTGGTGTCGCGCTGAACCGAGTCCCCTCTTCTGGTAGGGAATCTTGGGTCCGTGATCAGTGTGAGTCCCAATTCTGCAGCTAGGTTGGCTAGTCTAGTACCTTTGGCCGTGTTGTAGCTGTGACCCCATTCCGTGTTGGGGGCGTTAAAGTCTCCGGCTATGACCAGGGGCTTGTTTCCAGCTTTCCGCATGGTCGTCATGAAGAGATTATTGAAGTCCCGTTGCCTGTCCCTGGGTGAGCTGTATACGTTCAGTAGCAAGACGCAGGTTCGAGATCTTTGCCCTGGGATGATTTCTACTAGTTGTGCCTCTAGGCCTCGCTTGTAGTGTGGTACGGTGTGTTCTATAAAAGAGAGACCCTTCACCACTAGTGTAGCTATACATCTACCCGTGTCTCCTTTACTGGAGACGGCGTGGTATCCCGGTAGGGTTACGTCCTCCACCGTAAGTGTCTCTTGTAGTAAAATAATGTCCGGCTTGTGCTTCATCGAGCGAATAAGTTGCATTAAGGCAGCTTTGCGCTTGCTGAAGCTGTGGCAATTCCACTGCCAGATTTTTAGTCCGTTACTTGGTCCTGCCATGATTACTGATTGTTGGTGCTTGTTCCCGCTACTGGGCCGTTAGGACTAGGTCCTTGTTGCGGCTCGGTTGGGGTGGTTGCTAACCTACTTTTCGCGAGCGCCCTGGGGCGTTCAAGTGCCATGATTCTTTTTTCCATTGAGGATAGTATCCTAGGCACTTTAGTCAGAGTCGTATCGACTTTTGTCCGCCATTCCTTTTCATTCTCTACCTTTGTATTTTGGAGGGACTCGGTCGTGAGTTCCTCAGTAATGTTGCACTCCTCTTCCTCTGTGCTATCTATTTTCTCTTCTGCGGGAGGCGTGGCTCTGCGCTTGGCCTTATTCCATAGGGGTATTGCTTCCTGCGGTTCGCCTTGTGTTTTAGCTTTGAAAGCCTCGAACGATGCTTTAAGCTCAGCGATATCCCTACGGAGCTGCTTGTTTTCAGCCTCGAGAGCTTGCATGCGGGGATCGACTACATGCTCTGTCGTGTCCCTTACCGTTGTTTGGTTGCCGCGGCCGGTGCCGGAGGGGCCGGTCTTTTGGGGCTCGTCGACTTTGTCGGCCCAGGTAGTGTGCTTGTCGTTTTGTGAGCGATTTCTGCTGCGGGATTGTCTCTGGTTGCCTCGCCGGGGAGATGGTTGCTCCTCCCGCGTTGTCGAACGAGAGCGCCCTCTGGAGCGAGAGCGTGAAGGACCTCTTGAGCGGGAGCGTGAGCGCCCTCTAGAGTGAGATCGGGAGCGGAGGATGCCCGCACCTGCCGCGCCTGCCGTTGTGACGTCTCCAGGCCCTTCGGCGCCGTTGTTCGCCTCCGCTTGCCGTTTTCGCGCCCGTTGTCTACGTCGCCGCCGTCTTCTCCGTACGATGTACGGCACTTGAAATCGTTCATTGCAGTCTCTGCATCCCGTGAGGTGTGAGCCCCCGCACAACCCACACTTGGGGGTGCACTCGTGTTGTTCCTTATCGCCCTCCGAGTTGAGGACCACTGATACACCACAGCCGCGGCATTTCGCTTTGTCCTCCTCGCTGCTGGGGCACACGTCGGCGCGGTGCCCGACTTGGCCGCAGGCGAAACAGACGTCCACGTGTCTTCTATATAGATAACACGGCACCAGTGCTGCTCCACATATGACTGTGTCTGGTACTTTCAAACCAGCGAAAAGGACAACCACCGCTGGTGTAGTCTTGATGCGTTTAACTTCGAGGGCCGTAGGATTACGGTTTGTGACGATCATGCTGTTCAGGGTTGCGTTGTCGATCGCTGGGTCGATGTTTCGCAAAACTCCCTTGCAAGTGTTCTCCGGGGCGGCCACGTATGCAGAGGTCTCGAAGGCGCCCGTGCGGGTGTAAATTTTGCGGATTTGGACGTACTTCCGTGCGTTGAAGTCATGTGGGGTGGAGATGACTATAATGTTCTGTACCTTGTTTGGGCAGACCGTGTCCTCTTTGGTCTGCTCTGGCGTAAGTCCTGCCGCCATGATCAAGGACTGGGCCAGGTGAACGGTGTCCGCTTCGGCCACGTTGAGACCTCCTCTCGGGCGCACGATAACCTTAATGTCGCTCTTTGGGAGCCTCGGCATGCGCGAGGTCGCCATGATTCGTTTCTGGCTGCGTCGCACCTGTGGCGGCGCCTTTTGAGTGCCTGGTGACGTCGCTGCATCACCTCGTCGATCACCGTGGCGCGGTATTCCAGTCTTCTGGGCCCCTGCCTGAGAGCAAGACGCCGCGGTGATCCAGCCGGCGTCGTCCAGCTCCTCTTGACTCGCATCCATTCCCTCTACCTCCACGGTGGCGGGCATTGTCGAGATCCGAACTGTCGCCTCTGGGGCCGGAGACGACCTTCGAGTCGGGTCCGCTCTCGCGCGCACCGCCTGTTAGGCGGAGTAGGCCTAGCGCGTTAGGCCTAGTATCTCACAACGTGGTCCGGAGTTCAAAGTTCCGATTATAAGCAGCAAAAAGCACCTACCGACATAAAACTCGTGTCGACAGAGTCCGTACGTTATGTTGGCTTCGATGATGTGCAGGTATTCGAGGTTCAGCCGAGAAAACCACCGAAAATTATTCGAAAACTCGGGAGCCGACGTGAGCCCATCCGTTCACCTCGGTTGCTCGCAGCGCCCCCCCCCCCCCCCGCCAATTGTCTGACTCCTCATTTTATCAACAACTAACTGGTGACCCTACGGAAAATTTTAAGAAAGAAATCAAAAACACAGTAGCATCACTTGTGCAAGATAAGAAAATAGAAGGCAAAATTGGAAACTCCCTCATTCCTCTCAGCCCAGTAGCTGGTAAATTCTATCTTCTACCTAAGATTCATAAAATCAACAACCCAGGCCGGCCTATTGTCTCTGGGGTGGGCACCGTCACTGAAGCCATTTCGCTATACGTAGATAACCTCATTCGGCACATCCCACCTACTTATCCATCTTACATAAAAGACACTAACAATTTTCTTTCTGACATTATGGATCTTACAGTGCCTGCTAATTGTCTACTTGTAACCCTTGACGTCTCTTCTCTATACACTAATATTCCCCATGGTGATGGAATCAGAGCGGTTTTAAAAGCTTATGAAGAGTCGCAGGTCGATAAATCTGTTGATTGTTATACCCTCCGCACACTTCTGAAGTTGATTCTAGAATTCAACAACTTTGAGTTCGATGGCACTCACTACGTGCAAGTGAGCGGAACGTCAATGGGAACGAGAATTGGCCCTAATTATGCCAATATCTTTATGGCAATACTCGAAGAAGAATTTCTGAGCTCTCGCAACTTAAAGCCACTGTACTATAAACGTTACATAGATGATATCTTTTTAATTTGGCATCACGGAGAAACCGATCTATTACAATTCATCACCGACTTCAATTCTGCTCATCCGACTATTTCTTTTTCTCATCAATACTCTAGGCAGAGCATAAACTTCTTGGATGTGACCGTGTCGCTTTCGAATAACAAGTTGGTTTGAGACCTTTATAGGAAACCAACGGATACTAATCAATACTTACATTTTCATAGTAGTCATGTGCGGCACTGCAAGAGAGGCATCCCGCACAGTCAAGCACATCGATTTAAACGCATATGTTCAAAAAAAGAAGATTTCGATCATAACTGTCCACAAATGAAAAAGGTCCTCCTCAAACAGAAATACCCGGAAAAAATAATTGACGATGCTATAACTCGCGCCGACATGCTTGACCGCGCTGAAATTCTCAAAAATCAGTCATCAAGCAGGGAACACAAGACTAACTTAATACTTACTTACTCTGCATCGCTGCCAAAGGTGTCAGCTATTCTTAAAAAACATCATAATATTCTTACTCAAAGTGATCGCCTCAAACGCATATTCGTGGAACCGCCTCGTGTCGTGTACAGACGAAACACAAATTTACGCGATATCTTAACTAAATCAACTTTAAATCCACGTCGTGGCACTGGATGCAGGCCGTGCAATAAGCCACGTTGCCAGGTCTGCCCATACATTAGAACTACACAAAAAGCAACAAGCACCGCGTCCGACTTTTTTGTACAAATTAAAGGAAACTTCACTTGTGACACGGCTAATGTCGTTTACCTGCTTGAGTGCACTAAGTGTAATCAACAATATATTGGTCAGACAGAAACACCTTTCCGAATACGATTTAATAATCACAAGTCACACGCCAAAAATTCCTTGAATCTGCCCCTGTCTAAGCACGTGCACCTTCCCGGCCATTCATTTAGCGACCTGAAGGCAATGATACTGGAATCGGGCTTTCGGACGCACCACGACCGCGAGGTTCGTGAGTCCTACCTCATTTATAAGTTCAAAGCCGCTACCTCGGGCATTAATGAAAACACGGGTAAACTTACATGTTTCCCGAGTGTCTAGGGCATTGTCATTATGAGGAAGCCATTTCAAACAACTACAATGCGTTCTTTCACACTTAAGTTTTTTTTTATATATCTGTCATTTTATTTCCATTTTTCTTCCTTCATGGTGAATATATATTTTTTCATTACAAGATATTTCTGCCGTTTGTCAATAAATCAGTTTTTTTGGGGGGGTTTTTTGTTGCTTTTTTATTTTTATTCTTTTATTTTATTTTTTTTTTAATTTTTACCATCCTTTTTCTGTTATTTCTGCTGTGGTGATTGACATTTTTACAATGTAGGGTGGCTTTATAGTTCCGTTACATACAGGTAGTAGAATCCCTCGGGGTCGCAAGTTTGCCGCCTTGCTGTTAATTGAGAGGCTACGGGGTCGCCTCGTGACTCGCCACAGCCGACCACGTGTTCTGTCCAGGAAGACTTCATAGCCATTCCGTGTACAGAATACGCCTTTGTAGCCGCACTCTCTCCCCTTCCTGTACCTTTAAAAGGAGGGTGCTCTGCAACAGCTTTTTACTCTGATGAAGGCCGGTCCACCGGCCGCAACGTCAGTAAACTTATATTCTTTTTGTTAATCGTGTGAATCTCTTCTTTTGAAAATATATATATATATATGAATTACCTTCGGGATGCGGAAGAAATGCTGTACATACTCGATTGTGCATACACGGCCGCTGAATAAAAGGAAAGGTGTGTTATTTTAATTTTCTTACTGTTATTTTTTTCTTACTGCTCCTTTTTTGCTGTACTTTTGTTTATCGTATTGGACTGGACTCTTGTCTTGTCGCGCACATAATTGCCAATTTATGAGAAACGATGATAATGCCTTCCACTAGTGTTTGCGACAATGACGATCTACGATCTCGGAGCTCATGCACGTGCTGTAAATGCGTCGCGCACATGTGGATTTCGAGCCTGACGCGCGGAATGAACAAAAAGATACTCTGTGTACATAAATGGAACGAATCCAAGGGCTATAAATTCGCGTGCTACATGCGCCGGAAACGATGAGAGCAGAGTTACTCTAGATGAGAAAACCGGAAAGCGCCTCATAACGGCAGTGTTTCTAACATTATAAGGATATTTCTCCACCCAGGTGAAAACGTGCAGCTGGGAATCTAACTGGTTTCAACAGGAAGTGACTGGAATAAACTGGTCCCAGTTCAAAGCCAACTGGTCCCATTTAAGTGGGAAGCAAGTGGTCCTAGTTACAGGTGAACCAGTTGGGACCACTTCAACTGGGGAAAACTCCAAGTGGTCCCAGTTGCCAGCCAAATGGCACCAGTTAGCAACGAAGTAGGTGGCAACTGGTTTCCGTTGGGCCCATCTGGACACCAACAGGACCCACAACCAGTTCTACTGGAACCAGTTGCCTTGACAGCCATCATTAGTTTTGTATCTTATTTGTTCGAAGAAAATAGAGTAAACAATTAACAAATGCATGCGCAAAAGATACCCTAAAAAATAAAATTAATTTGCGCAAATGCCGTAATATTTATTGACAAAAAGAAGTTGGGTAACAGAAAATTCAGAAGCGCCTGTGCGCAAGTTTCGTAGAGCACATGTGGATAGCCGAGGCGAGGCATAGGTGCGGGCCGTCCTGCTGCGATACGTGTTGTGATGTTTTGCGCAGAGGAATGTGTGGATACTCGTTGCTTGCGTACTTAATTTATGCCCAGTTGTTGAACGTTGCATCTGTGGAAGAGATGACACTTCGGACCAGCGCATGACAAATGTTTTCGCCCGTGACAACACGCTTGTGGATCGATTGTGTTAAACGACTTGGCACTGCTTTCCTTGGTGCCGATGCTAGCATTTGAAGGTGAAGATGCCTCCGTCTATGAATTTTTACACTGAAAAGTGTTTCGAAGTTACTGCATTGAGTTGAACTATTAGTATCAGCCAGTGGCTGTTTGGCGTTTTTGGTAGGGTTGCATGTTTATAGTGTAATGAAGAAACGCGCTGTGCACAGCCCCGCGCCATCGCAAGTGGGGCTTGGGCTGGATGTTGTTACGATTCCACCTATTATAATAATGAAGTTCGACGTAGTCGTGGACGCAGCGTATAGCGCTAACGTAAGACGACACAGCGGTCAAGATTGTAACATCCAGCCCAAGCCCCACTTGCGATTCACTGGTGCGGTGCTGTGGAAAGCGCGCTTCTTCATTACAATAGCAGTGATTTTCTTTTAACTTTGCTAACAGTATGGAAATACAATTGCTTTCAGATGATGAAATATGTGCACGACCCCCGAAATATCCAAGAGTTTGCCGCGTCTCCAAGAAAGCATTCAAGAAGATTCCGAGCCAGAGCGCAAGCTGCAATATTTCTAATAAATGTCACGTTTCAGCACCGAGCTACCTAACTCTGCTGTATGACTTGATCTACAGATTTGGGATCTGGGAATTTGACCATAAACCACTTGAACTGGTCCCAGTTGTTTCCAGTTGCAATATTTTCACCTGGGCACCACTGAAATTCCCTGCAGTAATGCTAGCTAAGATCCCCTTTTAGGGGCGAAGCTCCTTAAGGCGTGGGTGGTGCGTCCCCGATGTATGTAGTAGTAGTAGTAGTAGAAGTAGTAGGTAGCCACCGGCGCGTGCCTGCCGGGAGGCACGCACGCGCCGAGGGCGAGAGACAACGTTGGCGCAGGCATCGTCTCCTAGCGAGTTTATTGATTGAGAAATACCGACTGCTCGCGTTGGAGAAGCGTTCATCGGCAACCCATGTATATATATATATATATATATATATATATATATATATATATATATATATATATATATATATATATATATATAGGCACTGCATCCTGACTTGCAATGAAGTGCCGGTGGGAGATTTCACTCGTGCATTGTGCATAGTTGAACCGTGAGGATTCGTAGCATGCGCGAGATGTTATAAAACTAGATGGCGGTACTTGTAGTTGATGATGAAAGATGCGAGATGTTATAATAGTTTGATGACATTTACTCAAGTGTTTCACTTTTAATTGTGGGGTGAAATGCACGGAAGAGTTTCACGGTTTACCGATGATTCCTTCCGGAGCTTCGCCGCACTCATCATCATTCACCCCGTGAATATGCTGTGACTTTTTTTTCCCTTTCGTTCACGTTGACGAACGAAAATTCCCTGAAAAGGGAAAATTCCCTGCACGGTACATCACTGCAGCCAACTGCTGTTTTTTTTAATTGTATCTAAAACCCCTCTACTGTTTAAGAGTAGCGCCGTTCATTGTCCTTTTCGCCACCGCTCTCCCCGGCGTTTGCTCCCTGCCACCTGCTGCGCCCCAACCTCCTCCGCTTCCCCATTGGCCGATCCGTGTCACGTGAAAGAAGACGTGCGCTTCGTATTTTTTTCTCTATTTTTTTCTTTCCACAGCGCTCAGGTCGCCATTTTTCGGACCTACGCGATGACGGTGCTGTGCTTACGAACGGATTGATTGAGTGCGCGTTGCTGGGTTACAATGTTAGGAGGAACGTGTTAAAGGTCCCATGACACCAAAATTTCAAACGCAAGATGCTTGCATTAATTGGTTTTCCTGCATACGAAGGCAATCTTGACCGAGTGTTAGCGGCGAACGTCGCCTCTAAGTAATTTTAATATGGTTTCAAAGTAAGCGGGAATGCTCATCCGAGCTTGCAGCAACTCGCGACATCGCCACTAGTATGACGCGGTTAGTGGCCCATATGTGACGTTTCACTCTTGTAGGCTGATATCATCGACGTTAGGGTGGCTAGAATGGGGAGGTGTGAGCAACGGCGGCGAAAACGTGACCCCAAAGCGCACCGATGCCGCAAGGGGCGCTGTAGACACGAGCGCGGGGAACGGAGCAGACGACGCACGGCGGCGGAACGCTGCTCGCGTCCCACGAGCGAGTTATATTTTAGAACGCTAAACGCATTGTCATTTTTATTTTTTGCTCTAGCGAGTGTAACAACGTACGTGCCACTCTAAGCCTGGTGGATGTTCATGCTGGCCATTAAAGCGTCAGCGCTAAGGGGGATCGGAGCGAGATGTGGGTCATACCGATGTACAAACTGAATATGCATATGAAGAAGCCTCTCACAGCAGCTTGTTGCTTTCTTGGGAACTCATTCAGCGGAAAAATGTTGTAGACACGCGTAAATTGTTCATTCGGTCCGCTTATGGGTGCTCGAGTAAAAGGAGGTGGTGAAGAGCGAACGTTTTTCTAGATTAGAGCGGCCTTGACCTTGCATATCACAGTGCCTCACTGGGCGTATAGGTGATTAATTACCTCAGAAAATATAGAGCCTAACATTGCAAAGAAAGTCTTTCATATCGTCCTCGCCTGTCTTCTCGAGTAATTTTTTTTTCTTTTCTTTAAGGGGGTGGTACAATGGCAAATTTTGTGCACACCCACTCCCCTTCCTAGGGTGTTAGCTACGTTGTTGGCGCCGTTTTCTATTTCGATGTTTATATTTAATGCTCATTGTTTATTCGGCGCCTGTGATACCTTGTGGGGCAAGAACAGCATTTATCTTTCCTCTATAAGCCTGCACTATCTTCTGACGTTTATGGTACCGATTTAGTGTCGTTAAAAAACGGCGGTTTTCTATCAGTCACCATCTTCCGGACGTCCACATTAGCCATTTTACGGTAGTTCTTGACAGTGGGCGCACAGCCGCTCCTTGTTTCACAACACAGCATGTCATTTCGAAGTTGATGCAAGTAATCTGATACGATTGCAGGCATTGAAACAAATATGGTCATGAGATCATTTATTTACAATTGAGGGAAAAAAAAACTGACGGGAACTTTCGTCTACATTACGCAAGGCTTCAGTGTTCTTCGCTTCTTCTCACCGCCCTGCAGGTTGATGCCTTTAAGAAGAAAGTGAACCCGTGTGAGACAATAAAAACGTACTACTGTTGCTGTCAGAGTAGCAGAATGCGCCAAACAGCCGATTTTTGGCACATCACCGATTGACTGGAGGAGCTCTGCCACAGCTTTAGCATGTAAGCGTGTTAGGCTGAATGCGCGAGTGAGCTTGTTTTCAAGGGCATGGACCAAGTTGTAAAAGGATTCTGATGGGTATAAAAGGCCCCCAAGGTCCCACTCTTTGGATGCCTCTGCTGGCAGTTCTTCGGGAATGTTGGCTTTATCACTGAGACATGCCGCTTTACAGTCTTCACAGTGTGTGGGCAAAACACGCCTCCTAGCAACGTAACCTGCAATGTAATAAATTAGCCGCGCATCACTGTGTGGTTCAACATAGCTTTCGTGGTCCACAGCCACTTGCACGGCATCAGTTGGCAAAGCCGTCACATCGTCTTGACTTTGGCTGCCCTCTTCAGTTAATACCTCTTCAAGAGATAGGAGGGACTCCAGGACATCCGATGAAACATTGCCATCTTTGGGGCTTCTTGCTAAGCTGTAGAAGCTTAGACACCTGGATGTGCACAAGCAACAGTTGTTACATAAGCATGCCTAACTTGCGTAAAAGAAGAAAGTACTTCTTACTAAGTTTGAACATATGCATACATACCTTGTTACTAGAACAAATTGTGCAGGGGTAGGATGATCGTTAGCCCCACTCGCTTGTCTGACAACGCCAAAACATTGTTCCAAGCGGTCTTGGCTCAGCTTCGTTGTCATTATGTACCTGAAGCCAGCTTTCTCTGTGAGGTACTTCAGCAAGTGTTTGGTTGAGTGGATGGTCACTCTCAGGCCCTCAGAAGTACTTTTACTTAGAAATCCAAGCCCCTTGGAATGCACTTCCCATTCATCAAGGAATTGAAGAGTTTCATCAAGGGTGGCCTCACTCTTGCTTCCTTGCCTGAAACACCAAAGAATAAATGCCGCATGTTAAAAGAAACTGTTGCCCTGTCTACTTCCAGAGAAAACAGATAGAATTTTGAGGAAAAAAAAACTATGTTGAAATCACCTCATCGCTTCTCCGGGGAACCTCGACGTCATAGCTTCAATGAGCCTGGCCATCAGGTCGATGAAAGCTCTTGTTGGCTCAACATTTGGATAGTGTCTTTCGATGTCCATCTTGTAAAAGGAAATGGCATGTTGAGCTTCCTTACTAAAGATATGAAAGGCGAGGTCAACTCTCATCTTGTCGAACCCATTGGGAAAAATATGGCTTCTACTCAGCTTTGGTGCAACCTTCAGCGTTATGCAGTTATTGTCCAGATTCCACATAGTGGAAACGTGCTCCCAGAGGACCTGCAAAATTTTAAATCAAGTACGAAAACAAGCGCTGCACTAAATACCAAAAACAATCAAGCAAGGAAGTACAAGTAAACAACAAAGCCCGGACGTAACAAGCTTACTCGACCAAGGTGCGTGTTGAGTCCTCGCTTTAGCATTGTGTTTCGCACACATTTCATGAGGTGTGGGAAGTCTGAAATAAAGTGCAAAGACCTGTGTTCATCACAGGGATGCACTACTCTGCACTGCACTTTCTTCTGATTGCCATACACACCAAGGCCATACACACCATTGCCATACACACCATGATTGCCATACACACCAAAGTCGGACACCCTTGAGCAAGACAGAGCCAATATTGCTATGCTCCAGAAGAGAAAACAGGAACGAATGACTGACGCGATCAAAGACTTTTGTGAGATCTACCTGAAGCATTGCAAGCTGCTCTTGAGAACTGTAGCAGTACTGGAGGATTGTACGAGCGATATGAATATTGGTATGTATGGTCGACCTCGAATTCCACACGTCTGATGAGAACCAATCAGGATCGACATCACAAACTGTAATCTATTTGATAACACTTTTGCGAAAATTTTGTAGTCAACGTTTAAGAGTGCTATTGGCCTGTAGCCCTCAACTGAACGAAGTTTTTCTCTTTCAGTACTTTTCGGAATTAGAACTGTGTGGCTTTTGGAAAAAGACCGTGGGAGCATCTCCATGTCATAACTCATCTTAAAGATGTCCAGCAATAGGGGACGCAGGATTGTTTTGAAAGCTTTGTAAAATTCCGCCGCAATTCCATCAGGACCAGGTGTTTTCGACAAGGGCAGTTGATCGATGGCCTGCTCAATTTCCTGCAATGTTATCGGGCTACTGATGGCTGTACAATCTTCGTCTTGCAAAGGGTTTAAAAGAGAAATAAAACTTCTCTTGAGCTCGACATCTGCGCTATCAGGGAGCACATTAAACAAACCTTCATAGTAGTTTTCAAACTGCGTAATAATTCTTGCTGTATCTGTTACAAGAGCACCATTGGAGTACATTTCCTGAATCACCTTAGACACTGAGTGTCGTCGCTCATCGATTAAAGCATGACGTGTCGGCTGCTCAGAGTTCAAAGTCATTCTGTTCCGAGATCGAATACGTGCGCCTCTGTAGCGAACAGCGTCATACTTTTGAAGCTGACATTTAATATCTGAAATGTCACTGACACACGTACCTGGCATTTCGCGTTCTATCTCATAAAGGTTACAAAGGTTTTTAAAGAGTGTCTTTTCCTCATTTTTCCGGTAGTATGATTTAACAGATCCGATCTCTATGGCTATTGTGCGAACCTCTTGCTTAAAAAGCTCCCAAGCAGCGAATATATGCAGACCCTTAGAAAAACAATTCGACACTGTAGTTCTGACACGATTAGTGAATTCCTGATCGTGTAGAAGCTCTGTGTTTAGCTTCCAAAGTTCCCACAGCGGTCGAAAGTGAGTTTGACGGTTCGTGTCAATTTTCAAAAGAACTATACATTGATCTGAGAACGAAACTGGCTCAGTGCTGCAGTAAAGTCCACGGGAGAGGAGTGAAGACACGTATATTCGATCAAGTCGAGCAGAAGAGCTTCCTTGGAGTCGAGTATACGAAATTGCCTGACCCGATACGCCAGTATCAACAAGGCCTGCATTATCTATAGTACCAGATAATACTTCGCCACTCCTGTCTCGTTGACTTTTAGATGAGCAGCGGTCATTAGGCTCACATACGCAGTTGAAGTCTCCCATTAGTACAGTGCACCGATCACAGTCAGTTAGGTTGGACAATGTTTCAAAAAACTGTATGCGCTTTGAAACCTCGTTAAATGAATACAGGTTAATAATTCGCCATGGCACTCCATACAGTACAAAATCGCAACATACATATCTGCCCTCACCGTCAACCTGATAACTAATTGCTGAACAGGGTAAGGTCTTTCTTATAAACAACCAGCAGCCTGCAGGTAGACCCTTTGCATGCGAAACGAAAACGTTATAGATAGACAGAAAAGGCCGCAGGGCCCTTTCGGTCTCTTCGTCACCATCAATCTTCGTTTCCTGCAGAGCGACAAAATCTATACGCTTTCTTGTAAGAAGCCTGCGAAGCTGCGCTTGTTTCTGCAAAGACCTAAGGCCGCGTACATTCAAGGTAGCAAATGTAAGTTGCTCGGAGTGCGCCATGGTGACTACCTTCCCTTGTGCTTAGTGTTTCTCGTGGTCCGCCCTGGGGGATGATGGCGAGGCTTCCCTTGAACCTACACCAGGCCTCCTAGATCGTGATCGCCGGCGATTTTCTTGGTGCTTGGACACTCGGCGACGACGCGGCTTCCTAGTCACACTCGCTGCGTCACTGTCCTTGCTTGAATCGGAGCTGTACGTCGCCCGCCTCTTAGGAATTGTAGCCGCTTCAGTACAATGCATGTCATCTTCTGACGTCGTACCGGGATGTAGAGGCTGCTGCGAAACTGAAGCGCAAGGCTTCGAAGTATCCTCAGCGGCGCTCTTCTCAGGGACGCTCCCCGTTGTCGCAGGCTGCTCACAACACTTTTGGTCCAGGTTCTTGCACAGATCGCTTGGACCTTGGCTTCCTGTCGCACCGTTGGTTAATGGCCTCGCGCCTTCAGGGGGCATCTTGTTGATTTCACCTTCGACTGTGGCCGACGGAGTGCCTCCCGTCGCGTCCAGAACTTCCGTTGCATCCATGATATGCTCTTGAAGGCTCTCATCTGGTTGCGGATCGCGTTGTCGCAGCTTATTGGCGTAGGTGACAACACAGTCTTCAGCTGAATGACCAAAACGTCGACAGTCATCACAGCGAGGAGTCCTGCAATTACGCCGGATGTGCCCGACCTTACTGCAGCGCAAACACAGTGGTGGACGGCCAGGAATCAGTACAAGGCTCTGTATTCCACAGATAGAAAGGACGTGAGGAATATCGCCCACTCGGACACCATCAACAAGGGACAACACCACATCACGATTGAGCGTCCGCATTTGCTCCATGTCCGCCACTTTCCAGCTCTCTGCTGATATGAGCTTCACCTTTCCAAAAGCCTGCAGCGCTTCCCTAATATAGGCGTCTTCTAAGCGTTCAGGAAGCCATAGGAGTTTCATCTTGACTTCTGTGGGCTCCGGATCAATCACAAGGCATCGTCGATTTTTAGCGAGAAATTCACCGCGTGTGACAACCTTTGTTTTCGTCGACGTCGACTTGCACGAAACCATCCATACATGGGACATTTGAAACTGTCCTATCGAACTTATTTCCTTTAAATCGATGACATCCGAAGAGCATCTCTAAAGTCTTGAACCCGGTAAGGTCGACGAGCTAAGTCCGCGTGCAGAAAAACAGAGTCCACAACCAGCTTAACGGTGGGAAGTCTAGGAAGCACAATACGGTAGTCATTGCTGCTGGACGAAGCCGAAGCAGCACCTCGGCCCAGGGCCGATGAATCCTTTGTGGCGGAGAACATGAAAAACGCCACCGTTCGGAACGTCGTCTTCTTCTTTCTCCTGAGCTACGCCTGTGGGTGAAAAATCATCGCTAAAAGACCTAAACAGGTATAACGTCTGCCGCGGAATCGCATTAACAAACGTAATGTTACGCTGAAAAATAGTAATACGCCTCTACACGACGCAAAAATGGATTGTATAATGAGGTCGAGCAATCATTTGAAAGAACACAAGGCTGCGTGCTTTGTAGCTCTGAACCCATTACGGAGGCACTGGTAATTATGGTGTAGTGGGTACTTCTCTACTTGGAAAAATGGTAAGTTATGGCGCAGGAGATACCTACCACTTCTACTTGCACTAGTTTCCTCAAGCGTTTAAAGTGGCCTCTAAGAAAGTAGTTCCTCCAGCTTACGCTGTCACTGTCCTGCGGTTCCGCGCAGGCCTGGCTCTTTTTTGTTTCTCTTTCGTAATTTCAGTCCTTATTAGATTAAGAAGCTCATTACAATTCCACACTTTGCCTTTTGTTCTGCTCACTATGTCCTCGATTGTTGCGACTGCGTTCCTAATATGTTTTTCACTTAGAAAAGAGCGGCCCGACTTTAATTCGATTCTCTCTTTACGATCTACATAGCCCATTCGCAAAGTTATGAGTTTATGGCCACTTCCCAAGCTGCTACTCCCTTCCTCATCTATGCTCATTTGTCTCAACTTGTCGTGAATTCCTCCCGTCATGAGGCAGTAATCGATTGTTGACTGCCTGCTTCCGACCTCCCATGTTGCCTGCCCATCGAACTTAGGACTCATGTTAACTATATCGAGACTATGTTGTTCGCAGAGCTCTACCATCAACTTCCCGTTATAATCTGTATATACGTCGAGATCATGCACATGAGCATTCATGCTTCCTAAGAGGATTACTTCGGCCCGTTACCAAATTTCTGAATATCCTTGCTTATGCAATTCACTAACTCCTGATTTTTCTCTTTGCAGTTATTTCCAGTCCACATGTCAACTACACCCAACATAGTTTTCTTCCAGCTTACCGTTCCAGATACCCAGAGGTGCTCGTCACATGTCGAAGTAACCCTACACCAATTTGCTTCCCGATGAATTAGCTTACCGATTCCCCCACCTTTTCTTTCTGATTTTGTCCTGTTGCGCTCTTCCCGCACATAATTTGCAATAATTGGTGGCTCTTCCGAGTCCCGAAGGTGCGTTTCTGTAATGGCGTACACCGCTATCTGTTCTCTGTTCAACTGTTCCTCTATTTCTAACCATTTTGCCGGTTTTCTGCCACCTTGCATATTTATGTAGCTTATTAAACCGCGCTGCACTTTCTTTCTCTCTTTCCCCTTTGCCCTTCTCCCTTTGTTACCAATTCTGAGTTCCAAAGGGTCCCTTATAGATGTTTCTTCCCTTTCTACCGTGGACACCGGAGGGCTCGTGTGCCCGCTAAAAAATCTACTGCGCGTTCTGCTAGGCGCCAGCCCACCTCATGCCTAAGTTTACGGCCAAAGTGGATTCCATCTCTTTGGAAACCACCCCATCTGTGCACTTCTCTGTTTATGTCGACAACCTCGAAGCCTTCATCTCGACTAACCCACCAAGTCGTTTTGTTGGCTGTGACAACTGCTCTTTGCAGGTTTCGGTCTTTCAAGGGTACCTCGGTGATTGTGCACACCACCATTTGCACCTGGGGGGACACTTCCCGCAACTCATCTACTTCCTGTGTTAACCTCTCCTCTATTTCTGGGGTCCTTCCGTTCAACACGTTGTTCAGCCCGCCAGCTATCACAACCAAACTGCGCCCCTGATCTCTGCGAGACAGCTCTTCCCTTGCTTGTTACATTACTGTCCCCAACATTTTTCCTGGAAACGTCCCTACAGCTACTCTTCGGTCTCCTTTTAGCGTCTCCTGAATCGTTTGCGAGCACCGAGCCAGGTTGGAGTCCCCCGCTATTATTACGTTCTCCAGCTGCCTTGCTCCTTTTGTCTGCTCTGGACATCTGGACTGACTTTTAGGGTGAGGTTCCGGTGGTCTTTTGTCCGCTCGCTCTTTCACCAGAGCTTCGCTGTAGGTCGAGCCCGATTCTGTGCTTCCTTTGTCGACTTTTCTTGTGGGGTCAAGGACATTCCCTCTCCATGATAGTCACCTGAATCTCTCTTATTGTGCGTGGTAACCTTTGTCAGCTGCTCCTCGGGTGCTCTGAGCCTTTCGCCCATCTCCTTTCTCATTTGGCGTTCCGCCTCTAATGCGTCCTCCTGCTCGCCTACTCGCTTTAAGAGGGCGGTCTGAGTTTCCTGCATTTGCTGAAATTTCGCCATAATCGCACACTGGCTACATGACACTTCTACTTCGCATGACACATCTACTTTAACTCCCACGCCACACTTTGTACACTTCACCGTTGTTTTCACCATGATTAGCGCGATGAACGGTCACACACTCATCAAAAATCAGGCCTCCCAAAAATTTACCACGCACACCTCATGCGGTTTTTTTATTTTATTTATTTTCATGCTCTCAGGGCCCGAGGGCATTACAGAGAGGAGTGGCTTAAAAGTGACACGTTGAAGGCGGCAGTTTCTTTGATAGCAGCAACGGAGGCAGGAAGGTGGTTCCAGTCACTGCTTGTTTGTGGCAAAAAAGAAGCATAATAAGTGTTAGTGTGGCACAAGGGAACCTTAACTTTAAGGTGATGATCTAACCGAGGAGATACGTAGTCTGGAGGAAGGAAAAGATCGTTTCTGAGTGTTGGGTTGGTGTGAAAAATTTTATGAAAAAGGTTTAAGCGGAAGTACTGACGGCGTGACTTAAGTGTCGGTAGATCTAATGTAGCTTTCATTGAAGACACACTGGCGTAGCGGGAGTAATTGGAAAGCACAAAACGAACCGCGCGATTCTGAACGGATTCTAGGGCTGTAAATAATACGGAGCTACATGGATCCCATATAGAGCAAGCGTATTCCAATTTGGATCTAACGAGCGTGGTGTACAATTTAAGCTTTAAGTCTCAAGGGACGGATGAAAAATTACGGCGTAGAAATCCAAGCATGCGATTACCGTTATTAACTACATGTTCAACATGCATATTCCAGGAAAGGTTGCGGGTTAAATGTACGCCAAGATAACGGTAACTACTAACTGGGCTTAAAGTGGAGTTGTTGAGGGTATAAGAAAAGTTGTCGCTAACTTTATTGTGATGCATTACTCTCACAACTTTACACTTACTAATGTTGAGTTTCATGAGCCACTTGTCGCACCAGTGAGAAAGAGCGTCAAGGTCGGACTGCAAAGTGGAAACGTCATATGGATTATGAATGACACGATAGAGCACGCAATCGTCAGCGAAGAGCCTAATTGTTGAGTGAATACCAACAGATAAATCATTTATATATATAAGAAAAAGTAATGGGCCTAAAACCGAGCCCTGTGGTACGCCTGATCTGACAGCAACGGTAGGAGAGCTGTGATTATTTGCATGAACGTACTGAAGTCGGTTGGTTAGAAAACACTGAATCCAGTCTAGGACGTTGGGATCTATATTGAGCTTGCTCATTTTAAGGAGAAGGAGAGTACGCGAAACAGTGTCGAAGGCTTTAGCGTAATCTAAAAATATGCAGTCGGTTATGAAATTATCGCCGAACGCACGAAAAAGTGGTGCACCACTACATTATTAGTGGTGCACCCCTACACTGTCCTAGGCTTCAAACGTATAGTTTACTAATTCATCCAGTACACCGCACGAAAAATGTACGTATACGAAAAACCAGTAGGCTGCAAGCGCACCGCAAACTAAATGTCCCGATATATCCTCAATGCACAAAGGCATTTCTCCCGCCTTGTGCAACGACAGCGTGCACAAATAAAATTAGAAATAAAGGTGGCCCGAAATTGGCACTATTAAATCTCTTCAGTTTACTTCTCCGTACCGATCTTCTTATCACCCAATACAACCTTCTCCAACTCACACAAACAGCGCCAGCAAAGTCCGACCACGTGGGCTTGACAAAAAGAAAAAAAAAGGCAGACCCGTGCTTGGGGAAATGCCGGACACAAAGAAAGGCACAACAAGAAAAAGACTACTTTCCTCTCTTACCCGGTCTAAAAAGGTAAAACGAACCGCAAGCAAAAAAATCACTTATCCAATACAACCTGACACTCAAACGACAGCAACTGAAATTACGTATCACGTGGTATGGAAAAGAAAAAGGAAAATCCGTACGTGGGTAAAATACTGGACACAAAGAAAAGACTACTTCCCCTACTATTCAATCTGAAAATGCAAAGAAAAATCATGCAGAAACACTCATCGACTGGGTCGTTCGGGAGCTCTCGCTACGCACGTCCTTGCGCTGTGACTACCGACTACCATGGATGGATGGATATTAGGAGCGTCCCCTTTATAAAGGGGCGGTAGCCGGACCACCAAACTCTAGCTTTACTTCTTTTTCCTCTACAAACATTTCTTTTCCCGAGTCGCACATATTTTCACAACTAATTTTTCTCCTCGTCTACCTATGTTATCTATCATCGTTCTGCTGTGATGTAACAATCTTCCCCAAACTACCTTGCGCTTCTGTTTGCTCCATACTTTTGCGCCACCAATACTCTAAGCGCTTTTTATTTGTCTCTATCGCCGACATGTTCAGCTTTCCCGTGTTACTCCTGAAACCTATGGCCTCGTGTAGGGTAGTGTCCACAGCTACACCTGGGTGGACATCTGTACAATCAATCAAAATATGATTTGTCGTTTCCCTAGCTTTTCCACCGCACGTACATGTATCCACTTCTTTATTGAATTTTGCTCTGTAACTTCGGGTTCTCAGGCAACCGCACCTTGCCTCAAACAGTAAAGCGCTTCCCTTTGAATTATCGTAAAATTGTTCTCTCTTGATTTCGCCTTTCCCTTTTCGGTAGTTGTTCAATGCCGGTTTCTTCTCCATTCTTGCTATCCAATCCGAGTTCTCCGCCGCTCTGGCCATGCTCTTAACGCTCTTTTTCGTCCCATCCGTTTCGTTACTGGATGTATACTTACTGGTAAGCTTCCTAGTTCTCTTTCTCCATTGTGAATCAACGTTCTTCCTATACAAATACCTGAATACTTTCGCTGACCATCTACTTTCTTTCATATTCCTTAATCTCTGTTCGTACCTAATTTTACTCTGAGCTTCCCTTCCCTCAATGTCAGACCATCCCATATCTCCCTTAACAGCCTCATTTGTGGTCTTCCCATGGGCGCCCAGTGCGAGACGTCCGACCGTCCTCTGATTCACGTCCAGCCCTGATTGTACCTCTGACCTCATGCACACCACTGAGTTTCCGAATGTAAGTGCTGGCACCATTACACCTTTCCACAAACCTCGAATTACCTCGTACCTCTTGTAACCCCACAGCGCTCTATGCTTCATTATTGTGGAGTTCCTCTTTCCTTTAACTATCATAGCCTTTTCTTGTACTTCATGTATCTATTCCCATCATTTATCCATATCCCGAGGTATTTGTACTCTCGTACTCTGGGTATCTCCTCGCCCTGTATTGATATGGTCTGATCGTTGCTGTCATTGAATATCATCCAGCCGCATTTTGTCACACTAAATTTTAGCCATAAATCTTCACTTTCCCGACCATATATACTAACCAGACCCTGCAAATCTGTTCGACTGTCTGCGAATAGCACAATATCGTCTGCATAAAACAACCCGGGGAGCTTTTCTTCTACCACTATACCTGCCTGTCTGTACGACAGCTTAAAACCAATATTGCTCATATCCAATGCTTTCTCCATTCTCCTCATGTAAAGCATGAATAATAGTGGGGACAACGGGCATCCCTGCCTCAACCCTTTACCTATATCGACGACCTCCATTCTACCATTACTCGCCACACCTTCCCATTCCACACATACTGTATTTCCACTGTATATTTCCTTTAAGAGCTCTATACAGTCATCCCCTATACCAGCCTCTTTCATTATGTCCCATAAAATATTCTGATTCACATTGTCATACGCACCCTTAATATCCAAAAATTCCAAATGTAGAGGTCTGTTCTCTTTTCCGGCTATTTCTATACACTGCGTAAGCGCAAAAAGGTTATCATCTGATCTCCTGTCGACTCGAAATCCATTTTGGAGTTCGCCAAAAGTGCCATTAAGCTCTGTCCATATCTGCATTTTCAATTTAATTGCCTGCATCGCCAACCTGTAGAGTACTGATGTAATGGTCAGTGGTCTATAGGAGCGAATGTTATTTTTCTCTCCCTTGCCCTTATAAATGAACTTCATCCTACTTTGACGCCAACTGTCCGGTATTCGCCTGTCCTTTAACCTTTTTTCAATTGCTTTTAATAGGGCTTCTTTGCTGTTTCTTCCGAGCTCATTTATTACAGTAATGCTAACCCCATCTAATCCTGTGGCTGTTCGTTTGGGAATCATTTCCTCCGCCTTCTTCCAATTGAAATTTTCCAGAACTAGTTCTTCCACTTGGTCTCCCTTGCTACTGTTACACGTCGTAAAGGGAGCCTCGTCATGCTTCTTAAAGGAATCGGCTGTTGCGTTTCGAATATAAGTCAATGCGTCGTACCCCTCCAATTTATTTCCTTCTTCATCCACAATATGCCGTTGCATAGTTACAGTTTTCTTACCCAGCGATTTCAGGTGGTTCCAGAAAAGCCTAGATGCGTCCTTCTTTTAGCGAATGTCCGATATCCAACGTTCACTTTGGCCTTTAATCTTGGCTTCAACTAAACTCTGTACCAGGGCTTTTTTCTCGAGATATGTTTCCCATTTTTGCTTGACCTCGTCTTGTGGCCTCTGCTCTTTTTTTGCCTGCCTATGTATTCGAGATGCTTCCCGTCGATTCTCAATTGCGTCCTGAATTTCCCTGTTCCACCATCGTTGTGGCTTTTGCTTTCCCCTCCAGCAACTCTTTTGTTTCTCTTTCGTAACTTAAGTCCTTATTAGATTAATAAGCTCATTATAATCCCACACTTTGCCTTTTGTTCTGCTCACTATGTCCTCGATTGTTGCGGCTACGTTCCTAATTTGTTTTTCACTTAGAAAGGAGCTGCCCGACTTTAATTCGATGCTCTCTTTATGATCTACATATCCCATTCGCAAAGTTATGCGTTTATGGTCACTCCCCAAGCTGCTACTCCCTTCCTCATCTATGCTCATTTGTCTCAACATTTCGTGAATTCCTTCTGTCATGAGGCAGTAATCGATTGTTGACTGCCTGCTTCCGACCTCCCATGTTACCTGTCCATCGCACTTAGGACTCATGTTAACTATATCGAGACTATGTTGTTCGCAGAGCTCTAGCATCAACTTGCCGTTATAATCTGTATATCCGTCGAGGTCATGCACATGAGCATTCATATCTCCTAAGAGGATTATTTCGGCCCCGTTACCAAATTTCTGAATATCCTTGCTTATGCAATTCACTAACTCCTGATTTTTCTCTTTGCAGTTATTTCCAGTCCACATGTAAACTACACCCAACATACCCTTTCCTTAAAAGGGCGCCTCTAGCGTCAAATGCGCGAAATATAGCCAGCTGCCATAATGAGGGCACCCTAGCAGACGACGCGAGCCTCGGCGAATGTCAACGCGCGAGTGCGTGACAGTTCAGCCCCGCTGAATACTGAATTGCTCCTGCTTGTTGTTGGGGTGCCTTATTGTTCGAGCCTGTTGTACAATAATTCAAACGGGCCACATTCCGACGTGCTAGCGTTGAGGATGCCGTGACGAGAACAGTGAAAAGGTTATAAGTTTAATTGGAAACCAGAGGAGCTGCGGCGCACCACACGTTTTTAGAAAAAGGTGCGCGTATTCCCTTTCATTACAGTGTAATGGCCGTGGAGATAAATTTGTGATTAACGAGATGTAAACTGATTCGTTTGGCTACAACCTTATAGATTACTGGCCAAGTTTATGTCCACAGACGACCGCTGTCACTTAAAGTGGTGTGGCACTTCAAGCCGATCTCTTCTAGCCCAGCCTATGTGAATTGATTCTTGTCTTGTTTATTATTATAACGGGCGGAATGTCTGAAGCTTTCTGCACGTCAATGTTTTTCATTACCTCTGAGGTCGGCCGACAGTTTTTTCTTAAGGACAAGAATGAACTAAAGCCTAGCCTGGTACTTCTCCAAGTTTTAATAACTTAGTTGTAAACAAACGTTTCCGTACGATAAATGAGTAAGAACACACGCTGATGGGCTCTCATTCGTAAACGCGCTGCACATAGGAAAGTTTAATTGCGAGAAGCCAAGGTTTTTTTTTTATTCTCTTCCAACGTGCGGTGGATTGCGATGCGCGAGCCTGAAGGTTCACCAGGGCTGCCGGAGCCAAGGGCGACTGCAAATATCAGACGCAGAAAAAAAAAATAACGGTGCGTGCATTTTTTACGCAGTGACCGCAGTCATGAACAGTATCATGAATAACAGCACAGAACTTATCGGTGCATACAATTAAGGTTGATAATCGTGTCAGGAAAGCGATTACGCAGATATTTTCGGCAAATGCCCTTGCAGTGTTCGTCACTAAGGTTAAGCTAAGCCTTATTCGGCATCATAATTCTCACGTCAATTTTTTTCTTTTTTTTAACCTTCGCTCACTTTGTATAAGCTTTTTGCCAAGAAACTAGGCGGACAGTGATCCATGCTGTTTGGAGGGGCCGGGGAAATGACTAACAAAAACAACCAATGTTCCATGAACTTTATTGAAGAACAAAGTCACAGTTTCGCCGCAAGGGCGAAGCAATGAATGCGATAGCAAGAAACTGTAATGCTATACGAAGTGAAGCTCGCAGCGTCAGAAGCAATAATAATTGTAGCAAACATGCACTTGCTAAGTGAGCGTCTCCCGTGGGCAGCGCGTGCTGGTACGAAGGGCTTTATACGTTGTGTGTCACAAAGCTGCGCATACAAAGCTAGGGGAGACCGCTAAATGAACAAACAGAAGATGAGCGCGAACTATCAAGTGAAGCACGCACGAAACGAACGCGCAGATATACACCGAACGAGCGCGAATAAACTGTCACAATGGATACTCTCAGTTTGAACAGCGCTCCTGTTGCGAAGGCGTCTGCGCGTTGCGCTCCTTGCGCCATCTCGCTGGTAATGAAGAAACGCTACATGCGCCTGCCGTCTCTGAGTCCTGCCAGCGGCAAAGGGTGTGTATATAAGGCTCGCCGTTAGCTCTTGAAGCGTCTGCTCTTTGTGGCGTAGTGGTTAGCGCCACGCGCTGCGGAGTGAGAGGTTGCTGGTTCGATTGCGCGCGTCGGAAGAATTTATCTGAATTATTTTGCTTTAGAACTTTATATATATATATATATATATATATATATATATATATATATATATATATATCCTTATACGTATACGGTTCATGGCGGCGGCGACGGAGTACCCCTTTCATAAACTGCAAGCTAGCTTTCCTGCAATGCAGTTTGCCTTACTAATTATGGCATTGGCCATCCGGCAAACAACGTGTGCAAGCGCAATTTGCTTGCGATAGGGCATGTAAAATGTCGACGCAGCCCTTCTGATACAAACATCCCCAAAAAACGGGCCGCAGCACGTGCAACTTGAATTTTAACAGCATTTAAATAAAGGCAGCTGTCGCCATTAGTAGGGCAAGTTGCATTGCAGGGAAGCTAGCTTTACAGTTTATGAAAAGGGTCTATTGCTATCGCAATAACACTTCTTTCCTGCTGGGGCAGCGAACGACGACCCTCGAACAGGATGGTGCCTCCTCGGTTTTCCCTGCAGGAAAAAAGAAAAAGCATCCGTAAACGGTACGAATACAAACGTCGCCGCGTATGCATAGCAACGCCAGCATGTTTATGTGCACACGCAGAACGGTAGCGACTCACCTTTCTTGTTTCTAGGAAGCACGAAAAGTTGATGTTGCGACGCAGATGCCGCCAAAATGCGGCGAGCCCTTATTATCGTTCCGGTGGTGCCAGGTGTCGATGGTGCACGCTGCCGCAGACGTTGACGACACACACTTGCAGATTTATCATCGTCCTGCGACCGAGCCACACTTCCCGATCATCCCGTTAATGGGCACAAAATACCACTCACTGTAGAGGAGAACCGTTTGGGAAGCACGAACACATTGCACGAAAAGCACGTTCGCAAATACAGACGATGAGATTTCGGCGGATCACACGGGAACCAGCCACCGCACTCACGCTTTGCCCCACTCTCCAGCGATTCCCTCATGATGGCCGCTCGCGAACCCAAAATGCCTTGCAAAACGAAACTGACGAAAAGCCCACCACCAGGTGCCGTATTTATGAAAAGGGTCTGTGGAAAGGGGTAATGATACCGGGGCTTACATTTGGGAACTCAGTGGTGTGCATGAGGCCACAGATACAATCAGGAATGGATGTGAATCAAAGAACTGTGGGACGCCTCGCGTTGGGTGCCCACGGGAAAACGACAAACGAGGCTGTAAAGGGCGATATGGGATGGGCGAGTTTTGAGGCAAGGGAAGCGCAGAGCAAAATAAGGTTTGAAGAGAGGCTAAGGAATATGAAAGAGAGTAGGTGGGCAGTGAAGGTGTTCCGCTATTTATATAGAAAGAGCGTTGACACGCAGTGGAGAAAGAGAACTAGGAGGCTCACCGGTAAATATACGGCTCTAAGAGAACTGACAACAAAGAGCGTAAAGGGAAAAGTCAGAGAGGCGGAGAAGATTTACTGGAGGGCAGCGATGGAAAAAAAACCGACCCTGAATAACTACCGAGAGGGCAAAAATGAAATAAAGAGGGAGGCATTGTATGATAATTCAAGAGGAAGCGCTTTATTATTTGAAGCGAGATCGGGCTGCCTTAGAACGCGTATTTATAAAACGAAATTTAGTAAAGAAGAAGAAAAATGCACATGCTGTGAGGAAGATAGGGAAACGACGGAGCATGTTCTGATTGAATGCGGAAATATCCACACAGGTTTGAAGGTAAACATTCGACAGAAGTCTGTCTGGTTGGGTAATTAAACTGAGAAAACTTCTAGAACTCCAACCACACTCAAGAAAAGGAAAATAAAAAGAAAAAGAAACCCGACGTTTCGCGGCCGACTCGGCTGCTTCCTCAGGGGTGACTGGGGCTACGTTGCAGCGTCGCCTTGGAGGCACTCACGCGGTTGGCAACACGTCCTTCCGCGGAACGCAGTCCATGCAATACACTGGGGGGAGGGCACCCAGAGAACGATTGATGTTTTGAGCCGTTCTCTGTATATGCCAGGATTCAAGAAGAACTCGTTTCTTCCAGTTTGGCATGGACTGCGTTCCGCGGAAGGACGTGTTGCCAACCGCGTGAGTGCCTCCAAGGCGACGCTGCAACGTAGCCCCAGTCACCCCTGAGGAAGCAGCCGAGTCGGCCGCGAAACGTCGGGTTTCTTTTTCTTTTTATTTTCCTTTTCTTGAGTGTGGTTGGAGTTCTAGAAGTTTTCTCAATCCACACAGGTGTACGTTTGGGTGCCACCCTACAGGAAGCCTTGGGTTTTAGGGCGAACAACGGGAAGCTGAACATAGCCGCGACTGAGATAAGTAAGAGACGGTTAGAATACTGGTGGCAGAAAACTAGAGAGAACGGACAAAAATAATTATAGGGAAAAATAAGGACCCTCTGCCATAAGGGGCAGGGAACTGGGCTATGAATTTCTGTTTTTGCTATAGTATGATCGATTTGGTTGAAGTAAATTTAAAAGGCATGAGGAAAATTTAAAGAGAGGAAAAAAAAAAAGTTCTACGAGCCTGGTGGCGCACAAGTCACCGCCCCGTTACAAAGGCGACGCTCATAGCATCCATCCGTCCATCTATAGACCTTTTCACAGGAGGCATGGAGCACCGCCATATTGGGCTATGCACCACAGTAAAATATTTTTATTGCCCTTTTAATTCCGTTTGTCTTTGCGTATGTGCGCTGTTTGATAATCAACAACCTCCAACTCTCCAAAATTGTTACTACAGACCCTGTGCAGAAGTCGGCAAGTTGTCTGTGCAGAAGTCGGCAACTGTATTGACAAATTCGGTGCAGTTAGGTCTCAGAATGCATGCGGAATCGGTTGATAGGTTTTTAGAGCCTTTAAAATTTTACATGCAATCCACCTTCGTGAGTATGGACGATAAAGTTTTTATACAAAGAAAAGGTGTGTGCATCGGCTCGTGCATTGTCCCGGTTTTAAGCGACATTTTACTGGCCAGCTGTGACCGCAATCTAGCAAGGAAGCTCAGCCAGACGAACACAGTTAAGGTGATGCGATACGTGGATGACTTTTTAGTATTTTACCATGCTAACCGTTCTGACTTTCAGCGTTGTGGGTGCCGTAATCCTTGACGTATCTCGCGCTGAATTAAGTTCCTCTGACTTGACCACGGAGAATCCGTCAGACGACAAACTCCGATTTCTAGACTTAGAACTCATGTTCTCAGATAACCATGTTTGTTGGCGCTATGCTCCTCGGTCGCGCAAGGGTCTCCTTCCCTTTTCCTCGGCACACTCCAAGATTGTGAAGCGCGGCATTGCGAAAGCCTGCATGAAGGCGGCACTTAGGTCTTGTTGCTACCAAGTACAGGCTAGCTTGGAATCACAAGTGCCGCGGTTGAAGCTCGCGGGTTTCCCGGAAATGCTGTGATCTAGCATTGCGGAAAGTCTCGCAACGGGATTAAAGAAAAGGCAACCGGCAGTGGCACAACACCAGGACGACTCACGGAAAATGGTCGCGGTCATTCCGTATGTCCATAAGGTTTCCCATAACCTAAAAAAGTTGTCGGCAGAGCAGGCTTAGTTTTGTGTTCTCTGCCCGTAAGAAGCTAGGTAACATGTGTCGACAGGTCAACCGTGTGGCCAAGGCCACAAAAGGTTGCAGGAAGCATAGGCAGCCTTTTCTAAAAAAGTGTTGCGACTCTGTTGTGTACAAGATCCCCCTGTCTTGTGGCCGTTTTTATATTGGGCAAACCGGCCGGTGTGTTAATGTACGCATGGGTGAGCACGTGAACAAAGTTAAAAAGAAGGCCACTGAGAGCCAACTATCAATACATTGCAATGAGTGCGGTTACGAGCCATGTTTCAAAAATGTGATTTTTTTGTTCAAGTACCGGGATGAACGCGCTCGTCTTATATCAGAAGCCTATCACATCCGTAGTAGCGGAGAAGCATGTGTTAGCCCCTACCCTCCATTTCCCTTCTTTCAAAGGAGATATCGTACCTAAGTTGCTAAATTGAAGATATGTATAGTTGGTTTCTGCGCATGCTGATTTTGTTGTTCATTTCGTATTGATAGTGGCGGCATACTTATGCACGACGATTGTTGCAATAAACACATATGGCTGTTAGTCAGCGTCCGTGTCTGTTCTTCCTTGTCCTGTGTCCTGCGCTGTTTTCGTCTTCTTACAAACCCTCGGCAGGGATTTTTTTGGGGGTCACGCATATGATGCACAGCCCAGCGGGGGTTATGGAGGCGCCCAGGGAAACTTCTGTGAAAAGGTGTATAGCAGGCATCTCAGAGTACAGGAGGCGTTGTCTCGAAGCGCGGGATCCGCTTCTCGACGCTGGCGTTTTGCAGCGGCTTCTTGTTGACGAACGGAATCCGGATCAAAGTTGGCGTGTCGAAGCGGCTTCTCGTTCTCGAAGCGAGGAATCCGCTGCTCGGCGTTGACGCTGACGCTCTGCGTCGCGTGCTCTCCGCCTCGCAGCGCAGTCTTCAACGGTGCTAACGGCTCTGTTAACTGGTTGGCTGATGCTGACTGAACTTGTGTCAGCCAATCCGCTAGCAGGACTGTCGGTACTCACCAAATGCCGGAGCGAGACTCATCCGAGGAAGTAATGGCGTTTTTCACTGGCAGATCCGGAGCAGGTTCTTTTGCTCCACCGCGACGAATCCGTGTTTCACTGGTCGAGCGGGAGCGGGTTAGTGCGTTTCACTGGCGGATTCGGAGCAACTCAAACCGCTCCAGAGCGTACCTGTCCCTGTTTGTCAACAATGTGACGTCACGCAGAGCATCGACATCGACGTCGCGGCGGACCAGTTTCGCGGTGGTTGGCAAAAGCTCCGGCGGCTCCAGCAGTTTGCTCGGGCTTTGCACGCGATGGTACTGTCCCTTCCCGAGGTTGCGCGCCGGCGGTTTGTCGAAAAGAAGCTGCAAGTTGTGGAATGCAGTATCCGTATACCCTACACCATTTCGGAATGGAAGAATGACCCTAAAACCTTGACCAAACGTTCGGCTCTGTGTGTATCTCGCCAGCATGCGTAGCCCGTACAATGAATGCAGAGGCCATGAAGCGTTACTGATCGCTCTAAGCGTACGGCTTAGTGAAAGCCCACGTGCATCTTGTGCTTGTCTCAGAATGGGGCACCAACGCTTTCCATCGACTGCTGTCATTCGCAAATTCAGAGGAAAAAAAAGAAAACGATGCCGCTGCCTTATTTTTGTCGCACGTTTGGCACATCCTACAGCGCAAAAGCTAACCACCATGTCAAAGCGGCCAGCTAACGCGCACAAAACCAGTACGCACACGGTCCATCCGTACAGCAGCACGGAACCACGCCGAACGCGGCAATATTTTGCCAACCAGGCATGGAATGAATGTTTTTCAAAGCAAACACCGTCACGGAGAACCACCGTCATGCCCTACGAGCTGCAGGCAGCGTCCACAGATTGGGTTGAGTTGAGTTGTAGCGCTCATTTGCATTTCCTTCTGTTCTTTCTGCTCAGGAACTAAACATTTATACGGTCGAAAACAGGCGAGACTGGTATTGTCTATCGCGTCCGAAAACACAAACAAAATTTTCCTTTGGAGTGCTAGCCCGACGGAAGTTGCAGCGAAGTGAGTGCGAAATGAGAAAATCTGCACAACGTTCGGAACTACCCCTTTCTGAAGGAATGCTTCCGTTTCAAAGTGCGTTGAAAACGTCCACACTTTTTTCTTTGGTTACAGGGCTAGTCCTCTTGAAAGCAAACGCGTTAGCTACCCACTCAGGGAGCTCAGAAAATCGAGACCGGGGCACCCGAGTTGATAAAATATATATGCTCACAAATGCTGCGGAAGCACAAATAACAAAACGCCTAAAAGCTCTAAGTAACAGGCTAGCACTTACCAGCGATGAAATGTAATCCAAAAATCCTGTTGCTGTCTGACGGCTGCTTTTTCACACAGCGCACAGCTCGCACCCACGCTTTCCGTCACTGTGACGTTTGGACTTCGGAAATCGAGGAGGAAAAAAAAATCACAGCATATCCACGAGGTGAATGATGAGTAGTGGGCGAAGCTCCGGAGGGAAATTCGCTGCGATCATCATCATAAGAAAGAAATGAGAAACACTGTATTACAGTTAATCAACTTTTATTTGTTCTGTTCTTAAAGATGGTTGGCCTACGATGTCCCTTCATTATGACGGCTTTATGATCGGTGAAATGAAGAGCGAGCGGCTCCTGTATTGGTTGCAGTGGAAAGTTGGCAAATACTAGGTCTATGCATGTTCCTCTGATCGTGGTAGGTTTCATATGGTCATACGATATACATCTGAGTGCATATGCAGAAGCCATATGTTGCATAAGCCAATCATTTTCACTGATGTCCACGTTAAAGTCCCCAACTTCTGCGCCGCTGCGGCCGGATCTTGACGGCGGCGACGCGCTGACGCCGCCTTGCGCGCCCGCCTTGTCTGCTGCCTCCATCCGTGACTCCAAGCGGCGAAAGAGAAAGCGCGCCAAGAGCGAGATAGATAGATGGATGGATATTAGGAGCGTCCCCTTTATAACGGGGCGGTGGCCGGGCCACCAAGCTCTAGCTTCATTTGTTTTTCGTTTACAACCATTTCTTTTCCCGAATCACACATATTTTCACAACAAATTTTTTTCCTCGTCTATTTATTTTATCTATTATCGTTCTGCTGTGATGTAACAATCTTACCCGAACTACCTTGCGCTTTTGTTTGCTCCATACTTTTGCGCCACCAATGCTCTAAGCGCCTTTTACTTATATCTATCGCCGGTAATGTTCAGCTTTCCCCTGTTACTCCTGAAACCCATGGCCTCCTGTAGGGTAGTGTCCACAGCTACAACTGGGTGGACATCTGTACATTCAATCAAAATGTGGTCTGTCGTTTCCCTAGCTTTTCCACAGCACGTACATGTATCCCCTTCTTTATTGAATTTCGCTCTGTAACTTCGGGTTCTCAGGCAACCGGACCTTGCCTCAAACAGTAAAGCGCTTCCCTTTGAATTATCGTAAAATTTTTCTCTCTTGATTTCGTCTTTCCCTTTTCGGTAGTTGTTCAATGCTGGTTTCTTCTCCATTCTTGCTATCCAATCCGAGTTCTCCGCCGCTCTGACCATGCTCTTAACGCTCTTTTTCGTTCCATCCGTTTCGTTACTGGATGTATACTTACTGGTAAGCTTCCTAGTTCTCTTCCTCCATTGTGAATCAACGTTCTTCCTATACAAATACCTGAATACTTTCGCTGCCCATCTACTTTCTTTCATATTCCTTAATCTCTGTTCGTACCTAATTTTACTCTGAGCTTCCCTTCCCTCAAAGTCAGACCATCCCATATCCCCCTTAACAGCCTCATTTGTGGTCTTCCCATGGGCGCCCAGTGCGAGACGTCCGACCGTCCTCTGATTCACGTCCAGCCCTGATTGTACCTCTGAGCTCATGCACACCACTGAGTTTCCGAATGTAAGTGCTGGCACCATTACACCTTTCCACAAACCTCGAATTACCTCGTACCTGTTGTAACCCCATAGCGCTCTATGCTTAATTATTGCGGAGTTCCTCTTTCCTTTAACTATCATAGCTTTTTCTTGTACTTCCATGTATCTATTCCCATCATTTATCCATATCCCGAGGTATTTGTACTCTCGTACTCTGGGTATCTCCTCGCCCTGTATTGATATGGTCTGATCGTTGCTGTCATTGAATATCATCCAGCCGCATTTTTTCACACTAAATTTCAGCCCTAAATCTTCACTTTCCCGACCACATATACTAACCAGACCCTGCAAATCTGTTCGACTGTCTGCGAATAGCACAATATCGTTTGCATAAAACAACCCGGGGAGCTTTTCTTCTATCACTATACCTGCCTGTCTGTACGACAGCTTAAAACCAATATTGCTCATCTCCAATGCTTTCTCCATTCTCCTCATGTAAAGCATGAATAATAGTGGGGACAACGGGCATCCCTGCCTCAACCCTTTACCTATATCGACGACCTCCATTCTACCATTACTCGCCACACCTTCCCATTCCACACATACTGTATTTCCACTGTATATTTCCTTTAAGAGCTCTATACAGTCATCCCCTATACCAGCCTCTTTCATTATGTCCCATAAAATATTCTCATTCACATTGTCATACGCACCCTTAATATCCAAAAATTCCAAATGTAGAGGTCTGTTCTCTGTTCCGGCTATTTCTATACACTGCGTAAGCGCAAAAAGGTTATCATCTGATCTCCTGTCGACTCGAAATCCATTTTGGAGTTCGCCAAAAGTGCCATTAAGCTCTGTCCATATCTGCATTTTCAATTTAATTGCCTGCATCGCCAACCTGTAGAGTACTGATGTAATGGTCAGTGGTCTATAGGAGCGAATGTTATTTTTCTCTCCCTTGCCCTTATAAGTGAACTTCATCCTACTTTGACGCCAACTGTCCGGTATTCGCCTGTCCTTTAACCTTTTTTCAATTGCTTTTAATAGGGCTTCCTTGCTGTTTCTTCCGAGCTCATTTATTACAGTAATGCTAACCCCATCTAATCCTGTGGCTGTTCGTTTTGGAATCATTTCCTCCGCCTTCTTCCAATTGAAATTTTCCAGAACTAGTTCTTCCACTTGGTCTCCCTTGCTACTGTTACACGTCGTAAAGGGAGCCTCGTCATGCTTCTTAAAGGAACCGGCTGTTGCGTTTCGAATATAAGTCAATGCGTCGTACCCCTCCAATTTATTTCCTTCTTCATCCACAATATGCCGTTGCATAGTTAGTTTTCTTCCCCAGCGATTTCAGGTGGTTCCAGAAAAGCCTATATGCGTCCTTCTTTTCGCGAATGTCCGATATCCAACGTTCACTATGGCCTTTAATCTTGGCTTCAACTAAACTCTGTACCTAGATACACGATGGATGGATGGATGGATGGATGCTATGAGCTTCCCCTTTGTAACGGGGCGGTGACATGTGCGCCACCAGGCTCGTAAGAAGATTTAAGAACTTTTTTTTTCTCTTTTAATTTTCCTCATGCCTTTTAAATTTACTTCAGTCAAATCGATCATGCCATATCAAAAACGGAATTTCATATCCCAGTTCCCTGCCCATTATGGCAGAAATTCCATATTTTTCCCTATAAATATTTTTGTCCGTTCTCTCTAGTTTTCTGCCACCAGTATTCTAACCGTCTCTTACTTATTTCAATCGCGGCTATGTTCAGCTTCCCGTTGTTCGCCCTAAACCCCAAGGCTTCATGTAGGGTGGTGCCCAAACGTACACCTGGGTGGATATTTCCGCATTCAATCAGAACATGCTCTGTCGTTTCCCTATCTTCCTCACAGCATGTGCACTTTTCTTCTTCTTTACTGAATTTCGCTTTATAAACACGCGTTCTAAGGCAGCCCGATCTCGCTTCAAACAATAAAGCGCTTCCTCTTGAATTATCATAAAATGCCTCCCTCTTTATTTCGTTTTTGCCCTCTCGGTAGTTATTCAGAGTCGGTTTTTTTTCCATCGCTGTCCTCCAGTAAATCTTCTCCGCCTCTCTGACTTTTCCCTTTACGCTCTTTGTTGTCAGTTCTCTCAGAGCCGTATATTTACTGGTGAGCCTCCTAGTTCTCTTTCTCCACTGCGTGTCAACGCTCTTTCTATATAAATAGCGGAACACCTTCACTGCCCACCTAACCTCTTTCATATTCCTTAGCCTTTCTTCAAACCTTATTTTGCTCTGCGCTTCCCTTGCCTCAAAACTCGCCCATCCCATATCGCCCTTTACAGCCTCGTTTGTAGTTTTCCCGTGAGCACCCAACGCGAGGCGTCCCACAGTTCTTTGATTCACATCCATTCCCGATTGTATCTCTGGCCTCATGCACACCACTGAGTTCCCAAATGTAAGCCCCGGTACCATTACCCCTTTCCACAGACCCCTAAGCACCTCGTACCTATTGTGTCCCCATAACGCTCTGTGCTTCATTATTCCTGCGTTCCTCTTTCCCTTTGCTGCCAAGGCTTTTTCCTGTACCTTCATGTATCTATCGCCCTCATTTACCCATACGCCAAGGTACTTGTATTCGCTTACTCTCGGTATTTCTTGGCCCTGTATGGATACCGCCTGGTCGTTGGGATCATTGAATACCATCAATCCGCATTTTGTTACAATAAATCCTAGTCCTAGATCCTCGCCTTCCTTCCCGCATATATTCACCAGCCGTTGTATATCATCTCGACTGTTTGCGAATAAGACAATATCATCAGCATAAAATAAACCCGGAAGCATCTGCTCAATCATCACGCCGCCCTGTTTGTGTGACAGATTAAAACCAATGTGGCTATCTCCTAGCGCTTTTTCCATTCTAACCATGTACAGAATGAATAACAGCGGCGACAAAGGACATCCCTGTCTCAGCCCCTTGCTAATATCAACGTTCTCTCTGCTACTTATTCCTTCCCATTCTATGCAAACTGTATTTTCTCGATATATTTCCCTCAAAAGCTGTACACAATCGTCGCCTATGCCCATTCCTTCCAAAATTTCCCACAATATTTCCTGATTAACATTGTCATACGCCCCAGTGATGTCTAGAAAAGCCACATACAACGGCCTCCTTTCTATTTTAGATATTTCTATACACTGAGTAAGAACAAATAGGTTATCGTCTAAACGCCTGTCTACTCGAAATCCATTCTGAAGTTCTCCCAAAATATTGTTACGTTCTGCCCAGGCTTCTATTTTTAATTTTACTGCTTGCATAGCCATCCTGTATAGTACCGATGTAATGGTTAGCGGTCTATACGAGCGAATGTTATTCTTTTCCCCCTTGCCTTTATAGATTAAGTTCATTCTGCTTTTTCGCCAACTGTCCGGTATTTGCCTCTCCTGTAAGCATTTTTCTACGGCTTTCAATAGCGCTTCTTTAGTGTTCTGTCCTAATTCGTTAATGAGGCTAACGGGGACCCCATCTAAACCCATAGCAGTGCGCTTTGGAATTTTTCCTTCTGCCTTTTTCCAGTTGAAATTCTCAAGTTCTAGCTCTTCCTTAGTTTCGCTCTCCGTCATGGTTTTATCCACTGGGGGAATCTCTTGGACGATCTTTTTAAACGAATCGGCTGTTACCTTCTGGATGTAACCCAACGCTTCGTACCCTTCCAATTGATTTCCTCTTTCATCAACAATATGTTGTTGCAATGTGGCAGACTTTTTACCTAGCGCTTTTATGTGGTTCCAAAATATCCTAGGCGCGTCCTTCTTTTTGTCATGAATTTCTGTAACCCAGCGTTCGCTTTCACCTTTAATTTTTGCCTCGACCAATTTCTGTACAATACATTTTTCTCTAAATATATTTCCCATCTTTCCGTGACTTCGACTTGCGGCCGCTTCTCCCTTTTTGCCTGCCTGTGCTCCCTTGATGCTTTACGTCGATTTTCGATCGCTTCCCGGATTTCCTTGTTCCACCATCTTTTTGGCGTTCTCTTTCCTTTCCAGCAAACAGTTTTCTTCTCTTTACTTATTTCTTTTGTCATTGCATGAACTAGCTCATTATACCCCCAGTCCTTGCCTCGTATTTTGCCTACTTCTTCCTCTACTCTTGCGGCTATATTTTTTATTTGTTTGTTATTTAAGTACGACCTGCCAAACTTCGACTCTACGTTATTATTTTCAGTTTTATATCCCAGTTGTAACGTTATGCGTTTATGATCACTACCCAAGCTGTTCATCCCGTCCTCGTCTATTCTCATTTCTCTCAGTTTTTCATAGATTCCTTCCGTCATTAGACAATAATCAATGTTCGATTGTCTGTTTCTGACCTCCCACGTGATCTGTCCACCACACTTGGGCCCTGTGTTAACTATCACGAGACTATGGTGCTCGCAAAGATCGAGCAATAACCTCCCATTGGTGTCTGTATATCCGGCAAGGTCATGGATGTGGGCATTCATATCCCCTAGGAGGATGATTTCAGCCCCATGACCAAATTCTTTAATATCGGTGTTTATGCAATGCTTTATCTCCAGATTCTTTTCCTTACAGTTATTTCCCGTCCACATGTAAGCTACACCTAGCCACGTTTTCTTTCCACCTACCGTGCCCGAAACCCAGAGGTGCTCTGAACACGTTTGTTTTACTCTCTGCCATTTGGCTCCGCTATGAATAAGCATTCCAACACCCCCACCTTTTCTTTCTGATATGATCCTGTTGCACCCTTCCCAAACATAATTGTCAATATGTGGTGGCTCTTCCAGGTCTCTAAGGTGTGTTTCTGTAACCGCATAAACGCCTATCTTTTCTTTGTTTAACTGTTCCTCAATCTCTAACCATTTTGCCTTTTTTCTGCCACCCTGCATGTTTATGTAACTAATTGCTACACGTGCCTTCGCTCTTTTCTTCCTTTTACCTCTTTTCTGCCATTTCTCAGTGCTGCCTGCCGGAAAATCCCCCTGGTTGTTTCCTTTGTTCCTTGCTACCCCGGACTCCGAAGGCCTAGATACACAACGCCATCTAGTGAGCCATTCCTAAACTAGAGGTGGCTACATCGAGACCGAGGAAATTTGAGGATGGACTGACCCACGACTTCAATCAATCAAAAATCTTTTATTTTCACCATTTCATACATAAGGTGAAAAAGGGAGAACCGGAGAAAAAGCCGAAAGTTCTTCGGCTTGACAAAGCTCCGGTCCCCCAGGCAGACAGTGGTGATGTTGGTTTCAAAACAATGGAAGAAAGCATGTTACAAAGTGTAAAGCATTAAAGAAATAATAACATTTCAACTGAATATAACATGAACATTGGGATGAAAGGAAGGGAAGTGTATAAATGAAAACAAGTATACAGCAACTACAAAGTACAACCGAGAAACACGCATACATAGTATCCATAGCTACAGGAACAAGTCCAACATTTTATTTTTGTTTAGCGGTAACACATCAACACTTTGTTTGTTGAAATGATTAAGCAGGGAAGGCAGTGTATGGCAAAGGCGCTGTTGTCCATAATTAGTACGCGAAAAAGGGATTTGCCATGGGGCCTGACGGCGATATGAATATGTACTTTTATTTTCTTGTAGATCTGCGAGGGTTAGAAATGAATCTATTTTTCCTAGCATAGCACTCTTGTAGCATTGCAGAGTTTTCAGTTTCCAAATGTCACCAGCTTTTATTATTTTAATTTGCCGGAAAAGCTCTTCCGTATGTTCGGAGAAAGAAACATTTGCAATGGCTCGAACTGCTCTCTTTTGAAGTGTTTCCAGCATCCGAATATTTTGTGCGGTGGTGTTACCCCATATGAGTGAGCAGTAAGTGAGGTGTGAGTGGAAGAGAGCATGATAAATGAGGCGCTTAATTTTATAGGGTAATGTATTTCGATAGCGATTTAAAAGACCAACAACTTTTCGCACTTTTGCACAAATATTGCCAACATGATCATTCCAAGACATGTGCGCTGTGAATATAACTCCGAGTGTTTTCATAGAGGACGTAATGGTAATCGTATACGGACCTAGAACAATGTTATCTGAGAATGTAGTAGAACTTCCTTGGGCACGGAAAATGACACATATTGTTTTGGCTTCATTGAGAATCAAGCAGTTTGCCTTTGACCAGCGTTGAATTTTGTTACAGACAGTGCTAGCTATAGGCGTTATTTCTTCTAAGTCTTTTCCTGTAAAGAAAATGGAGCAGTCATCTGCATATGCGACAAACTTACACATATCACTAATTTCTACAATATCATTAATGTAATAAAGAAAAAATATCGGGCCAAGGATGCTACCTTGAGGCACACCCGCTGTTATAGGTTTTGTTTGTGACCTGTTGTCGTTAATTTCAACAAACTGATGTCGACTTTTTAAATAAGAGCGAATAAGTTCAAGTGTTATTCCTCGGAAACCGTATCGTTCTAGTTTCGTAAGCAACAGTTGGTGGTTGACTCTATCAAAAGCTTTGCTAAAGTCTAAGTATAACCCTAACGTTAGAAGCTTTTTTTCAATGTTCTGAAGAATGAGATCCTTTTGCATATTTAATGCACTTTCCGTAGATCGTTTTTTTCGAAAACCGTGCTGACATTCAGTTAGCAAGTTATGTTTTTGTGAAAAATTATCAATACGGACGTTGATAATTTTTTCGAGGCCCTTCGATAATATAGGAAGAATAGAAACTGGTCTATAGTTGCCAATATTGTTTTTATCACCCCCTTTATGTATAACTATTACTCGCGCTACTTGCATATTGCGAGGGAAAACTCCAGTCGACAGGGACGCGTTAAAAATGTGCGTTATAACAGGAGCTAGAAGGTCTATGGCATACTTAATTGGTCTGATTTCTAAATCGTCCATATCCCTACTGCGGCTATTTTTCAGACATAAAAATGTCGAAATCACCTCAGAAATGTTAGTAGGCTTTAGAAATAGAGACTCCCTTAACGAGGTTAGGTGCAGTGTGGGCTGAATATCATGATCTACGCATCCCACTTTCACAAAGAAATCATTGAATAGGTCCGCAAGTTCTGTGCCGCCTATAGAAGTACCATCGATATTCAGTGTATCTATTCGTGTAGTGGCTGGCCTGCGATTTAGTGTATCGTTTATTTTTTCCCATACTTTGTTAGTTTTGCGCATGCAATCATTATTAAATATACGCGTGTAGTAGTCATTTTTTGCCTTTTCTTTTTCTTTGTTTAATTTATTTCTAAGCTGTTTATATTCTTTCCACTTCGACAAGTCCTTTGACTCGACAAAACACTGGTAAAGTTTATTCTTTTTGTTGATTTGTCTTACGAATTCTTTAGAAATCCAGGGCTTGCGCGATGGCTTTTGATTTCGGTAGCTCTGAATCGGAAATGATTTAAAGTAAAGCATTTTTAGTTTATTCATAAACTTGTCATATGCCTCATTGGAGCCTCATATGCCTCATTGGAGCTTCGCCCCTAAAAAAAAAAAAGAAGAAGGACCCGATGCCGCTGCCTTTCATCGCGCGTTTGGGACATCCTCCATCGCAAAAGCTAAGCACCATGTCAAAGCGGCCAAGTGCACGCGCACAAAACAAACGAGTACAAACGCTATCCACCCGTACGGCAGCATGGAACCACGCCAAACACTGCAATGTTTTGCCAACCAGTCCGTTCGCACGTGCGCGCTAGGGTCACGTGGCTGACGTCACTGCCCTTTCGTGACGTACCCGAGGACAGGTCTCTTGCGCCCCGCCACGGTGGTCTAGTGGCTATGGTACTCGGCTGCTGATCCGAGGGTCGCGGGATCGAATCCCGGCTGCGGCGGCTGCATTTCGATGGAGGCGAAATGTTGAGGCCCGTGTGCTGTGCGATGTCAGTGCACGTTAAAGAACCCCAGGTGGTCGAAATTTCCGGAGCCCTCCACTACGGCGTCTCTCATAATCAGAACTGGTTTTGGGACGTTAAACCCCACATAACAACAACAACAGGTCTCTTGCTCCAGCTGCCGAGGCGCGGATTCAGACAGATTCGGGTGGAAGTGGGCCGCGTCCTCACGCCACTTCCGTCGTGTCTGTCAAAATGGCCGCGTTCGCTGCGGCTGTGGAGCTGGAGCATGGAGTGTACAAGAAAGTGGAGCTCGCGTTAGCGACGACAGCAGGACAAGCAGTACCTCTTCCAGTTCAGAAGAAAATGATCACCGCGTGCTGTACGTGTGACGTCGCGCGGCAGTCCACCGTTTGTTTCTCTTCGCCACTCGAATAGGTCTAGCGTAGGCTGTATTTGCCGGTATGGCGTGCAATATTGACAGCGATTTGTTTGTGAAATGAATTAGCTTACAAGTCAGTGTAAGCATGCTTAAAATGGAAAGGAGCGCCTGTTTTCAAATCACTCGAGAGATCTGAAGCCGCGCTACGAAAGGTAAACAGCTGCACTGGCCGCTTCACCGATGCTGCTCGCTTCGTTTCAATCGTTGTGCTCCACACCGATGTTTCACGAAAACCGATTGGATGTGGTAACGCATGACATGCGAGTACAAACGTTTATCCTGTTGGCAAAAGTGAGCGCTTCCTTGCGAGCTCGCGGTTCGTCGCAAACGACGACGGGTTAGCAGCGCGGCGTCGTTCTAGCTAAGCCTACCCTCGGAGTCGTCATTGACGTGGGACTGTTTGGATGTGTTTGTCGCTCGCGAAGACTTTATCGAGCGTTCTTCAATGGTGTTATAGAGCAGGAAAGTGCAAAACTCTTTCTTTTCTACTTGTTGATGAAGACACGGACTCTTACGAGCACGCATGCGAAGGTGCAAAATGCGGCAGAGCCTGCGTCCCTACGTGCTCATCGTTCCTCGCCCCATCCATCGTACGCTTCATGCCAGAGCTTACGGCACTGAACGCAGAACCGTACCGTGTATTTAGCGCTTAGTGAAGTGACGCAACGAAGTAGCAACACGAACTGAACTGTTTATTGCTTGGCGCTTGGCCTTTTTATACACTGAAAACCACGTGAGTCCCGACACGTGTTGTGGACGAATACATCGGGGCTTGCAAACCAGTCATAAGGAAACGTGCGGGTGATAGCGGTTTATCGACGACGCTGCATCTCTTTCCCCTTCGAAAGCTCTTTGACGCTCTTTTTTTCCAGTGCCAGCATTCTCCCTTGACCAGTAAGCGATAGAGCGGAGCCAAGATCGTGGCCAAATTCGGCAAGGATTTCGAGTAATAGGTGATGAGCCCCAGAAAGGACTTCAGTTGGCTTACCGCTTCTGGCCTTGGAGCCGCTGTTACGGCTTCGAGGTTGTCGCGCAGTGGGTGAAGGCCGGTCGCATCAATCTTGTGCCCCGGAAACTGCACTTCTTTTTCACGGAACCGACATTTGGCCTTGTTCAGTTGGAGGCCACTGTCACGAAGTCTCTCGAAAACTTGTCGAAGTGTGGACGTGTCCTGTTCTTTCTCGGCGATTATGATGTCGTCTAGGTACACACGTACCCTTGGCAAGTCCCGTAATAACGACTCAATGCGCCGCTGGAACAGTGCGGGAGCCGACGAGATGCCGAAGGGTAGTCGGTTGTACGAGTACAAGCCCTGGTGCGTATTGATGACAGTCATCGTCTTCGCCTCCTCATCAAGCGGGAGCTGGTGATAGGCATTTCTCAAATCCAGTGTAGTGAATACTTCTCCCCCGTAAAGCGCGGCAAAAATATCATCCAACTTAGGCAAAGGGTACTGTTCCAGGTGAGTTGCCGGATTCACGGCGAGCTTAAAATCACCGCATAATCTGATGTCTCCATTTTTCTTCACCACTGGTACGACAGGAGCAGCCCATTCGGAAACTCTCACTGGAGATAGGACGCCTTGCTGCACGAGGCGGTCGATTTCTGCAGACTGCTTTGCGAAGCGCGAAGGGCACCGGGCGGGCCTTCAAAAACCGTGGCACGGCCCCTTCTTTCTTGTACAGCTTGACGGGCGGACCTTTGCAACAGCCAAGCCGATCTTGAAATAAGTCTGAACTCTTCCAGCAGCCCTTTTAAGTCAACTTCAGCCTGCAGCGCATAGACACTAGGAAGAGCCCTTTCTTCTAAAAGTGACACGCCAGCTTCACGGAAAGCTTGAATCGTGTTTCGGCCGCACAGTAGTGGTCCGTCACAATCCACTACCACGAGCGAACTATTCACTCGCGTCTTGTCGTGTTCGACGCTCATGCCGACTCTTCCGACCACTGGAAGAGGACCGAGGAAGCAGGATAGCCGAAGTGGCGTTTTTTCTAGCCTGGGCCACCACTTACGGTTTTTCCTGAAGACTTTTTCTGGAATCACGCTAACTGATGAACCCGTGTCGATCAGCATCCGCAGTTTCCTGCCGCCCCAGACAAGGCTCCGTTCGATGGGCTGCGTTCTTACCTGGTCAGCGTTGTTCTGGGCGGATAAGGCGAAAAGCATTTCCTCCTTACTGTCGTAACCGTCCGACAGCTCTCTGAGCGCGTACGATCCCTGCCGGCCACTGCGCCTGCGCTGGCACATCCTAGCCAAGTGTCCTTTAGTGCCGCAGTTGCGGCACACCTTCCCGACATGCTGACATTCGTGTTCCGAGTGGTCGGAGCCGCGCATCTCCAGCACGATTGACGCGGTTCTCCTGTGTCGTACCCGCTGCCTCTTCTTTGTCCGCTGCTACGCCGCCTTTTAACCAGGTGCACGTTACCTGCGTCATTCTCGCCGTCTGCATCTTTCATGGACCGGACGTTACGGTCAGCTGTTTCTGACGACATGGCGAATTCCTCAGCTTCCTGCACAGTCAGCTTTCTTTGGGTCAGCAGGAACCGCCTGGCCTCATCGTCCCGTATGCTGCACACTATCCGGTCACGTAACATTCTGTCCAGAAAGTTGCCGAAGTTGCAGTCTTTTGCAAGACGTCGCAAGTCCGCGACAAAATCTTTGACCGTCTCGTTGTCTCCTTGCCTCCGCACAAAAAATGCGTGACTTGCCGCAGTCTCGTTCACCTGCGGACTGTAGTGTTCTTCCAGCACCTTTGCGACGTCTTCGTACGTTAGGCTGTTCACGGGCGTCGACGGGCATCGCACCTGAATGACTCGAACCACGCTGTCGCTGAGTGATGCTACCAAGAGTGCCCGACGCTTTGAGGAGTCCGTGATATCGTTGCCTTCAAAGCAGGCCTCGAGACGCACCTGGTAGGCATCCTAGCTGCTCGCTGTCTCGTCAAACTCCGGCGGCCTCGGTCCCACCCTCGTCGCCACTGAAGTGACGCAACGAAGTAGCAACACGAACTGAACTGTTTATTGCTTGGCACTTGGCCTTTTTATACACTGAAAACCACGTGAGTCCCGACACGTGTTGTGGACGAGTACATCGGGGCTTGCTAACCAGCGATAAGGAAACGTGCGGGTGATAGCGGTTTATCGACGACGCTGCACTTAGTGCCCTCTCTTAGTAATAAAGCTGAGCACAGAATGGGCGTGAATTGAACTTAACCAAACAACTCTCAAACTGCTGCAGTCAAAATGTGCCCGGGGAAGGCGTCTTTGTTTGCCATGGAAACACACGGAGCGGAAGTTGGGTTTATATGACGTGCTCATTGACTTCCTGTGTACTCGCTCGCGGAGCATTCTCGCACTTCGCTGGCAGATTCGGATTCGTGAGATCCGAGCGCTCCCTCCAGGATTTCGGTGACTGCTCCAGATCCGCCAGTGAAAAACGCCATTACTGTGGCAGCGGCGCGTGCACGCGTTTATATATACAGTAGAATCTCGATGATACGAATTCGTAGGGAGCACGTAAAATATTTGTATCATCCCGAATTCGTATGAGCCAAAACAACTTAAAGCTGATCATGAAGGTGAACAAGAATTTTATTGGGGTCAACTATTCTTGCTGAAAAGTTCCATGATGTTCTTTTGAACTTTTTAAAACTTCGCTGTCCCTCGAGAAAGCCGCCTGAAACGAATAAAACCGTGCTGCGGTTTCTTCACTCACGCTGACGGTGCTTACGGTGCGACGCAAGGGCGTCAAGGTTATTCCATATTGACTGTAGGAGATCACACTCACCGGCATCTTCACCATAACTCTCAGACTCGGTATCCTTTGCCTCGTCGACCAATTCTTCGATGGATCGCAGCCCACAGCCCGCTACGTTGTCGTCCGCAGTGACGAAGCCTCGCGCCGAAGCTCGATTTTCAAGGTTCTCCCTACCCTCGATTTGCAAATCGTCGTCAGGCTCTTGGTTTTCTTCCGTCGGAGCCGCATCCGATTCCGCGAAAAATCCACACTTGCGAAAGCAGTTCGCGATCGTGTCCTGGGTCACATTATCCCAGGATATGGTCAAGCAGGCTAATCCGCAAGTTCGCATCCTTGTGCTCAATTTTCTCCAGGAGCCTCCGCACAAGCAATCCCTTGAAACGGTGCTTCACATTTCGGATCATTCCCGCATCCAGCGGCTGTAGAGGGCTCGTGGTGTTTGCGAGCAGGAACCTCACGGCGACATTGCTGAAGTTGCAGTCTTTCGGGTGGGCCGAACACTGGTCGACGAAAAGCAAATTTTTTCTGTTTTTCGCTGCCATTTTCCGGTCGAAAGTCATAAGGAACTCGTGGAACAAATTTGCAGTAAAAATCTGAGTCAGTGGCTCGCGTGAAGCGGTCATTTCGCGCGTTCGTATCATCCGCAATGGCTGGGGAAACTGTTCCTATAACACCAAATGACGGTGCATTTTATACAACGTAGTCCGTCCGAAACAACATTAAAATTAGTATCATCGCGAAATTCGCATCCACCGTAATCGTATCATCGAGATTCTACTGTAGTGCTGGCGTAGAGAGGAAGACGGAGGGAGAGGCGCGCATGCGCGCTCTATCGCGCAGCTGGCGTGGAGAGGAGGACGGAGGGAGCAGCGCGCTATGGCGCAGCTAGCGTGGAGAGGAGGACTGAGGGAGTAGTGCGCTATCGCACAGTTGGCGTGGAGAGGGGGATGGGAGGAGAGGTGCGGATGCCAACGGACGACGGAGGAGCCTAGGTGCTGAGCCGTGCTACCTTTTCATGGTCTGCAGAAACATGCGCCTATTTCCTTTCTCAACGAACCACCTCCCCCCTCGACCCTAAGGTGCTTCGCCCCTAAAACGGACTATGAGCCTCTTGCATGCGCCTGCCGGCCTAGACGACGCACGAAGGAGTTGAGGCACCGGACAACAAAAGCCACTGAAAGCCGTCCTGCTGTTTTCTTTGCAGTCGTGTTTCTCTTTCTTCCTTTGTTTTGGTTTCTAACAGAATCTTTCAAAACGAGTTAGAACCGTATTGCTTAGTTCAGCCTTCATTATTTAGGAATAAATGAATGGACGTACGCTGTCGACGCTTCCTGGCACCGGTCCCGCGTTTTCTCACTTAGTATAAGTACCCATTAACGGAAATAAACAGATGAGGTCTTGCAGTCCGTGGCTTCACAGATTCTCTTTCCAACACGCGCACACAAGCACTATGCTCACACGTGATGGATACAGCTACAGTATTTCACTGCTTTATTGTGGAGCCTTTTATGGGACTAATATATTGGTAATAGCGTATACATACCGATAACAAATAATTACAAATTAACAAGAGTCACAATAAATATCACCTTTTTTTTGCTTTCCAGCCTGGCAATATCAGAGCTATTGGAGTATTTTTTTTGGAGTATTTTGTCTCCTGCGTTTGGGAGACACATCGGCTGGTCACCACGCTTCCGTCCGCAGACACACTTTCTTTAACTTGATGCACATGGCCTGCCTCGTGTAAGAGTTTTCCTTTAGCAATATTAGCCCTACAGAAGAATTTTTTCAAATCATCTACGGCTTAAAACCACTAAGAAGTTGCGGCGCGACACATGCAGACGACGCCACCCCCACACCAGGCGCTGCCCACGCAAGGAGGTGCGCACGCGGTGCGGGAGGGAGCCTTATCACTCCAACGACGCGGGAGCGCCCATATTGGCGCTGAACGCAGGAGGGGACGGTGGAGCCGTCTGGCGTTGTGCACCACCCCATAGGGGGCGCACTGGCCGATCCAAGATGGCGGCCCGGAGGAGTGTCGACCCGTCTGAAGAGCGTCTGATATGATGTACAAATATTAGGACGTGCGGATATAAGCCCCGTGCCGCTTTGCCGGGATGAAGTCACGAGCTGCATTGAAGTGCCTCCCATATCAGACCAATATACTTGCTTAAATCACAGACACCACCAAACGCCCGCAACCTTAATCTTTGCTGCGACGTGAAAGGCTGTTCCAGCCCGTGAGCGTGCACGAACGATGTGTTACGAGATCCTGTGCGTTCTAAGGAAAACCAGTGCGTGTAACGGAAGTGGCGTATGAACTAGACGACGCTCCGATGTACATACCGAGCCCGCCTGGCGTATTTCGTGCCGGAGTGCGCAGCTAGTGGCCAACGCTATGGATTTGCTGCTAGACACCGCGCGTTGAACGTGACGATGTTTTAGGGGCGAAGCTCCTCTTAGTCTAACCTTGTCCTGCGTCAGGCGTAACCGGCAGTATCTCCCGAGAGGTACGCGCTCGCCCTCGGGGCCTCCTGCCCTCGGCGCGCGCTCTCGCCCTCGGCGCGTGCCCTCCGAGCGTGCTGTCTTGTGAGAGAGAGAGAGAGAGAGAGACAGAGAGAGAGAGAGCGAAAGGCGCGCATTGACTATGGAAACGCTCTTTCTTAGATGAACGCTCTACCTAAAGTCCCTAGATCTTCTGTTTTATAAGTAGCGAAAAGCTTTGATGTGCCGCTGGCGCATCCGATTGGTCCGCGTTGCTTTTGGCAGCCATGTTCTTCCTAAAGCTGTTACTCGAATGCTGCAGCGAGAGAACGTCAAAGAAAGTTGCGCGTTTCAGTAGGCGTTAATCTAGGGACTTTAGCTCTACCAGCTCGCAAAGAAGGAGAACGGGCCCTCCCTCGCGAGAGACAACGTTGGCGCAGGCAGCGTCTCCTAGCGAGCTGAGACCGGGTAGCCAGCCGGTCTCAGCACTGGCTAACCTCCCTGTCTTTCCTCCCTCCTTTCTCCTCCTCCTCCTCCTAGCGAGTTTCTTGATTGTTCTTGATTGAGAAATACCGACTGCTCGCGTTGGAGAACCGTTCACCGGCCACCCATGTATGTATATATATATATATATATATATATATATATATATATATATATATATATATATATATATATATATATATATATGCACTGGATCTTGACTTGCAATGAAGTGCCGGTGGGAGATTTCACTTGTGCATAGTTGAACCATAAGGATTCGTAGCGTGCGCGTTAACTAGATTAACCCGGAACTCGGCACGATCTACGATGAACCTCCCGAGCTTCCCCCACTCATCATCATTCACTCCGTGGATATGCTGTAATTTCTTTTAAATGTAGCGCCGTCACCATTACTTTCGCGGTCAGGAACGCGGACTTAGCAGAAAGCAATCGCGTCTTTGTGGCGTTGAACTTCTCAATCAGTCGCACTTGGGCAGACACCAAGCCTCAAGTCGACATTTACCAGTCGGACGCTCCTGAATCTAGTCCAGTTTGTGCTACCGCGGCCCATCCATCCGATCGCAGTTTTGTGCTATCCGAATGCGCTATCAATCGAAATCCACGCATCAGAATCGATCTTCTAGCTCTCACATGAGTGCAGTCGTTCCAGTCGAGAGCTGAATGAACTCAGCCAAATTGATTCAACTGTGGGATCGCGTGGCAGCGACGTCGTTCTCGAACGTTATCATAGGGATCGACTGCGGTGAAAAAGAGGCCCCTGTATAGGCAGTCGATTCGTATGCGTTACTACAGCTGTTCCAGCGCATCGCGGGCTAGTTGTAAATTTCCCCGGCGAACCGTCTCAAGGTTTCAATTATGTCAATTTGACGAACTAGTAAACTCTTGCGGCGAGCCATGTGATTGAAATTCACATTTAAGGGGTCGGTTGCGGTAGTAAGATGACGAAATCTGCTATTGTGCGATGAAAAAAAAAGAACAAAAAGACACAGGTCCCTTGCCCTTTACCTAAGTGAAGTTGGGGCTAAATAAAAATGGACGCCCCAATCATAGCATTTCACCATTTCACCTCTCCTTAAGGCACTTCATGTGATTTGCATTTCACAACATGTTTTTGTTAAGAATGTGCCCCTGTTGTCCCGCGGCATGCTCTCTGACTGCGCAGTCCGTATACCGACATCGCTTGCCCTTTATAAACAGCAATGTAAAATGACACTTTCTCATTCAACTCATTAAAACTGCTTTGTTCAAATTCCACTCTGAATGGTTGCCTGGAGTCCTGCTGAGTAACATCAAGATCAGTGTTTGTGCCTGATGTGCAAAAACAACTTTTTTCGGCATTGCTAATGTTCAAAATTTTATTGGCTTGTGTTAAAATGTGCACATTTAAACTAGCCTGCAAGCTCATTTTTACGACCAAGGGGCAGTTTTCTGCAGATTTACCTTAACAGATATAGATACCTAGTGGGCAGACGACGATAATCATATCAAGTTTATTTTCATTCTGTCATACAGAAAGGACTGTGGCAAGAAACTCTCATTGAATCACTTGACTAGTTCGCAGCACCGTATACAAAAAGAAAATAGTCACAGCAGTAACAGCGCACCGATAAGTAAAAATAATAGTTTGAAACTTCACAGATAATGTACAGCAAGGCATACACAATAACGCAGTACAAATGTAATGCAAGGTGATAAAACGACTTATTTGCAGAGAAGTACTGATAGAGATAAGAGCATAGTGCACAGGATGTCCCGTCTTTGTGAGCCAGCCTGGCACATTCATCACCGTAATTGCAAACTGTCTCGTGACAGCAATACAGTAGAAATGCTTACAAATGGCTGCGGCGGTAGTAGTGTGGTTGTGGTGCTCGGCTTACATTTAATAAGAATGTGCGCTCGATCATAGCCATGGTGGTCGCCTTTTCCATAGAAGTGAATATTCTCCAGGCCAATGGTGTTGTGTGCTATCGGTGGAGGTTAAAGATCTCCGAGGGGTCAAAATTTTCAGAGCCCTCCACTACAGCGTGCCTCACTCATATTGTGGGTTGGCATGTAAAACACCAGCAATTATGAACATGTTTAAGAATCCACCACTTCAGCACTGACAGGTAATTGTACTCTAGTTGTACTCCGCAGCAGCATCAAAACACTTGAGAAACTGGCAAGAAAAAGCTGTATTTTTTCCATGCTAATGATTTTGTGGCAATATGGAAGGGCCCTTTGTTGAGGGGAACGGTATGTGTGGCTTGTGCTCTGCTGAAGTGCCGACAGCTGGATGCAGGATGAAAAATGTCTGCTTGTGGCATCACCTCTTGATGGTTGAAATAGCCAGACATAGCTTACTCAGACACAAAAACGACATACGAGAAAACAAAAGAGGGTGAACAGGATGAGTGTGCTTCTCTGTTCAGGCTTGTTTTTTGGTTTGTGTTTGAGAAGCGTGCTGAAATAGGGCTCAACCAAGTAGCCCACTAAATGCTGGACCTGAACCCCTACACAGCAAAATGGCTTCTCTTTTCGGTCAGTCTACTGCTTCTAACCACACATATTTGATGCGACGATCAATTGAACTGCTCCTATCCACTTGTTGGCACCATGAGGAGCGGGAACACTGCTTTGACTACCCACACGCATGTTCCCTTTCGTAAAAGACCCCCTTGTGCACTAAGCAAGACAATGTGAAACCAGGACGGTTGAAAAACATGAACCACGCCATGCAGCGCTGACTAGCAAACGACTTCATTGTGGCAAAAGACATACATAGATACATGCGGAACATTGCCACGTCACAAGCAAAACACAAACCAAAATAAAAAATACTGAAATAACCTTATACAACATAAAATAATAAATAGAGAGGTGATGACTACACGACACTCTGTGTGCATGGCAAAAGTGGTAATTCAGGGCATGTTAACAGACAGACAGACAGACAGACAGACAGACAATGAACGTTACTGACTCCTGAGGAGCTACTGTAAGGACTCGCTAGCGGGAGGCCGCGTTGTAACTGTTGACCGCGCCTACGTGGAGGACAGAACGGCGGGACGCTCCGCCCTTTCGTGGGTCCTCTGGATAGCCTGGGCTTGCTTTCGGAGTACCGTGTTTCTGATGGCCTCCTCCCATTCAGCTTCGCTGGAGAGAACGTCGTTAGGCAACGCGGGACATCGCCAGGGCATATGAGCCATAGAACAAAAGGTTTCACTGCAGTTGGTACCGCCAGAGTCCACGTCCGAGTATAACCTACTCCGCAGCAGCAAGGAAGCCTCGGGACGGGAAAGAACTGGTCTGCAACATTGGAAGAGTAACTGATTGACCTCTGCTGAGCTTCGGATGAGAAAGAGGGTAACTTTCCTGCCAAGTTGGTAATGTTTAGTAATTGCATTGAAAGTGAGAAGTGGTTCGTTCTGCTGAGCCTCTTCCTGCCCCTCCGGAGCCGTCAGACCGCCGCGGAGCGTGAGTTCTCGCGCACGGTCGTGAGCCAGCTCATTGAGGTTTGGGAAGCCCTCAAGAACGTTCGTCCCCATGTGTGCGGGTAACCACGTAATATAATGAGAACCGAGGCAAGCCCTCTTCTCTAAAATGGAGGCCGCCTCTCGAGCGAGATTACCCGTTTCGAATGCCCTAATTGCATCTCTCAAATCGGTGTAAACGTACAAAAGCTCTGGGTCACACAGGCCAGCGCAACCGCGATTTGCTCGGCTATTGGCCTCGAGGGCCACCACTGGAAAGACCGGCGCCGCTGTCGTTCTGACGTAGTAAACGACATCACGTGACGCCTTCGCCGCCGCCAGGGAAGCGCGCTCGCTTTCTTCACCAAGCCGGTTACATTTCTTCTTGCTTTTGCGCATGGAAAACTGCTCGGCGCCACAGCACTTGACATATTCGACCGAGCTAGGTGTAATTGTCAAGCGTATATACCCCAAGACAAAGCGTCTTGGCTGAAAAAGCTGAGAATGGGGAAACAGGCAAGTGCTCATACATTTCGAGTGTGTGTGAAGCATTCCGCGAAGTCAATTTTTGCACACGGCATTACAGCTAAAATATTCAGTGAGTACGGCATGAACTTTCTCGGACTGTAGGCATTCGAATTTACCACACGTATTTGCTGCTGTCGAGGAAACCTGTCTTGTTTACGGAGCAGCGCCATAGCAAAAAATAACAGGCTGCTTTGATACTGTCATCAGTCAAGATACAGCGCGCAGAGATACATGCGCGCACATGGCGGAACCGTATGCATGAATTTAAGATATAATTTACTGGTGATAAATATGCTCGTGGTGAATCATTGCCCCGCGATAATACTGGCAAAAGTACGTCCATTCTGCATGTCTATTCCTTTATGAATGGACATGCAGGTTGAATTAGCAACATCAAGACCTCATGTATATTGCCTGCTTAATCACGCGCCCAAAAATGGGGCGAAGGGATGGGAACGTATGCCGTGAACCACGTACAGCTGTCAACGTGAATAGAAATGTCACCTATAGCCGGTGCACCGTCCGCGCAAGTGCACGAGACGTAGCGCCTATTCGCGCTTGAATAAGTAACTGTACGCAGGATGTATGAGTATTCCCAGTGATAGCTAACTAAATTTCTCGAGCACCTTTTACGCTAGCGGCCTCGTCACTTTCGTCGTGCATAGCACCGCGGGCACACGTTTCCGACAAGCGTGGACGATGCGGCGATGCCTCTTGTTCACTCGCAAAATACTTTGCCGACCTGTAAAACAGGTTTTTTTGCAGCTAAGATACACACAGGGAACACCTGCAACACTAAAAAAATCACAGCATATCCGCGGGGTGAATGATGATGAGTGGGCGAAGCTGCGGAGGTTCATCGGTAAACCGTGAATTCTGCCCAGTACATCATCGACGTGAGATCGCGCGCGTTTATACTAAAGGGTAGATGAGAGTTATGGTGACTTGCAGCTCACTTTAATTTTACATGTACGCTGTGAATTTTCATTGTTTAATCACGCACAGGAGAAATCGCACACAGGCACTACCTTGGAGGTCAAAATCCAGTGCCATATATACGGGAAACAAGAAACTCGCCAGCAGACGCTGCCTGCGTCGGCATCGCGAGGCGAGAGAGGGGGGGGGTCCGTTGAATGGTAGTGAGGGAGAGGGGAGGGGAGAGAGGGAGGGAAAGGGAGAGAGCGGGGCCGAGAGAGGGGGAGTCGTCGAGCTCGACCGCGGCATATTCACCGAAAGGATGGATGGATGGATGGATGCTATGAGCGTCCCCTTTGTAGCGGGCGGTGACATGTGCGCCACCAGGCTCGTAAGAAGATTTGAAGGAGTACTGACACGAATTTTTGACATTCTCGTATTGTTGCTGTAAATGAAAGCACTGGCGTGGAAAACCCCAAAAACAGTGTCATGGTGGCCCGCAACACAATGAATATATTTTTAATACGGCTCCCTTAAAAGATGACTTTCGGTTTCGTTTTCGAGGGGGCGGTTTCCTAGTGACGTATCAGCATAGTCGGACGACGTCTCAGCCACGTAGGGACAGAAATTCTTCATAGCGTCGCAGCAACTCTGTCGTCTTTGGTCAATTACACCTGAGGCACGCAAACAACGGCAATTTCAAGGTCGTCCAGTGACTCTGACCGCGATTTCGGCGATTTTTAAGAGCCCGTGTTCATACGTCATCGTAGTGTCCATTGCAATGGGGCTGGCTTGCTGTGCTGGGCGACGCGAATTTTAAAACCAAATTAAAATATTTTGTACGTGTTTCCTGGCTTCCGTGTGCGGAGGGCGTTAACAATACATGACTAGGAAACGAAAAATGTATATTTTGCGCCGCCGCAAAATCGTGTCAGTACTCCTTTAAGCACTTTTAGGGGCGAAGCTCCTTAGGGCGTGGGTCTGTACATCCCATGGTGTTCGTTGGTGATGTACGTAGCCACGTCTACTTTTATAAAAAAAATTCCGAAAGTTGTGTCCTCTGCCTGGATTCGAACCCAGGCTCTCGGCGTGGCAGTCGAGCGTTCTACCACTGAGCTACGCCTGTGTTTCTTTTTCTTTATTGCATGGAAATATTTCCGTAAATGCGTTTGAACTGTACTATACAGTTGCACACATATTAATATTAAGCAAAAGAAGGTTTAAACTGTACTATACAGTTGCACACATATTAACAGTCTAGCATAAAAAACACAACTTTGCACTTTTAAACTCAGACTCCTCAAAAGTCAGGCAAACAGACACAAGCGTCCAGAAGCGAAAGCCAGTCCGGAACAGGATCAAAAGTCTCAACCACACTGCGTACTTGGGCAACCTCTTCTCGGAACACAGACTTCGTCGAGCGAGGTGGTTCAGCATGCCTGTCAATCATGCGGCTCCTCCAGAGGGCATAAAGTCCTAACAGCATGACCATATCATACGGCGTGTTCCTGCTGCTCTTTCTGAACGGGAGGAACCTAATACCGTGAGGTGTGAGGGGAAGTTCTTTTCTTATCGTCCGCTTGAGAATGTCCCAGAAATAAAATGCATCTTGACAAACAATAAAACAATGTTCAATGGTCTCAGGTAGACTGCAAAGTCTACAGTTTACTGACCAAGGTACGTGTATTCCTTTTTCATTAAGCCAGGTCTTCACAGGTAACGTTCCCGTGTGTAGCTTGATGAAAAATGTTTTCGCAGCAGGTGATACACACATTTTACGTACACGGAAAAACACATCATGTCCAGATAACGACAAATATGGCAAGCGGTAAACAGGCTCAGAGAAAAGGTCGTTCACGAGTGCAGCAGACAGCGTTGTTCTATCGACAGTATATAAGTACTCTAATGTGAATCTAGCTTTTAAAAAACACAGAGTGTCAACAATTTCCTTCAAAAAGCCCCACAGACGCGATTCTTGAGGAGTGTTTGTCGTTACAAAAAGAAAAGGGAGGTGATAAGCAATTCGGGTCCTAAGAACGGCTAGTAGAAATGGATGACAAACATCTTTCAGGTAAAAGAAGCGAAGTACCAACTGTCGCACAAACAAATGCACAAGATGGAGGCCACCCTTATCGAGCGGTAGGAAAAGATTGTCTCTTCTCATAGCTTCCCAAGATGAACGCCAAATAAAACAAGCGAATATTCTGTGAAATGCCTGTAAATGGACACGGGAGCAGTGCAACACCTGCAGGACATAAATAAGTTTGGACGCTAGAAATACATTGCATGCTTTAGCTCTAGCAAAAATAGAAAGGTCTCGACCCTGCCAATTAGCCACTTTTCGACGTATAGTACTTATGGCAGACGTCCAATGAGGACCACTATTACGGTAATTATCGAGAGGCACCCAAGGTACCGAATTGGAGCTTCATTCCAATGAACATTCGCAAACACTGAAGGAGTTGAAGCCCACATGCCTATCCAAAATCCTCTACTTTTTTCAAAGTTAATGCTAGCTCCCGCAATGTCGCAAAACCGCAATGTGGTATCTATTGCTTCCTGAACACTAGGTTTATCGGTGCAAAAAAAGGCAATGTCATCCGCATAAGCTAAAACTTTAATTTCCTCAACTTCATACCTGTATCCTCGAATGCTAGAATTAACAAGTACACTCAGACAAAGCGGTTCCATATATATGGCAAAAAGTAAAGGGGACAGCGGGCACCCCTGACGTACGGATGAATTCACCTGGATTACGTCTGACAGAGTGCGATTTACAATTAACCTTGTTGTGCACCTTTTATAACAAGTGCTATGCCTTTGTACAATGCATCGCCTAGCCGTAGGTGACGCAGCAGCCGGAACAAAAAATCATGCTGTACCTTGTCAAAGGCCTTGGCGAGGTCAATCTGAAGAAGAGCTACTTGATCGACACTTCCTTCAATGCACTCAAGAACTGACCGTGCTATATGTATATTCGTCTGTATAGAACGACTTCGTATTCCACATGTTTGGCGATCCCCTACTAGTTTAGTGATGATAATCTGCAATCTATTTGTGGGTACCTTAGCAAATATTTTATAATCGACATTACATAGGGATATCGGCCTATATCCAGTTACTCTTTTAGGCTTCAGCTGTCTGTACTTTTCGGAATCAGGGTTGTATAGCCCTGATAGAAAGAATTAGGCAGTTCACCACGTTCATAGGCCTCTTTAAAAAGCAGTTCAATAAAAGGTAGAAGCATTTCTTCGAATACCACATAAAATTCCGCACTGAGACCGTCTGGCCCAGGTGTTTTGTTTCTCTGTAGAGTTCCGATAGCACATTTAATTTCTTCCTTCGTGATGGGCCCATCCACAATGAGTCGATCATCATCTTGCAAGTGTGGCATAAGGGCAATAAATTGATCGGCTTTTTCTTCATAATCACTACGACGTCTAGCCGCTGTAAACAGAATTCTGTAGTGGTCTTCAAATACGGCCGTTATTTGCGAAGCCTCGGTGCACACAGAACCATGTGATTCAATTTCCAAGATTTCTTTGGAAAGTGCATATCGCTTTTCATCGCCAAGAGCTTTCTTTGTGGGTTCCTCATCAATCAAACGAGAAGCACGCGAACGCACCATTGCCCCTCTGTACGCATCTGTATCGTGCTTCTGCATCTGTGCTCGGACTACATTTATCTCGTCAACGTACTGCCCGGGTTGCTGGCTTTCAAGGACGTGCAACTTATGAAGCAAGTCATGAAGGTAACGTTTTTCGGCCCTTTTCCTCTGAGCTATCTCACATGAAATACCAATAGCTTCGCTTTTAACTTTCTCTTTGAACAATTCCCAGCGAGCAAAGATTGGAAGCTGTCGACACTGTGTCATTTCAAGTATCAATTCTTTGACTTTCTTTACAAAAGTTTCTTCGCGCAAGAGCTGTATGTTAAGCTTCCATAAGTCCCAATTTAGAGGTAACTTGCCGAATTTTCGGGGGCCCCATGAAACAGCTACTAAACAATGGTCCGTGAAAAATATAGGCTTCACGACATAGTTGTGAATGTGAGACCAGAGGTTACAGAGATATAAACTCGGTCAAGTCGAGCAGTGAGAGACGCCTTGAAAGTGCGTGAACCTTACCGAGGAAGGCACGTATGCTCCTACGTCGATTAGATTATTGTCATTCATAATTTGCTGAAGTGAGGAAGCACTCGCATCATAACGATTGGTTATGTACGAGTGATCTCTGGTGTCACAAACACAATTAAAGTCCCCCAAAACTATCAAATCTCTGTCGGTATTTAGCAGCGGCGCTAAAGAAAGGAAGAAAAGTTTCCTATCATTCACTTTTGTGGGAGCATAGACACAAATAAACCTCCAATGGCGGGAATGAAAAGAGATGTCACAACATATAAGGCGGCCTTCCCCATCTACACGTAGCGAGGTCAAAGAGTGATTGAGCTGCTTTCTAATTAACAAGAAGCATCCAGCGGAAGCCCCTTGTGATTGGCTAATGCACACGTCATAATCTGCAAAATTTTCCAGTGCACTATCTATATCACCAGTAGCCGAAATCTTAGTCTCTTGCACAGCAGCCACGTCAACAGTGATGCTGCAAGAGCACATTGTGTAACTGCCGTTGACGCCTCACATTTCTGAGGCCACGCACGTTTAGTGTCGCAACACACGGTGGGGAAGTTAAACGCTGCAGGCCATTGTGCTCACCTAAAGTCTTTTCTCGTCGCCTTTAGCCACAGGTGAATCTGCGGCTTTACGTCCTCTGCACTTCTTTGCGGTGATTTCCTGAGGACGCTGGCACAACCGACGCGTCCCACCACCACCAAGACTTTGACCATCGGAGGAGGACGCCTGCTCAACGGCGTCCGATGCAGTCACTATGCCAACATCGTTGCATGGTGCGGGACGCTTCCGTCTCTGGCTGGTATCCATTGCTTCGTCGTGGTTATCAGGAGGCTTTTCTTTAAGGTTCTCTGGGTCGGGGGGATGAGCATCTTTTCCTTCGCTTCTGTCTGCAAATGCACTTGCGCGGATGATGGGCATGGTCTCTGTAGGCACGCGTTGACCGCCATTCGTCGCGTCTGCAGCTTCGCCGGACGCATCGATTACCTCTGTAGCATCCATGAGATGATCCAGGTGTGGCTCCTCTGTGTTTGACTGGCCAGAACGTAGTTTACTGGCGTAGGTAGACACGCAGGCATCTGACGAATGGCCAAAACGATGACACTGCAAGCATCTCGGCGTTTCGCACTGCCGGCGGACATGTCCCACACGCTTGCAGCGAAGACATAGCGGTGGTCTACCAGGAATGAGTACGAGGCATTGGTGTCCGTAGATAGTCATAAGGTGCGGTATAGAGCTTACGGTGACGGTATCCTTGAGCACCAAGGAGACATCCCGGTTCGTTGTCATCCACTGTTCCATACCAGCGCACCTCCACGTCTCTCTCTCCACGGATTTCACCTGACCGTAGGCTTGGAGCGCCTCTTCCACACGTCGAGGTTCAAGGTGAGGCGGCAACCAGAGTAACTTTAGTTTGATGTTCTTGGTCTCCGGATCGATCACCATGCACTTCAGGCCTTTCACACGAAGCTCCCCACAGGTGACGAGCTTGTGTTTCGCCAGGCTACTGGCGCACGTTACCATCCATACGTGGCTCATCTGATACTGTCCAACGCCTATAATATCCGCGGTAGTCAATACTTCAAGCAGAGCGTCACGAAAGTCAGGAGCACGGTACGGTCTACCACTCAAGTCTGCATGAAGGAATACGGAGTTCAAAACATCAGTACCGGTTGGTAGACGTGGCAGGACGACTTTGTAGCTTACATGTTCATCCAGAAACGGAGTCGATGATCCTCGGCCTGCGGCCGATACGCTGTTTCCAGCAGAGAACATTGTCAAGCACAGCCGTTCGAAACGGCTTCGAAACGGCTAAAAGACCTAAACAGGTATAATGTCTCCCGCGGAATCGCATTAACAAACGTAATGTTACGTTGAAAAATAGTAATACACCGCTACACGACGCGAAAATGGACTGTATAACGACGTCGAGGCATTATTTGAAAGAACACAGAGCTGCGTGCTTTGTAGCTTTGAACCCATTACGGAGGCACTGGTAATTATGGGGTAGTGGGTACTTCCCTACTTGGCAAAATGATAAGTTATGGCGCAGGAGATACCTACCACTTCTACTTGCACTAGTTTCCTCAAGCGTTTAAAGTGGCCTCTAAGAAAGTAGCTCCTCCTGCTTACGCTGTCACTGTCCTGCAGTTCCGCGCAGGCCTGGCTCTAGCACAGCATATCCCCCTTAAACGCGAGATCCCAGCGTACGAATACAGTGTTTCTCACGCCTTTACATGATGATCGACTGGGCGATTTACGCGAAAGATTCACGGTTTACCGATGATTCCCTCCGGAGCTTCGCCCACTCATCATCATTCACCCCGTGGATATGCTGTGATTTTTTTTCTCTCTCTCTTTAGATTCTCCTCATGCCTTTTAAATTTACTTCAATCAAATCGATCATACTATAGAAAAAACGGAAATTCATAGCCCAGTTCCCTGCCCCTTATGGCAGAGGGTCCTTATTTTTCCCTATAATTATTTTTGTCCGTTCTCTCTAGTTTTCTGCCACCAGTATTCTAACCGTCTCTTACTTATCTCAGTCGCGGCTATGTTCAGCTTCCCGTTGTTCGCCCTAAAACCGAAGGCTTCCTGTAGGGTGGTGCCCAAACGTACACCTGGGCGGATATTTCCGCATTCAATCAGAACATGCTCCGTCGTTTCCCTATCTTCCTCACAGCATGTGGATTTTTCTTCTTCTTTACTGAATTTCGCTTTATAAATACGCGTTCTAAGCCGGCCCGATCTCGCTTCAAACAATAAAGCGCTTCCTCTTGAATTATCATAAAATGCCTCCCTCTTTATTTCGTTTTTGCCCTCTCGGTAGTTATTCAGAGTCGGCTTTTTTTCCATCGCTGCCCTCCAGTAAATCTTCTCCGCCTCTCTGACTTTTCCCTTTACGCTCTTTGTTGTCAGTTCTCTTACAGCCGTATATTTACTGGTGAGCCTCCTAGTTCTCTTTCTCCACTGCGTGTCAACGCTCTTTCTATATAAATAGCGGAACACCTTCACTGCCCACCTACTCTCTTTCATATTCCTTAGCCTTTCTTCAAACCTTATTTTGCTCTGCGCTTCCCTTGCCTCAAAACTCGCCCATCCCATATCGCCCTTTACAGCCTCGTTTGTCGTTTTCCCGTGAGCACCCAACGCGAGGCGTCCCACAGTTCTTTGATTCACATCCATTCCTGATTGTATCTCTGGCCTCATGCACACCACTGAGTTCCCAAATGTAAGCCCCGGTACCATTACCCCTTTCCACAGACCCCTAAGCACCTCGTACCTATTGTGTCCCCATAACGCTCTGTGCTTCATTATTGCTGCGTTCCTTTTTCCCTTTGCTGCCAAGGCTTTTTCGTGTACCTTCATGTGTATATCACCCTCATTAACCCATACGCCAAGGTACTTGTATTCGCTTACTCTCGGTATTTCTTGGCCCTGTATGGATACCGCTTGGTCGTTGGGATCATTGAATACCATCAATCCGCATTTTGTTACACTAAATCCTAGTGCTAGAGCCTCGCCTTCCTTCCCGCATATATCCACCAGCCGTTGTATATCATCTCGACTGTCCGCGAATAAGACAATATCGTCAGCATAAAACAAACCCGGAAGCATCTGCTCAATCATCACGCCGCCCTGTTTGTGTGACAGATTAAAACCATTGTTGCTATTTCCTAGCGCTTCTTCCATTATAACCATGTACAGCATGAATAACAGTGGCGACAAAGGACATCCCTGTCTCAGCCCCTTGCTAATATCAAAGTTCTTTCTGCTACTGATTCCTTCCCATTCTATGCAAACTGTATTTTCTCGATATATTTCCCTCAAAAGCTGTACACAATCGTCGTCTATGCCCATTCCTTCCAAAATTTCCCACAATATTTCCTGATTAACATTGTCATACGCCCCAGTGATGTCTAGAAAAGCCACATACAACGGCCTCCTTTCTATTTTAGATATTTCTATACACTGAGTAAGAACAAATAGGTTATCGTCTAAACGCCTGTCTACTCGAAATCCATTCTGAAGTTCTCCCAAAATATTGTTACGTTCTGCCCAGGCTTCTATTTTTAATTTTACTGCTTGCATAGCCATCCTGTATAGTACCGATGTAATGGCTAGCGGTATATACGAGCGAATGTTGTTCTTTTCCCCCTTGCCTTTATAGATTAAGTTCATTCTGCTTTTTCGCCAACTGTCCGGTATTTGCCTCTTCTCTAAGCATTTTTCTACGGCTTTCAATAGTGCTTCTTTAGTGTTCTGCCCTAATTCTTTAATGAGGCTAACGGGGACCCCATCTAAACCCAGGGCAGTGCGCTTTGGAATTTTTCCTTCGGCCTTTTTCCAGTTGAAATTCTCAAGTTCTAGCTCTTCCTTAGTTTCGTTATCCGTCATGGTTTTAGCCACTGGGGGAATCTCTTGGACGATCTTTTTAGACGAACTGGCTGTTACCTTCTGTATGTAACCCAACGCTTCGTACCCTTCCAATTGATTTCCTCTTTCATCAATAATATGCTGTTGCAATGTGGCAGACTTTTTACCTAGCGCTTTTATGTGGTTCCAAAATATCCTAGGCGCGGCCTTCCTTTTGTCATGAATTTCTGTCACCCAGTGTTCGCTTTCACCTTTAATTTTTGCCTGGACCAATTTATGTACAATAGATTTTTTCTCTAAAGATATATCCCATCTTTCCGTGACTTCGACTTGCGGCCGCTTCTCCCTTTTTGCCTGCCTGTGCTTCCTTGATGCTTTACGTCGCTTTTCGATCGCTTCCCGGATTTCCTTGTTCCACCATCTTTTTGGCGTTCTCTTTCCTTTCCAGCAAACAGTTTTCTTCTCTTTACTTATTTCTTTCGTCATTACATGAGCTAGCTCATTATACCCCCAGTCCTTGCCTCGTATTTTGCCTACTTCTTCCTCTACTCTTGCGGCTATATTTTTTATTTGTTTGTCATTTAAATACGAGCTGCCAAACTTCGACTCTACGTTATTATTTTCAGTTTTATATCCCAGTTGTAACGTTATGCGTTTATGATCACTACCCAAGCTGTTCATCCCGTCCTCGTCTATTCTCATTTCTCTCAGTTTTTCATAGATTCCTTCTGTCATAAGACAATAATCAATGTTCGATTGTCTGTTTCTGACCTCCCACGTGATCTGTCCATCGCACTGGGGCCCTGTGTTAACCATCACAAGACTACGGTGCTCGCAAAGATCGAGCAATAACCTCCCATTGGTGTCTGTATATCCGGCAAGGTCGTGGATGTGGGCATTCATATCCCCTAGAAGGATGATTTCGGCCCCGTGACCAAATTCTTTAATATCGGTGTTTATGCAATGCTTTATCTCCAGATTCTTTTCCTTACAGTTATTTCCCGTCCACAAGTAAGCTACACCTAGCCACGTTTTCTTTCCACCTACCGTGCCCGAAACCCAGAGGTGCTCTGAACACGTTTGTTTTACTCTCTCCCATTTTTCTCCGCTATGAATAAGCATTCCAACACCCCCACCTTTTCTTTGTGATATGATCCTGTTGCACCCTTCCCAAACATAACTGTCAATATGTGGTGGCTCTTCCAGGTCTCTAAGGTGTGTTTCTGTAACCGCATAAACACCTATCTTTTCTTTGTTTAACTGTTCCTCAATCTCTAACCATTTTGCCTTTTTTTCTGCCACCCTGCATGTTTATGTAACTAATTGCTACACGCGCCTTCGCTCTTTTCTTCCTTTTACCTCCTTTCTGGCATTTCTCAGTGCTACCTGCCCGAAAATCCCCCTGCTTGTTTCCTTTGTTCCTTGCTACCCCGGACTCCGAAGGGCCCGCGTGCCCCCCCAAAAAGCTACTGCACGTCCTGCAAGCCGCCAACCCACCTCATGACCAAGCCTCCTATCGAAGTGAATTCTGTCTCTTTGGAAACCCCCCACCTATGCACTTCCCTGTTTATTTCCACTACTTCGAAACCCTTCTCTCGACTCTTACGCCATATCTCTTTGTTCGCATCGACAACCGCTCTTTGGAGGTTGCCGTCACGCACTGGTATTTCCGGTACCGTGCACACTACTATCTGCACCTGGGGGGAGATGGCGCGCATGTCGTCGACGCCTTTTGCCAAGGTCGTCGCTAATCCTGACGATTATTTGTTGAGGACGTCGTTTAGCCCTGCCGAAATCATCACGAGGTTGCGTCCGTGAGCCCCAGACCTGAGCTTTTCTCTTGCTTGCCTCATGACTGAACCCAGCCTATGTCCTGGGAACGTCCCTACCAATACTCTTTTGTCGCCTTTCACCCTCTCTTTCAGTGCCTCGGCGCATCGAACTAAATTGGAATCGCCAGCTATAATAACCCGCTGAGGTTTTCCAGCTGGAGTCACCTGCACCTGGCTACTGTCTGGGTGTTTAGCTTGAGTCCCAGCTGCTGCATTGTCTACTCCCTCCCGCAAAGCTACTTCCTGAAAGCTGTGCCCAGTGCTCTTTGCACCTGCGTTTTTCACACCCTGTTCTTGCTGCCCCCCCCCCCCCCCCCGCGCTGGAGGTCGGTGCCGCACTATTCTCGCTGTTGCCTGCTTCTTTGTTCAACTTAATTACCATGGCTAGTTCCTCCTCTGCTAACCTAAGCCTCTCCCCCATGGCCTGCGTTTTCTCACGCTCTTTTACCAACGCATTTTCAAGCTCAGCGATTCTGTCCGCTCTGAGCAGCCATCATTTTTTCCATTTTTGCCTCGATATCGCACTGTCTACATTTTGCGTCAGCTTATTCTGCCTTCTCTTCCGCACCAACTTCCATTTTCACCGCTGCCCCGCACCCTGAACACTTTGCGGTCTTTTTGACCATGACCGCTCGTAGCACAAGAGTTACACTATATAAAGAACAAAGGCCCTCGGTACTACAAACACTTCTCTAAGACAATACGTACCCAAAAACTCAATGGATAGCCCACACTTCAAAACACTCGTGGTGGATGCACGTGCACCTCAGCCACGTGGAGGAAGAAAAAGGAAAGCAAAAAAACCCCTAAAAAACAAGTTACTGACCCCTCCAAAAAAACCGCACCAACTAATAACCTTGCTACTACAAACACTTCCCTAAGTACAAACAGTTCCCTAAGTACAAACAGTTCCCTAAGACAATACGTACCCAAAAACTCAATGGATAGCCCACACTTCAAAACACTCGTGGTGGGTGTACGTGCACCTCAGCCACGTGGAGGAAGAAAATGGAAAGCAAAAAAAACCCCCCAAAACCGTACCAACTAATAACTACAAATATAGTTTATGCTAATGACCTATACTAGAAAAGCAAGCTCAATGCATGCAAGAAAACTTATCTGCCGCTGTCGTTCCGGAGACCTCGAAACCCACATCCGCTCACGCCGGCGCCCTCGACCAGCGCCATCTAGTATATCCGCTCACGCCGGCGATGACGACCAGCGCCATCTAGTATATCGTCACCCAACTGCAGTTTGCATGCACGAGAGGCGGTTACCTACGACTACGACGGGCGCTCGGGCCACGCCATAAGGAGCTTCGCCCCTAAAAACCGTGTCTGAACGAGTTGCGACATTGTAGACGTCGTACGCTGCGCGGCCGGTATCACGTGATGCCGTTTTGTACGTCACGGAGAGGTTCCGGCAGATGGCGCCACGGTATGTCCTCGAGGCCAATACCAGGGGTGGCCGCCCTTACCGAGGCTGATCAGCGAAGCACTCCCCGCCCGTCTATCACCGACAGCGCGAATGTTCTACTGTTCCCGTACTGCGCCGCATCTCTACGAAGACCTCGGAGTCTATGTCATACCTAACCCTCTTCAAGATGGCTCATGCACAGGCTTTACGTCTACCCTCGTTATGCTGTGGATGTACGTTTCGCGGGAAGGGCCCCACCATGTAGGTTGCCCTCGTTTCCCATGTCACTGGTATCCGCCGTTCCTCGATTATCCTAGGAGCCATGCCAACTTCGTCTAGGATCCGCCTGCTCGCTTGGGTTGACGACAGCCTAATCAACTGGGCAGTGACCTGCGCCTCTATGATCTCGTCTATGGTACTGTGCATTCCGAGTCGGTCTAGCCTGTCTGAGCTCGTGGTAATCGGCAAGCCTGGCACTATCTTGATGCTCTTGCGCATGACTGTGTTTAACTTGCTCTTTTCGTCCACACAAGAGCTGACGCTAGATAGTCAGTATTACTAAGCAGAAATGCGCGGTATATCCGAAGGAGGTTGTCCTCACCTAACCCCTTCTTTCGGTTGGATACCCTAGCGATTAATCTTAACATGTTCTCAGTCTTCGCTGTAGCGTGGGTAATTTTTCTGGCATTACATCCCCTAGCGTCTATAAGCAGGCCGAGGATCTTGACGGAGTCAACTCTAGGAATTTTCTGCCCATTATGCGCGTATAATTCCAAGAGTAGCTGGCTTATGGGCGTGAGATGCCTAACCTCTTGCCTTGCCGGTCGGTAAAGTAACAGTTCCGACTTACTCGGAGACAGCTTTAGACAAGCGTCCGCGAGGTAAGCCCCCGTCTCATCTAAGGCCGCCTGTAGAGCTTGCTCTAATTCCGCTAGGGAGCCACTTGGGCACCAAATCGTCGTGTCATCCGCGTAGAGTGCATGACCTATGCCTCGAAGGCCGCCCAGCCTGCCTGAACGACCTTTCATGACTATATTGAGGAGCAGGGGTGAGATGACTGAACCCTGGGGGGTACCCCGAGCGCCCAATTCGTGCACACTTGACCGAATTTGCTGCACCTGAATTGTAGCGGTTCCATTCATGAGAAAGGACCTGACAAAGGCCTGGAATTTGACTCCTGGGCCCATCCCCGCAATGGCCTGCAGTATGTACCGATGCAACACTGTGTCAGATACCTTAGCTAGATCCAGAGCGAAAATACCTCTCACGTCCCTAGTGCCGTTATCAAAGATTTGTTTTTCAGCATCAGGATAACGTCCTGCGTCGATAGGCATGCAGGGCCGAAATCCTACCATATTATGTGGGAACAGGTAATTACGCTCTATGTACCCGGACACCCTGTTTAAAATCGCGTGCTCCGCTACCTTGCCTACGCACGAGGTTAAGGATATTGCCCTCATGTTGTCGAGATCTAGGGGTTTTCCAGATTTTGGGATGAGTATTATCGTAGCCGCCTTCCAATCGCCGGGCACCTGTCCTGCATCCCATACCTTGTTGGCCTCCTTAGCAATTCCACTGCCTTGTCGTCCAGGTTAGAATAGCCTGTTACAAACATTATCGGGACCCGGAGCTAATCTGCTATTTAAATTGTGGAGCACCGCCCTGTTCTCCGATTCTGTGAAGGGCGCGTCCAACTCCTCGACCGTCGCCCACTCGATCAGCGGATAATCTTCTTCGTGAGTCGGTCCGACGGGGAGGTATCAACCCGCGATCGCATTCAAAAGCGACTGTTCAGTACCTCCCTGCTGTTTGTGTCTGTGTATAACTTTGCTAAGTGATTGCCTTTGGTTCCTCTTAGTTTGCGCGTCATCCAGGAGGTGGTTGAGAAGGTTCCACTCCCCCTCCTGAGCGCATGGACCCGTCTACTGCCACGCAGACCTCGTCCCATTGGAGCCTATTGAGCTCCACTTAGTATCTTTCGATCTCTCTGTTAAGCTCCGCAACTCTTTAGGGGCGAAGCTCCTTAGGGTGTGGGTCGTTCCCTCCTCTGTAGTAGTATGTATGTAGTAGTATGTATGTAGCCACCTTGCGCCGCCGGGAGGCTCGCGATCGCCCTCGGCGCGTGCCTCCCGGCGCGCGAGCTCTCTCACTCTTCCATCTGCTGTCTTGTGTGAGGGAGAGAGACAGAGAGAGCGAAAGGCGCGCGTTGACTATGAAAACGCTCTTTCTTCGATGAACGCGCTAACAGCTCGCAAAGAAGGAGAACGCGCCCTCACCCGCGAGAGACAACGTTGGCGCAGGCAGCGTCTTCTAGCGAGTTTCTCGATTGAAAAATACCGACTGCTCGCGCTGGAGAACCCATATATATATATATATATATATATATATATATATATATATATATATATATATATATATATGCACTCGACTTGCAATGAAGTGCCGGTGGGAGATTTCACTTGTGCGTAGTTGAACCATAAGGATTCGTAGCGTGCGCGTTAACTAAATTAATCCGGAACTCGGAACGATCTACGATGAACCTCTGGAGCTTCGCCCACTCTGATATGCGTGGATTTTTTTCCTCAGCCTGCGGTTTAGTCTTTGTGTTTTCCATCTCGTAAGAAACGAAGATTTGGCCTCTAAGAGATGCGCTAGGTGCGGGTCCATTCTGGATACTTGCGCGTCAGTTTTTACTACCTTTGTTGCCCTCTCTACATCCGCCATGAGTCAGTCTATCGCTCTGCTAAACAAGGAAAATGTGCTCGTGCGCTCCTTCCTAAGTTTTCTGAACTCGTTCCAGTCTGTGACTCGAAATACCTTGGCTGGTCGGCCGTCTGCCCTTAAAGGGTCCCTGAAACTTTTTTTGACATTGCGTCACTGATTAGGCAAAACAATTGTGAAGTCAATCACAGCATAAATAAAGCGAAGAACTCTGCGCTAAGGTAGCTACGGGCTTATTTCTGCTGCCTTCCTCCTTCCCACAAGAACCCTGCGCTAAGGTAGCTACGGGCCAATTTCTGCTGCCTTCCTCCTTACCACTGCTGTCCCGCCTCAACTCAATCAGCTGCGGAGTGCGCACTAGCGACGACTGCGCCTCCCGCGTCAGCCGCTCTGCCGAGCCTTCCGTAGCGACATGGTACCCCGATACCCTTACTGAGGTCGCTCGCCTCCGCAGTGCCAGCCTCTGTAATAGAGCGCCGGCCACTCGTGTGTACGTCGCCAGATGCTGCGACGATACCGTTGGCTGCTCTTCAGTGCTCGTGACGTCGCGTGGGTGGCCCTTCGCAGCACCCATCGCATGTCCCGTGGGAAGGGGTGGTTCAAGACACTTCGAGTCGAGTCGCGTCGATCTTTCACGATTTACGTATTTAAAACATTGTATTAAATACGCGCTTAACGCAGTGCTCATATTGTTACGCTAATGATCAAGTCAGGAGACACAATCTCCTTGCACCCCCTTCGTGGGCATTTTATGAAAATGTCCAAATAAATGAAAATGAAATGAATGAAATGAAATGACTCGGGCTATTGGTGCAACGCATTTGTACAAAATCACCAAAACCGTTTCAGGGTGCCTTTCATGCTACGGACACCATAAAATAGTCACTGCCTAGGTTCTCCCACGTACTGGCCCAAATGACGTTCCCAACGTTTCTCACAAATGCCGAATCAGGCGTTGTGTCTCGCGCCGCTGACGTGCGCAACCTAGTGGAGAAACCAGGGTCTGTGATTACCGTAAACGCGATATCATCCAGGATCTTCGACAGATTCGCTCCTTTTACCGTCTGTCTGACGTAGCTCCATGCACTATGAGGGGCGTTAAAATCCCCGGCAGCTATCAAGGGAAAGTGCCTGGCTATCGACAGCGCCTGCCTAAGCAGGGACTGTCGCTTTTCACGGACCACCAAGCCTTGACTCACCTTTTAAATATGGCACAACCAATAGGACGCACTGCAAGATGGGTGAACTATCTCCAACAATTCGATTTCCTAGTTTGACACCATCCTTGGCCTCCTTCTCCCAGATGCCGACGCGCTATCCAGGTTGCTTGTTCAGGAGCCAGCTGATAACTCAGGAAGAATCAATCATGTCAAGCTATGGGAAGGTGCAGAATACCTCAAGTTTATTGATGGAAGTACCATGACCCACCCACTCTTGTTCAAAAGATTCTTCACCTGTACCACGACACTCCTAGATCAGGCGGACATGATGGCTTCTGGCGCACGTACAAGAAATTGCTCATGAGGTTCACATGGCCAGGCATGAAAAACGACATCAGCAATTATATCCGGACATGCCATCTTTGCCAGGTGAACAAAGTAAAGTTCAAGCAATCGACTGACGTTATGACAAGCCCTGAGTACTCACAAGTGCCTTTCCAAGTTATTCATTTGGACTTTGCAGAGGTCAAAAAGAAGGGGGTGGGAGTCAGACGCACGCAAGCTTTTCTGCTCTCCATTGACGAATGCACAAGGACGGTTACCGCTAAAGCAGGAAAAGAGGATGCAAACAGCGTTTCTACTTAAAGATGAATGTTTCAAGCACACCAAGACGCTAGTTTGTGACAACGGTCCTGCTTTCCCGAGTTCCAAGCTAGAGAAATGAGCTAAAGACCGAGACATAGTTATTAAATATTCTTCTTATCACCATGCAGGAAACGGATTAGCAGAACGGGCTATATGCGACATTAAGCAGTGCCTAAAGATGTATCCGGACTTTGCCGGCGGCTGGAAGTGCTGTCTTGAAGCCGCCGTAAAGCACCATAAGCGGTCGCACACCACTGCTTTAGGCTGCAGTCCTCACTTCTTTACGTCCGGGACAGCGCCCATACTTCCTGCAGACCGTGAACTAGGACTGCTAGTAAATCTTAAACTGACAGAAGGGAAGAAAACGGTCGAAGAACAAGTCTACCAACGCCGGATGAAAAGAAATTTTGATTAGCGGCACAACAGCAAGATGCCACATATTCAACCTGGGGAATACGTCCTTGTCAGGAAAGGAGTAGCACCTTCAAATACTAAATTATATGCACCATTCCAAGTTGTAAGGACATCATCACAGCCTGAAATATTGAAGAAAGTTTGGTACACTGGAGCCCGGGGTCAAATCGAGAGTGCCTCCATCGGAAACGTATTCCAATATTACACCAGGAGGTGTAATCAAAGAAGTCGGGAAGAGTGAAGCGGTCTGCACTGAATGCTAGAAAGAAGACGAAGTGGAGTCCGAGAGAAGCGAAGAGGAAGAAGTCGGAATAAAAGGGGGGAACAACACCAGTCTAATTGAGACAATGTGTTTTATGTCTTAGTTCGTTGTAAGAACGCTACATACATATGAAGATATGGACATGTCAAATTTACCTTTCAACGTGTTATACAAGAGCACTAGCCGAGAATATTTTCAACGCACCTGTAATGTTGTAATCCCGTGTTCTTGCATAACTTTAGTAGGGGCGTCACACCATTTATATTTACCAAAAATGAATCTGATTGCCTTTATTTGCAACATCTCAAGTTTATATATATCCTGCTTAGTATCGGGATCCAAAATCACGGAAGCATACTCTAATTTCGAGCTTATGGAAGTATTGTACGCTGGTAACTTTAACTTTTCTGGAGCTTTGTTTAGTTTCCTTCTTAAGAAACACTTCTTAAATGCTGATACACATATATCTAAACTGTGGCCTGACCAGGATAATTTAGAAGTGTAATGCCTAAATACTTATAGCTTGTAACATTTACTATTTCTTGGTCACAAAGAATATAGTGGTCTAGTGGCTACGGTACTCGGCTGCTGATCCGAGGGTCGCGGGATCGAATCCCGGCCGCGGCGTCTGCTTTTCGATGGAGGCGAAATGTTGAGGTCCTTGTGCTGTGCGATGTCAGCGCACGTGAAAGAACCCCAGGTGGTCGGAATTTCCGGAGCCCTCCACTACGGCGTCTCTCATAATCAGAGCTGGTTTTGGGACGTTAAACCCCACAAAACAACAACAGCAAAGAGTATTGGAATGAAAATTAGGCTGCAATTTACGTATAACTGTTGATGAGACTTTTTTTTGCAAGATAATTTCCATATCCCAAGTTCGACACCACTGCTCAATCTGGAACAACTGGTTCTGCAATACAACATAATCACCCTCACACAATATCTCCTTGTATATAGTGCAGTCATCAGCAAAAAGATTTATACACACTGTATCAGACAAAATTTCAATGAGATTGTTCACATAAACTAAGACAAGCAAGGGTCCGAGTACACTGCCCTGAGGCACGCCAGAAGAAACAGGGAGCACATCAGACGCACGCTCATCCACTGCAACTATGCAAGTATGCTTCAACCCATTTCACTAAGTAGCAGGGAAGACCGGATAATTTCAGCTTATGTATTAGTTTCGTATGCGACACTTTGTTAAGCGCCTTGCTAAAATGTATAATGAATGCATCTATTTGCCCCGAGTGGTAAAATGTCATTATAAAGTCATGTACAGTGGTGAGTAACTGAGTCGTAGTAGATCTTCCCTTGTTAAATCCGTGTTGATAAGGACACAAAATTTTATTATTAAGGAACAACGACCTTATATATCCAGCTATGACATGTTTCATAACTTTCGAACAGGTAGATACAATCGACACGGCCTATAATTTGTAATAACCGTATAATTTGTAATAATAAACATTTTTGGGATTATGCGCTTACCACATACGATTTGTTCCAAGTTTCTCCAATATTACTGAGCCACTGACAAGACTTACGAAATCGCACGTTGAATTTGAGTGGGGTGCTCAACAGGCTGATGCATTCGCAGAACTCCAACGCTGCCTTCAGTCACCTCCAGTACTTGCGCACTTCGACGAAAACGCTGAAACAGAGAACCACGCCCATGCAAGCAGCGTAGGCCGCGGCGCAGTACTGGTACAAAAAAAAAAAGGCTCTGTCGAAAATGTTGCCGCCTACGCTAGCCGGTCTCTCTTCAAAGCAGAGTCCAATCACTCGACAACCGAAAAGGAGTGCCTCGCGATTATCTGGGCTACTGCGAAATTCCGCCCTTACCTGTATGGCCGTCCCTTCAAGGTGGTCACAGATCACCACGCGCTCTGCTGGCTCGCTGATTTGAAAGACCCCTCAGGCCGCCTGGCGCGTTGGAGCTTGCTGCTTCAAGAATTTGGTGTCAAGGTCGTTTATAAATCTGGCCACAGGCATTCCGACGCTGACTGGCTTTCCCGTGCTCCATCGATGCTGCCCCTCAAGACTGTGATGACGACGCCTTCCTCGGAGCGATCAGCACCGCTCGTTTTGCCGAACGACAGCGATGAGAACCGGACATTCGCGCTCTCATTCAATACCTGGAAGGGGCGACTATACACGTTCCGAATGCATATAGCCGTGGAATGTCTTCATTTAGTCTTCAGAACAACGTTCTTCTGAAACAGAACTTTTCCCCAAACAGGGCCAAATTCCTTGTAGTGCCACCGGAACTTCGCACAGAAATTCTGAATGCTTGCCATGACGAACCAGTGTCAGGTCACCTGAGATTCTCCCGCACACTTGCAATTCAGAGCAAATGCTGCTGGCCCAACCTGCCCATTAGACATGGCGCTGTACGTAAAGATCTGTAGAGACTGCCAAAGACGCAAGAAGTCTCCGTTGAAACCTGCTGGACATCTCAAGGCGATCGAACCAACTTTAAGGCCTTTCCAGCAAATTGGAATGGATTCTGGGGCCATTCCCGACGTCCTCAGATGGCAACAAATGGATGGTCGTGTCAACAGACTATCTCACTCGTTTCGCGGAAACAAAAGTGTTACCCAAGGGCAGCGCCACAGAAGTCGCGAAATTTTTCGTCGAAAGCATCTTACACCGACACGGTGCGCCTGAAGTGCATATAACTGACAAAGGCACGGCGTTCACTGCTGACTTGAAACAAGCAATCCTGCCTCCGTAGGACAACGGCATACCACCCTCAGACTAACGGCCTTACAGAGCGGCTGAACAAAACTATCACCGACATGCTGTCAATGTATGTGGACATCGAACGTGTCTTGGGACGCCTTATTGCCCCATGTGACATTCGCCTACAACACCGCTGTATAGGAAACGACCCAAACAACGCCATCCAAACTATTGTACGCAAGAAAACCCACGACCACACTCGACGCTATGCTTCCGAATACGACCGACGAAGAAAACCTCGACGTCTCCGATTACCTGCAGCGGGCAGACGAGGCTCGCCAATTAGCCCGCCTGCGTATTCAAGCCCAGCAGAAAGCCGACGCCCGACGTTACAATCTTCGCCGGCGCGGCCAACAATACCAACCTGGTGACCGCGTTTGGTTATAGACACCCATTCGTAAGCGAGAGCTAAGTGAAAAACTCTTGCGTCGCTACTTCGGACCTTATGAGGTTTTCCGAGTCCTAGGTTCGTGCTATTACGAAGTCGTCCCCGATGGCCTTAAAGCGTCCCAAAGACGTCCCCAACGCTCTGAAGTGGTACACGTTGTACGTTTAAAACCTTCCCACGCACACTAATACTAACCCACTAATGTACGATCTCTAGCACTTTCGTTCAATTATGTTGCTTTTTGCACGTTTTTCTCTTGCAGTCATGTGTTTGGTTTAAACATGGGGACGGTGTCTGTTAAAAGGGGGCAATGCCACATGGCGCCTTTTCATTTGTAGCGACAGTCGCGCGCTCTTAGCATTTGTACCTTCAATTTGCGTCTGTGCATCCCTACTGAAAATATGCTGGTCGCCCATCACCATAATCCAGCATAACCACCACTGGCATGGTGGTTTTTGTGGTGGACATGGTGGTTACATGGTGGTTACATGGTGGGTGATATTTTGTGCTTCGTTAAATGCACATATAAATGGCCGAACGCGCCCCATCCTCTTTTACACCTGCGCCCAGTTACGTCGCAGTTATAGCGCTTAAGTGAAGCATCAAATCACAACAGCCAACGTACACTGAAGGTGCCTTCTCTTAATCAGAGAAGACGCCTACCTTGTACATTACACTCGCTTTTCTGTGCTTTTTTTTGTCCACACAATAGTAAACAGCTGTACGGAGGTTCACCAGAGGCCTCAGCCAAATAAATGTGCATTCAACGAGGCACGTAACATCAATCACCATGTAACCACCATGCCCACCATAAATACCACCATTGAGTTGGTGGTTATGGTGGATTATGGTGATGGGTGGCAGGCGGATTTTCAATAGGGATGCGTTAACACTAGGCGTCTAATATGAACACGCGCTTTCATCCTTAGTGTAGACGCATTCGTAAGGAGCGTCCAGCTCGAACATTGCCGGATATAAAACGGCACGCGTCGCCGAGCCGTGGCGTTCGTTCTTTTCTCTTGTGACCCGCCGAAAGACAGCTGCGCCTGTCGACGCTACCGCCGCCGAATTTGGACAAGGTCACCAAAAAAATGGCTGCCCCAAGACGCTCTCTCTCTACGTCAGGCTCTTCTAGTCACAACACTGCGTGACAATATACGCTGTACAATATTTAAACACCTGTGGCGCATACCCGAATGCGACGCGCCGAACACTACGTGTATGAGCCTTACGTGACGCGGCATCGTTAATTGTCACGTACGTGACGGGTATATTATGTTCAAGAAGTGAAGATCAATGATTAATGTTCGTCATATATTGATACCCTACCATGAAATTTTGGCGTATACCATGCGAACGAGACGACCGGGAGAGCACGGAGACGTAGGTGGATAGATAGATAGATAGATAGATAGATAGATAGATAGATAGATAGATAGATAGATAGATAGATAGATAGATAGATAGATAGATAGATAGATACGGTCAGTGTTGCTGAAGTTCGCCAAGAAATGCTTCGCATTTAAAATGTGGTTGATCCCTTTGTCTTAGGAATCGGTATAACACGAAGGTGAAGCCTGTCCTCTCAAAGCGTTAGGGCAGGTAGTGGGTTGGGAACTCTGAACATGTGAACCCATTGCGAGTAAACATCAGCGGCACCGCGACGCTGCACAGGGATCCTCGACAGTTGTACGCAAGCGAGTTTTCTAACGACTTACATTTATTCACCACGTTTGCGCCAGGGCTCTGCGCAAACGTGTCATAAACCAGGGGCGCCTGCAAAGGGTGGAACATTGCAAGCGAAACCGAAGGGATTGTCAGTCGTTACTTTCTGAGCGCACAGTTTGCTGAAGCGAAAGGCGCACCATTTGCTTGTCGACGGCCATCTTTGCATTCCTGAAACAGAGCGTCTCGCAACATAACTGACCACACAAGACAAATTTTGTAGCGGCCGTGGTTGTACTTTGCCTAAGCAACGCGTCAATGGGACACCGACACCACGCCGGTAATCTCACCTGCGATCGACGCGCGGATACTGCCGAAGCCTTAGCTGCCTGCGCGCATTAGCACGACCATCTATAGTTCGCTCCATCGTTCATATATGGCGGTACCATCGCTGCGAACAAGGAATGCAGTGGAAGGGAGGTGTTGTTAATTTACTAGGAATTATACTTGCCAAACACTTTTGCTTTAAACGGGAATCAGATGCCAATTTCAAAGCGGTGTAGTGAAGATATGAGGCCAGTCTGTGCTACGTACCTCTTTTGTGTCGGTGGTGTGATCGGTAGAGCCTTTATCTCCTGTAGTAGCATCCCGCGTGGTTATCGGCTCGTATGCTAGCCTCTGGAAATTTTACATTGTGAAGTGCATGTTTGTTTTTTCAGACAGCCACTTCCGTGACGGAATTACGCCAGTGATTTCTTGGGGTAACTCAGCTTGAAAAACTTTCGAGGTAAAAGAAAACATGAGCCTCACCTTCCCCTCGGGGGATATCTATACTCGAGGACAACTTTTCTTGGTAATGAGGCGAAGGCTACGGAGCCGAAGTTGTGCATGTGCTACCGCTACAGAACGTAGCCCTAATTGTGGTCGTGGTTGTTGCGTGCTAATTCAAGTAGGCAACATTGCTTCATTTTCGTTAAACCATACCGGGCCAAATAAAAGCTGTTCGGCACAACCAGCACTAATAGCTCCGCTAGATAGCGCTCTTGCTGTGAAGCCCTCGTCTCGTGCGCCACTTAACGCCACAAGTCCCAATGGATGTATAGAGAACCCCCACATCATAGCTTCGATGTTGGCACTGCGGTTCCCGACAACGCGGCTTGCGTAAAAGTGCATTACATGGATCTTTTCTAATGAGATCTGCACACAATATTCCATTCATGAAGGGCAGCAACGAGGGAGCGTCAATCCTTAAGATGAAGGATGACTTACATACGCGAGCATACAACACGAAGAACAGCAATGACAAAGCACGCTCAGTGGTGCAGCAGCAAAAGACACAAAACGGCGGCCATATCGGCTAATCAGTACGAAGACACTGTTCCACGTGTTCAAGATGTCGTGGCACAAGTAACACAGCTATCAAACTAATGCACCTCTCCACTGGTACGCACTTCTTCGTTAGTGATCTGTCGCTCACATCACCAGCGAATGAGGTGTCCGCAGTTTGCCCGACGCGTCTACGGAAATTCACGGCACTGTAAGCTGCGCCGGCGCATCGTTGCGGTCATCCGCGGAGTACTGCTCGCCGGCCAGGTCTCCGGGGTCCCCTACCGTGCGGCGCAGTCCCGCGTTGAAGTAAACATATCGGCTGCTCCACAGCAAGGTCAGGTACCACAGGCTGCACACACCGCCTAGAACCGACAGGGCGGCCGTTGTGTAGAACAGGCCCTTCACGGTGCTGTGAACCTGCGAATATTGAGAGAGCTTCTCGTATGCACGTGCACCGGATGGCCTGCTTTTCAGGTGGCACTGGCCATCTTTTGACATTTTTTTTTGCACTGAGAGTCGTCAGTTGCCAATTGTGAGCTATACAGGAACATTAGAGCTGTGTATGATATTTTACATTTTGTTCAAACTAGTTTGCAGAGTAGGATATAAATTTCACGATGTTTTTAATGCGGCTTCAGGAAGGAGGTTTCAGTGTTATCACAGCTGCACTGTGTCGTCACGAGAGCTTGAGGGACATCTTTTAACATTATTTATACTGCAGTTCAGGTATGTCAGTGATAGCACATATTTTAAATTCTGCCACTTTTGACACGGGCAAGCCTGTGAACCCCCAGGCATAGGCTTGTCTGCGTATTTGGAACTAACACAGCATTTTAAGACAGGTAGTGCAGTTGCAGTAGCATTCAAAATGCCATATGGGAAGCAACAAACTACTGGCTAAAAAGCCGAACGTAACAGTGAGTATTATAAGCTGTGCATTATAGTGAGGTTTTGGCAGCATTCAGTTAGGTGGGATTTTATAGCGTAGAATATACGGTGTTTTTGTGTTTCCAGTAATTAAGCTAGATCTACATATCTGTATATGTTGCTACCAGGCCCGTAGCCAAGGGGGGGGGGGGGGTAGGTGTTGTTATAGGGGCCCGGGTCCCTCCCGAAATTTCGGTTCGGGCCTAGTGTTATAACATAGTAGAGTACTAATAACACAAAACTTAAACCTATTAATAACGTTGCATTTAAAATGTCACTTATTGTACATACTGCGATTTTTACTGAAAGTAAATAATGGAATTAGATGTCTTTTCTCAAACAGTCAAGGTCTTCCGCAAGTGGGCCCTCCCCGAGAAAAAAAATCCTGCCTACGGGCCTGGCTACTACACTAACAACGTATTTACAGCCTCAGTGAAGCTACCTGCGCAGGTCTTTAATGCAGATTCTTAAGAGAAAACAAATGCTTATTAGACGCGATTTTGCCTGCAAGACGACTTTTATTTCAAAAGCACGGATAACGTTCTGAAGGAAATATAGTGCGAAACATAGAACAATCAAAAGCTGAGCGAGTTGTTAAGGGTTGATTATGTACTAAGGTGAGGCTTGTTAGACACTGACACAATGGAAGAGGAGTGGAAGAGGCCAAGGCCGACTACCAACTGAAGGAGAGCACTGAGGCGAGAAAATAACGAAGACATCAAACCTATCAGCGCGTGGATGGATGGATGGGTGCTATGAGCATCCCCTTTGTAACGGGGCGGTGATATGTGCGCCACCAGGCTCGTAAAAAAATTAAGAACTTTTCTTTTTTTGCCCTCCTCTCTTTAAGTTGCCCTCATGCCTTTTAAATCTACTTCAATTGAATCGATCATACTATAGCAAAAAAATAAATTCATGGCCCAGTTCTCCGCTCCTTATGGCAGAAAGTCCTTAGTTTTCCCTGTAATTATTCTTCTCTGTTCTCTCTGGTTTTCTGCCACCAGTGCTCTAACCGTCTCTTACTTATTTCAATTGCGGGTGTGTTCAGCTTCCCGTTGTTCTCCCTAAAACCCAAGGCTTCATGTAGGGTAGTGCCCAAGCGTACACCTGGGTGGATATTTCCGCATGCTCAGGAATAGTAGCGCCACCTTCCAAATGGGTACACGTACCGTTCTGTGTGAGCACGGCCGCTCGATTAGCAACGCACGAGGTGCGGCCTGCTACGTCGCGCGGCGAACAAAAGCGGAGCTGTGAAGCGAAAGTTGACAGTTTTCGCCGCTTTTTCGGAGAGGGCGCCACTGCTACGGGGCAACTCCCGCCTTTCGCCGCGCGGGCCGCTCCGCGAACCAGTACGGGACGAGTTTTCTGTGTGTGTGGACGAAATTCTGCACCTCGCTCGCACGCCCTGTGACTGCAACCTGTCGAGGTGGTTCTCGTATTGTGCCATTGCCTCCTGTAATTTTGGTCGTGCGCGGCGTTGTTGCCGCGCAACTGCTGCGCGTCGCTGTATGGCACACAAACGCAAGGAATGACCCTCAGATCCGGTACCACCAGTTTCCGTGCGACTTAGATCGCCGTAAAGAATGACTAAAAACATTTCTCGACAGGGAATAACTGGAAAAGGAAGCGCGTCGAGCCAAATAACAGGTCGCTGGTGTACTCACGCCGCTTCCCTGACGGTGACTAAGTCCACGATGCTCAAGCTATTGCTCCCAACGGCTGTTCCAACGGCAATTCGTGCGCTTGGCATCAACACTTCTACCAGATTGTGTGATATGTCGCGAACTGACGTGTGACAGGGATGAACAAAGCCACACCGAGGAGACCTGTAAGGTGTAAGGCGACCTGCAAGGAGCAAATTGTTGCGGCAGACAGGGCCGTGGGCCTGAACGCAACCATTGAGCGGTTTAAACTCGCTTACAAGCCTCTAGCTGTTACGGAAGGTGCTGCGACTTTGATGCAAAGAGTCGCCTTTCCATGGATGTATACATATTGTAACTTCTAAATAAAGAAATGTGTCTGACACCGCCTTCGTCGACCTTTTTTTTTTAATCAGCCAAACCAAACTAGTTCTGTCCTTACATAGATCAATGCAAAAACGCCTCTACAAAGCGGCTGAATGTTCATTTGGTTGTAGATGTCTGCCTCATATTTATAAAAAGCTGGAACTAAAGCACTATATAAGAACATTATTTGGCCAATCCAGTAAGTCGTAAGCACGCATTTGTAAGAATGTCTAATAAGACGAAGATCTTGCATTTCAGCCACTATAGAAGAACGCCGCGCCATTGCTCTATTGCGTTTATTTCAGAAGTAGATTCATAGTAACAAAGTTCACAGTTTGCCGCTTCATACTCCTTTGCGCACATCTCGACGCATTCACAACGCGCGTAGTTTCATGCGAATTCATGGTCGCACACAGGCATTTAACTCATCACCACCACCTAGAGCCACTGCTCATTGGAACAGTCTTCCGGATCACATTGTATCCATTGCTAACCGTGAAACATTCCGTGATAACCTAATCCCGTTGCGCTTTATCGCTTTATCATTGTATAACGTTCTACTGCTTGTAATATTTGTCTTGTTTCTTTCCTTTATATTTTTCCCTTTATTTATTTTTATTTGTTAAATTTTTGTGTATTTCTCTGTTTTGTATATATGGATGCCCCCTTTACTCAATGCCCTTCAATGGGCGTGTACGGAATTTTGAATAATAATAATAATAATAATAATAATAATAATAATAATAATAATAATAATAATAATAATAATAATAATAATAATAACAGGTTTTTCTTTAAAGAGCAAACAAACGCATCAAGCGAAGCAAGTAATCAAGCAAGTGATAAGGAACTTGGCAGTTATATTGGACGGCGGTCGAGTGACGAAACCTGAGGCAAAAGTGCGCGGTTCGGGCTCGTGCGAGTCCATTAGCGGCCCAATGCCCGTACCGACCTCCTGGGTATAGTATAGTGTTTATGTTTTTGCAGGCAGCGTAGAGATCTTATTTTGGCAAAGCAATACACATTGTTTCGTGAATAAAATGCAAACTCTGCCCGTCGCTGCGCGAAACATGCAGAACCGGCGGCTCCTCCCGCGTGCACTTGTCCCGTAGCGGTGGCGCCGCTGCGGCGGCGCAGAGAACTAGGCTCGTCGCACTGGTTTTGGGCGACGTCGCAGGCCGCACCACGTGCGTTTTATCCAGCGGCCGTGGTGTGAGAGACAACCGTTGAGGCGCCTAATCTCTAATTGAAGGCTGACTCAGCCACGCACTGTAATTACATGCCAAGCCTCTATCCGTTAGGCGCGTTTCTTCATTCTTATGTCTGTGCAAGATCGTGCATTCATTTCACTTTGACGTGCACTTGAAATCTAGGCAGCATAAAAAAAATTGGAAGGCGATCCACCGGTTAACAATCCTTAATGCTGAATTAATCTCCGATTGATACGACGACAGGTTTGCCTTGCCAAGAAACGGCCCCAGCTAAAGGGGTCTTCATATACGACGCCGATGCGACAGTTCGTAAAATTGTTGTTTTTTGTGTGTTTTACTGAACGCATGGGTGTTCTTTTCTACCCCCTTTAATGAGCTAAGGCCAGCCGCGGAGTCTGCATTTCGATGGAGGCGAAATGTTGAGGCCCGTGTGCTGTGCATTGTCAGTGCACGTTAAAAAAACCCAGACGGTCGAAATTTCCAGAGACCTCCACTACGGCTTCTCTCATAATCACAGCTGGGTTTGGGACCACACAATTGAATCAATCTGCTCAGGCTTCCCTCGCGCGGCAGCGCATAACTTACGTAGGTTAATGGGAGCAGTAAAAAGAACTGGAACACCAAATCTGCTTCCGAATTCCTTGGCAATGTGATGAATGGGACTAGTTGGCTCGTGATGGCTTAGCGATGCGCTTTTGGTATAGTTGACACACACACACACACACACACACACACACACACACACACACACACACACACACACACACACACACACACACACACACACACACACACACACACACACACACACACACACACGCACGCACACACACAGCTATGACGTGCGCATCAACTTTTCAACCCAAATACGCCCATTGTTCATGTCATCCTATTGATATAGCAAAACCAGCCTTCTGTATATCCGCAGAACTCCCCCCCCCCCCATTGCAGGTTTAACCTCCTCTTTACTCACAGTTTCAGCCGAATGCTTCCGCCTCAATCTGCAGACGACGCCTACACGTCCGCCACGCAAGGCCGAGGCGCCTGGCTCGAGATGTGCCTTACACTATGTCGTCGGTCACGGAACTCTAAACCACACCTACCAGTGCACTCCCGCTTTCCCCTTGTTCCAAGGACGCTGTCGCAGCTGGAAGCTCTCACTGCATGCTACGTTCTACTTGGCACTCACATAACCACAGTCTTCATCTCCTGCTTTTACTGTCGAAGAAAAAGCCCTGCAGCCCTTGCTTCCAAGTACATACATTTTCTTTTTCAATTGGGTTTTCCACAAAATTTTCTCTTTGGAAATATTTCCCCTAATTTCTTTATGGTGCAATTGGCTTTAAGCCCGATATATCTTCTGGTTGCGTGGGCTACCCCCACTTTATCTTAATTTTTTTCCATGCCAGGGGGACAAATTTAACACACACACACACACACACACACACACACACACACACACACACACACACACACACACACACACACACACACACACACACACACACACACACACACACACACACACACACACTTTCTGTTCAGTCTGTGTCGTGCGTGTATTTTTAGTGTGTCGTGAACTACCCAAAAGCGCATTGCTAAGAGTTTCTCAAGTCTCTGGGATGCAGAATGGATACAAGGCAAGCGTACGTTATTGACTGCTGCAAGCGCCCCCTCCTTGGGAAAATCGAGTTCTTGGGCATTCAGCTACAGTAGAACTGCAAAGCTGAGATATTTCCGCGACCACCTTTTATGCTCCTGTCAGTAAACTTGGGACATCTGTGCCTGCTTTTTTTATTCCATAGCCGGAGTACTAAGCGACCTTAACGTTGTAGCGGATCGTCAGAATGTCTGAATGGCTTTTGTTTGCCAGCGCCTGCGCGTGCTGGTCCCGGCTACCAGTTCCAACGCATGCGCGCTGTTCCCTCCCAGAACTTCGCCCGTTGCACCTGTCTGCTGTACCTGCCCGCGCTAGCGGCCGTGTCAACTTTGCCCACGCACCGATCTCTCAGTCTTGCCGGGCATGTTTGCTTTCCTTCTCTCTCTCGTGTGGCTACGCGGCGCCCTCTTGGGTATGCTACAAGATTCAGAATAAAGATTCAGTTGCTCACCAGACGCCGTCGTTGTCGGTACTGTGTACACGTGCTTTAAAAACTGGTGACCAGCATGCGCTGGCGCTGGCAAACAAAATAATCCATTCAGACGTTCTGACGTCCCTCTACAATGCAATGTATATTTGTGATGTCTCTTTCAGAATATTTTCTATTAAACACACTTGTTACGGCAACGAAGGGAATGCGCCGACTACCTAACTACCTCAAAAGGACAGAAAGTTGAGCCAGTTGGTAAAGGTCCATAGTGAAAAGAACAGGTGTGCATAACACAGACACAAGGGGAAGAAGTGGATAACACGAACGCCGACTATCAGCTGAAGCTGAGAACAGGGGCGAAAAAGAAAGACACACAACTTATCTGCGCATGCTCAGGAACGGTAGCGCCACCTGTTAAACGGTTACACGTGCCGGTGTGCACGATAAACAAATGTTACGGCGTTATATCTCTTCTCTATTTAAGCTAATCGACGGCTGTGGATTAGCTTATGTACCTACCTACCTGCCTGCCTACTTACCTACCTGCCTAGGGCGAAATCCGCCATGGCGCGCGTGGGGTTCCGAAGAAAGAGAAGACCAGAAGCACGAAGTGGGGTGCTCAAAAGAAATAAAGTTCAATCTCTTTTAAGAACGTCGTGCCTTAGAGGTCTGCTTTCGCGACATTTCGCAACCTTGACATTGCACACAGACTCCCCTTCTGACGGTGACTCGACGGCTCAACCGCACGCTGCTGCTTTTCTTTCCACGACTGTGGCATATTATATGCTGTCAGGATGCCACTGTACAGCCACCAACGTCCTGACGTCTGGTTCCTTTGGGTGGAGGCCAGCTTCCAGGCCGGACACGCAACCTTCTCGGCAGATCCGGTACGCCCACCTACTAGCTGCTCTCCCCAGTGATGTCGCTCTCCGGTTGTATGACCTCCGAACCACACCTTACGGCGTTTTTCACTGGCAGATTCGGAGCAGGTTTCTTTGCTCCGCCGCGACGAGTCCGTGTTTCAGTGGTCGAGCGGGAGTGGGTTGGTGCGTTTCACGGGCAGATTCGGAGCAACTCAAACCGCGCCAGAGCGCTCTGACTTGCTCCAGCGCCGAGGCGCGGATTCAGACACATTCGGGCGGAAGCGGGCCACGTCCTCGCGTCACTTCCGTCTTGTCTGTCAAAATGGCTGCGTTCGCGGCGGCTGTGGAGCTCAAGTGCACAAGAAGTGTAGCTCGCGTTTAGCGACGCCAGCAGGACAAGCAGTAGCTCTTGCAGCTCAGAAGACTGTGATTACGGCGTGCCGTACGTAGCGTCGCGCGCTGTACGTGTGACGTCGCGCCGCTAGCCACCGTTCGGTTCTCCCCGCCGCTCGAATAGGTCTGGTGTAGGCTGTACTTGCCGCTATGTGTGTAATATACTGAATGCGATTTGCTTGTGAAATTATATAGCTTACAAATGATGTAAGTAAGCTTAAAGTGGAAAGCAGCACTGGTTTTCAAAACACTCGGTAGATTTGAAGCGGCGGTACGAAAGGTAAACAACAGCACTGGCCGTTTCACCGATGCGGCTCGCTTCGTTTCCATCGTTGCGCTCCACACCGATGTTTCAAGAAAACCGATTGGATATGTTAACGCATGACATGCGAGTACAAACCTTTATCGTGCTGGCAAAAGTAAGCGCTTCATTACGAGCTCGCGGTTCGTCGCGAACGACGACGGGATGGCAGCGGCGTCGTTCTAGCTAAGCCTACCCTCGGAGTCGTCATTGACGTAGGACTGTGTGGATGTGTTTGTCCCTCGCGAAGACACAGCTTTATCGAGAGTGTTCTTCAATGGTGTTATAGAGCATGGAAGTGCAAAACTTTCTTTTCTACTTGTTGATGAAGATACGAACTTTTGCGAGCGCGTATGCTAATTGGTGCAAAATGCGGCAGAGCCTGCGTCCCTACGTGATCATCGTTCCCTTACCCATCCATCGTACGCTTCATGCCGGAGCTTACGGAACCGAACGCAGAATCGTACCGCGTATTTAGCGCTTAGTGCCCTCTCTGAGTAATAAAGCGTGGGCACAGAATGCGCGAACTGAACGTAAACAACTCTGAAACTGCTGCAGTCAAGATGTGCCCGGGGAAAGAATCTTTGGTTGCCACGGAAACGTACGGAGCGGAAGTTGGGTTTGTATGACGTACTCATTGACTTCCTGAATACACGTTCGCGGAGCATTCTCGCGCTCCGCTGGCAGATTCGGATTCGTGAAATCCGAGCGCTCCCTCCAGGATTTCGGTCCCTGCTCCAGATCCGCCAGTGAAAAACGCCATTAGTCTCCGGCACCCTACGACTGGGCTGGAGCCCACAGTCCTGTTCGAGTGACGCCTTCTGTAAGAACTCCTTCCTATCCTTGGTGGAGCTCGTTGATCGCCAGACATCACAGCTCCTCCGACCGATGCGACATTTAATGCTTCGACCACAGGTTTCGACCTCCGGTGACGCACTTCTTGAGTGTATGTTCCTCCAACGACTCTCAGTTTCCGTGCAAAAGGTGTTGCTAGGCACATCCGACCATAGCCTCTCGGCTCTGGCGTCTTTGTCGGACAAGCTCTTCGAGGTATCTCCAAACCTCGTGGCTTCTCAAGTAGCCATGACTGATAACGGCATCGGGCACAGGGCACAGCCAGCTACTTCGCGGTCATTTCATAGTGAGCATACTGCGGCGGATACCATGTATCCACAGCATGACGATTTTTTTTACTCTTCGTTGGTACATTCAACGCCTATCAGGCCTCGCCACTTAGCGGTATTCGACGCCTATCAGGCCCGCTGCACTTAGCAGTATGAGAAGTAAGCCATATTCTAGGCGTACTTTGTCCTCCCGGTCAGCCTCGCTGGCAACCACTCCTCTCGCGAGCAATATCATCACCACTCCCCCAGACGTAAGCTGGTACCATCGACGTTTGGACGCTTCGGCAAGCCAGTGCACATCACCCTATTAGCGGGCGGGAAACGAGCACTGGGAGCACTAGCAGCTACCCCGAGAAAAACCCAGTCACCTTTTCTTCGTCCTTGACTCCGCCAATGGACTAAAATTTCTATTGACAGAGGTGCTGAGGTGAGCGTATGGCCGGCAAGAGCGGAGGACACCCAATGCGCATTTGCAAGCCGTGAAGCAACGAGTCTCCAGTAGCTTCGTTAGCTTTCACCGTACAACGGGCGGTATTGGACCCATTAGTCGTTTTCCTGCTGGACCATCCATGATCACAAATCTCCTGACTAGATAAAACCAGTAGCTCACAGTGTTCACCATCACCTAATCACTAAAGGACCATCGCGACGTCGGCTCGCACCGGAGAAGCTGCGCGTTGCCAGGAATGAGTTTGAGCGAATGCTTGAAATCGGCATTGCTCGACCGTCTAGAAACTCCTGGTCTGCACCGCTTCAAATGGTACCAAAAAAGAACGGTGACTGGGGCCGCTGCAGAGATTATCGCGCGCTGAGCTCTGCTACGATTCATGATGGGTACTCCCTGTCAAACATCCAGAACGCCTCTGTCGGTCTCTATGGCGTTCAGATTTCTTTCCAAGACTGACCTCGCCAAAGCCTATCATCAAATTCATATGGCCACTTAGGACGTAGTAAGAACGGCGATCACGACGCTGTACGGCCTCTTTCAGTTCCTGCAGATGTCCTTCGGTCTCATGAACGCCGCGCAGACATTTCAACGTTTTAACGGTGATGTAGTTGGCAGACTGGCATTTGTTTTCGCCTAAGTTGGTGACATCCTCGTGACCAGCACCTTGTTAGAGGCACACGTTGAACACCTATGGATCCTTTTCCATCGCCTTCAGTCTCACGGCCTTGTCATCAACGTGGCTAAGTGCGAATTTGGGGCTTTATCGATTTTCTTGAGCGTCTTCTAAACGACGAAGTCATCGGACCTCTACCTTCCAAGGTCGAAGCTATCACCAGCTTTCCTCTCCTTACTTCTATGCGGCAGTTACAAGGTTCCTCGGTTTGGTTACATTTACCGACGTTTAATTCCGTCTTGTGCAGCTACAATCAAACATTTTGAAGCTCTGCTCAACACAAGCAAACCAAAACCACTATTACTTTGATCAGAGCACACACGCATAGAAAGCTACCGCGCAGATTAAAATGAAAATAACAAATGCAAGCTTGCTTGTGCACTCTGCACCTGAAGCCTCGCGGTTGATGCTTCCGGAATTGGTGTCGGCGCAGTCCTTCGGCAATTCACGGCTGTTTGGCAGCCACTCGCCTTCTCTCCAAACAAGGCTATCAGAAGCAGAAACGAGGTACAGCGCGTTCGGCAGCAAGCTTTTGGCAGCTTACCTATCCGTCAAGCACTCCCGCTATCATCGAAGGGCCAACGTTTCACCCACTTTACGGATCACAAGCTCTTTGCTCATGCCTTCGGTGCTGGAAGAATGACATACTCCCATCGTGAAATCATACAGCTGCCCTATCTCGCTGAGATATCCAGCAGATGCACTCAGCTGAGAGGAAGCCATGACCACGACTTCAGAAGAAATGGCCGTGGCGCAGCAAAACGACGAGGAACTTGAGCAACTAAGATCAACACCTAGATTTGCGGCTGTTGTCTACCTACCTGCAAGCAAGTGACTCGCTCATATCGATAGAAGCGTGTGGCTGCTTCGGCGAGTGCACACAGGCACTGGCGATGCATCGGATCGTCGCGGCACTGCGTGTAGCGGTCGATGTAGAGCAACACGTGCAGCACCAGGAAGGCAGCAGCCACGAGGCAAAGAACGCCGCTCACGCTGCTCAGCGCGAAGCTGGCTATCTGCGCGAAGAAGGAAAACAAAACAAATCAAAACCTCACACATCAAGATTCAAGTTCATCCCTTAACTCGAATATATTCCCCGCTTTTAAAAATCCGTAGAGGTCTGCCCGCCGTGGTTGTCTGGTGGCTATGACACTTGACTGCTGGCCCGAAGGTGGCGGAATCGGATTTTGGCCGCGGAAGCCACATTCCACGGAGACGAAATGCTACAGGCCCGTGTGCCGTGCGTTGAAAATCCCCAGGTGTTTCAAAATTTCCCTGAGCCGTCCACCATGGTTTCTCTCATAGTGACATCGCGGTTTTGGTACGGATGATGACGATAATGATTGTGGTTCGGTTAGGAAAGGACGCTAATTTCTGCAGCCCATGTAGGGAGCACGGCTAAGCGTCCGTGGGGGTGGGGGAAAGGGAGTGAAAGAGATAGAGAGGAAAGGCCGCAGTGGAGGGCTCCGGAAATTTAGACCACCTGGGGTTCTTTCACGTGCATCGACAACGCACAGTACACGGGCCTATGGCATTTTTGCCTCCATCGAAAATGCGACAGCTTCAGCCGGGATCGAACCCGCGTATTTTGGGTGGCAGCCGAGTACCGTAACCACTACAACACCGCGGCGGAAAACACCTGAAATTAACAAACGTGTCGACGTCAGCATATGCCCTTTAAACACAGCTGGCGTTAATCATTTTTTGTACGAAATGTTCGTTCGTGCTTAGACCATTATCAGGTAACTCATAAAGCTTAGCAGACGCGTACACAGAGCATGCGCATCTCTTCACGCTGTTTCCACGCTTTAGCTTTAGTGCATAAAACAACTCACTCGGAGGTGCCCTGGAAACACTTTAAAAATAAACGAAACCATCCGCGTTCAAAATTACCAAAAGGAAAAAAATACATCATTCCGCATCTGATCTTGCTTGTCTAATGAAGGTAACCGCAGCGCAGTTGAATAGAACAGTGACAGAAGATTGGCGGTTCCGCGCAGTTATATACCCAGGCTAAGGTGCTCGGCTGCTGACCCTAGCAACGCGGTTTCGATTTATGCCGCTGCGGTGGCATTTGGATGGCGGCGAAATGCTATGGAAGCCCGTGTACTGTTCGATGTCAGTGCACGTAAATACATTAATGAACTGCCCTCGTTAATGAACTATGCGCAGCATCTTTGATTGCTGGCCTCGACATTTGAGCGGGGCACCAAAACACACGAAATGCGGTTACAGCTATTGACGTGCCGTCGTGCAGGCAACTGGGATCCAGACGTTGGTTTGCGACGGCCATTAAAGAAGATGCTTTCTTGTTTGATATGTCATGTCAGATTTCTCGTATAGCACCTAGGGTTCCTGCAAAGCTTTTGTAAAATACCATTGTAGCTTTGCTGTCCCAGATTGGTACCGCCGAACACAATATAATGAAGAAATAGAATTCACAGTGACCTTTTGTACTGAATTAAGCCTAATCAACGAGGATTTTCAATACCTTTCAGAAGGTAATTCTGCTGTGAGGATATATCTAGATTTCACCAAGGCCATTGATTCTATTAGCGACAATGCATTATTTCATGAATTGGGCCGCTGCAGCATATTCGCTAACGCCTTCCATTTAAGTAAAAGTTTGCTTTCGGAAAGAAAACACTTCGTACAGCAAATCTTGCATTAAAAGAAAATGCAGTAATTTCAGTGTTCCGCAGGGAACTGTTCTAGGTTCAGTAATGCTTAATATTTACGCAAATGCTTACGTGCAGGCTTCACCTCACCTAAAATTCATTGTACAGTGTCTTTTTGACTACACGCCTTTTTTAAATCAAAATGCTGTGACAGTAAGATACCTGTCATCACACCACCGCAGCGGACCATACCATGGCGACCCTAATAGAGGATATTCACAATGCATTATGATCTGGCAACATTGGGCACGTCCGCCATTTTCTTTGGGGCGCAGTCGCGGAATCGTGTGCTATAGCACTAGGTTAAGATAATCTGGGAGGCTGTTGCTGGTTGTGCTTTCGTGCCAAGAAGACGCTCTGAGGCGGAAATGCGTTGCTGCTGCTAAAGTAGCGTTGGATGTGGTACAAAAAATTTGTTAACGTTTCACTTATCAACTTAAGGGCAGTTTTTAGAGGAAAGTTGTCGGACGCCACAATTTATGGTGAGCGTATTTTACAGAAATGGGTATGCAATAACTTCTTTGAAGGTCATGCTGCGCACATCTTGACGGCGTTGTGGTATAGTGTGCATGCACTGTTCCAAAGCAGTATACTCAGTCGGCAGTTGGTTGCTTGGTTGGTCCTTGGAAGCACTGGCCCAATCCGCCCAGGGGGATCTTCCATGAACCGAGAGATTTCTTTTGAAAAGGAGGACTAATAGACAAGACAAAATAAAGTTACGGCATATCCACGGAGTGAATTATGATGAGTGGGCGAAGCTCGGGAGGTTCATCGTAGATCGTGCCGAGTTCCGGATTAATTTAGTTAACGCGCACGCTACGAATCCTCATGGTTCAACTATGCACAAGTGAAATCTCCCACCGTTACTTTATTGCAAGTCAAGATCCAGCGCCTATATATATATATATATATATATATATATATATATATATATATATATATATATATATATATATATATATATATATATATATATATATATATATACGGGTTGCCGGTGAACGCTTCTCCAACGCGAGCAGTCGGTATCTCTCAATCAAGGAACTCGCTAGGAGACGCTGCCTGCGCCAACGTTGTCTCTCGCGGGTGAGGGCGCGTTCTCCTTCTTTGCGAGCTGGTACAGCGTTCCTCTAAGAGCGTTTCCATAACCAACGCGCGCCTTTCGCTCTCTCTCTGTCTCTCTTTCTCACAAGACAGCAGAGGCACGCGCCGGGAGAGAGAGAGAGAGGCACGCGCCGAGGGCGAGCGCGTGCCGGGAGGCACGCGGGTTACGCCTGGCGACTGACGCGTGACAAGATTAGACTAAGAGGAGCTTCGCCCCTAATCAGATATGCCACATTATGGCATATCTGATCATTCCTGATTTATTTTTATTTGATCACTACATCTGAAGAGATATGTGGATATATGAAGTAATGTTTTCATGTGCATTTGCTTTCACGCGAATTAAGGAACACGCCATTTTCGTAGGTTAATTTCGGCTCCGCCTTTTTCTTCCCTACCTTCCCCATTGCTTTGCGTATAGCTCCCTTGTAAAAGGCGACATGCGGGTCAAGTCTCGCATTCTTAGTTCTTTGTCACAGAGGCAGAAATATTACTTTTTTTAGGAACATTTCTGCATCAGAAATTCTGTCGTACCCCGGTCGGCACGTACAGAACAAGCTCGTGGGACTTCTTGCTAGTGAGAGCAGAAGCTTTCAAAAGTGATGCCAAATTAGCCTACTCCTGTTAATTGTCGTTCTTCACGCAGCACATTTTGACGTGCTTGGCCTCGTAAGAAACTCTCCTTCGGAAAGAAGCCGCGAATTCTCAGACCGTCAGTAAAGTTATTGATGCTGGAAAAGGGCAGGCTAACTATAAACGAACAAAAGAAAAAAATGTGGTTGATCCCTTTTTCATAGGAATCGGTACAACACGGAAGTGAAACCTGTCTTCGCACATTAGCGGCAATCTGGCGAATCGAGGGGCGGGAGGTGGGTTAGGTACTCTGGACATGTAATGCCCTTGCATGTATACATCAGCGGCACCTGCCGATACAGGTGACTGTTTCAACGGCTCAGGCGCTGGATGCCTGTGGCCTCCTGACAGGTCTCTCTCTCTCTCTCTCTTTTTCGTTACTGATTACTTACTGAGTGAAGCGCGCGCGCCCCTTGTCGTGCTTTGCGCGTATCCACTATGCAATTCGCCTGGTGTGCGACCGATGGCGGCGCTGCCAACGGCGCCTGTATGACGTCAGAGCGGGGATTCGCGCGCTTTCGTCTGCTACGTAGGCCCAGCGCCGTGTTGAAGCCACCGTTGCGGTAAATCTGAACAAAAAAGCAGTTCAGTTGGTTATCTCGCGTATGGTGGCTACTGACGCTGTTCGAACAAACGTGGGTCTGCTTTTAACGTTCATTTAGAACTACGGCTCTTTGTTTTTTAGAACTGCGGCCGCTTGTCTCCGCGGCGAGTGCTGCGCAATGGTGAAGTACTGCTCTGTGCCTCAGTGTACTTCGTCCGCTCGTGAAAGAGGCGTTAGCTTTCACAACTATCCTAAGGGCCCAAAGCTGAAGAAGAAGTGGATGGTCAAGCTCAGAATGGGAAAGCGCCCCACGCCTTCATCGACCGTGTGCAGCAAACACTTCGCGGACAGTGACTTCTGCTACCCACCGTACGCGCCACTCTTCGGTAAGTTTGTGACCGTGTTTAAGCGCCTCGCCAATACTTAAGCCGTTTATTGCACGCAGGCTATAAGCATAGGCGACTTACACCAGGTGCGGTGCCGTCCCACAACCTGCCGCGAAGGCCCCTAGACAAGGAGCCGACGACGCGGCCTCCGAATCGCCTCGCGGGTAAGCGCGCCTCGTGAGCTCAGCTGAGCGGCGCAGGATGTATGAGACTACGGGTGCGTCTGGATGGTGTACATACGTATTTTACCTACGAAGCCACGAAGTCACCTACGAAGTCTCCTTTCATTTATAGAAATAATAGAAATGGTGCCGCAATTAAATATTTCATGGTGCCAACATTAAACATTCAAACTAGTCTCAATAGTGAACTTGCCTCTTAATTTAGAAACATTAACACAATGCAAAAGGCGATATGAGCTCGACACCAACTGCAGACCAGCAGTGAACATAAATTCTATGTTATGTTACACGTTGACATTGCCTCACTCTGCTTTGCACGAGCAGCGAGCATTGGCCATTTCACTGCTGTCGATCACGACAGAGACGTTGTGCGGTGGGTTGGTGAGTCCACTTGTTTGGAGGACGAGAGCGGCGACGGTGATGCGACCTCCGTTGACGGCCTCGACCGCGCATTCAACAACGTGGCCTGCGTCGTACACCGCCTCGCCCTCGATGAGACACCGCGACGTTTCGCAAGCTTTATCTACATACTTGTAGATGCTCGAGAACGGCACGCTTACTGTAATATCGAAAGAAACACCCAAACTAATTAGTATCGTACGGCGGAAACAAGATAACGAGCGCGAACACTCACACGTAGTTTCACTTTCTCACGAGCAATGCGGTCGGTGGCATCGGCGCACTCGTCGGCCATCCGGGGGATTTCTTGGCCCTGTCGATTGGGCCGCAACTAAAACAAGTTCAAGATTACACTCGAAAACAATCGTTGCAGGCGTTAGTTGACCGTCGCGAGGCTGTTCGTTCGACAAAGTTCTCACGTGAAGCAGACGACACGCGTACAGGAGCAGCGGTTGCTGCAGCGCGCACTCTAAGAAAAAAGATGGTATACCTTACTCTTTTAGGAGAGTCAGGGCTTGCCACATATATGACTCTCTTTGAAGATACCCGTCAACTCTCTTTTCTGCAGGAGAGTCACGGCGCTGCGAGAGTGTACACTGACTCTCTTGCGAAGGGTGGTAGGACTCTTGTCTAAAGGATCATGTGACCACTGCTGAGAGAGTCACTTGACTCTTGCGAAGAGTGCTAGGACTCTTGTCCAAAGGATCGTGTGACCACTGCTGAGAGAGTCACTTGCATCTCTTATGAAGAGTGCTAGGACTCTTGTCCAAAGGATTGCACGACCACTGCTGAGAGTTACTCGACTCTTATAAAGATAGAGCAAGGTAGTCATACCAAATGGGTCAAACGACTCTGCAAAATAACTACTGTAACTGAGTCAAGAGACTCCTTATGTGTTGTCACAAGACTACTAACAGGGAGAGTCAGGTATTCATTCTAGGTGAGTCAAAGGACCCCATAGAGCCAACGTGTGCAAAAGAAAAGGCATTTGCATTTTCACCTTATATTCACGAAACAACTGAATAATTACATGACTTTTAGAGCACAGTGAAATGACTGCAAAAGATTGTCTGCAGTTCCTTATTGAATGGTAGAAATATTTTCTCGGACACAAACAACAGCTTAGGAAAGAAATTTATTATACACATACATTATGGCACTTGTCGTAGGTAGTCTCATTCAAATGAAAGAAATGAAACAAGTACAAGAGCAATTCAATTTAACCCGACATATATGTGGAATAATGTCTGTTCATACATAGGAACATGAAATGGCATAACTAGAAGAGAGACTAATCCAATAAATGGAAATATGTTTATATGCAAAAGATCCGTCAGCACTTTCAATATATTCAAAGTGCTGATCTACAGCACAACAACATCATTAGTAGCTTCTTTATTTACAAGTCTAACAATGCCTCAAGGAAATAAGACAACCTCAGTACACTGACGTTGCAAACATAATAAATGAATTACTGATGTGGTACTAAAATGTGTTCCAGTCATTTATACATAAAAAGTGAATTTAATAGCACACAAGTGTTTTCACAAAAAGATAATGGTAAAATGAAGTTAATTAGCTTGTACACTTGGACGATTGCAAGGCCCCCTATTAATTTCAACCAAAAATAACGATATTCACACTAAACAGTATGCCTACCATTATGAACATGCAATATGCAAATCACATGCCAGTGTGAAAAAATTGTTCAGAAGATGCATACTTTAAAAATAACAAACAACAAATCCTACAGGCCTCTTTCAAAGTTTAGAATGCATGGATAACTTACCACTGCTAAAGAGTGTAATGATGTACTTAGAAAATGTACACTTAGCTGTCACTCGTGCAAATGCAGTGACGTAATTCACCCACATTACCACTTGTATGATAAAAGCTCTATGAAAATATGCAGACTTCAACAGAGCTCTGACTTGGAACTTCAGAAGTTAAATATTTGGTCCATTATATCATGTAAACAAGGCAGTGGCAATAGGCAACAAAAAGTGCACATTGCAGATTGGTCATGGCAACACAGTGTCTAAGGCAGCTGCTGTGTATAATAGCAGTTTGTTAGCAACACACAGAAGGCACATTAAGCACCTTGCACTGATACTATGCCACGAGAAAATGCGGCGTCAAAATATGCATCAAACAGAGCACAATGAGTATCGCTTATCTAGGTGTACATAGCTATCTCATGTGCATAAAAAAAAATGAGGTGCAACAACAGGCACACTAAGCATCTTAAATGAATGCATTGCCACAGGAAAAAGTGACAAGGAGCATGAAACAGTTCCCTGTGAGCATCATGTGTTTTGGTGAAGCAGTTAGATTATCACATGCGAAAAGGAAAGGGTGCAATGAGAGGCACATATAAACCACTACCTGAGCAGAAGTTACCAAAGGCAGTGCACTACAGCATAAAAAAACGTTGCCAGTTGTGACAAAAAAATTCACATTGAATGTTTACAAGGTTAGCAGCTGTGCTATACATTGCTATTTCATTTAGCAGCACAACAGTTCATGCTTTCAGAACACAAAAATGCAAGAGCCTTTTAGTGTTGACAACATGGTGTCACAAAGTCCTCTGCCAGCAATCAAACTTCTGCTTCAAAATGAAGCGTCCATACTAGTCAATGAAGAACACTGCATTCGAAAATTGCTACTTTTCTGCACTTTTTCCTAAGTTTCTGTGTACAGTATTCTAGAACAAAGTAAAAAAAGGGGAATACATCTCACTAACAGAAATTCCACACATGATACTACAGAATTTCCTTTAGAGTTGCTTTTATAGAAAACAAAGTATTCCTTCTACCCTTTCTCAATAACTACCTACTCAAAAGTAATCTTACTGCAAATATAGGCTGTTTCTCCTGTAACTCCTAAATGGCATCCTTTTCGGACAACTGGAGCATTTAGGGGAACCAAAAAATAATTAAGAGCCTTGTATTTTGTGTGAACAATTTTATAAACATGTGGAGGTCCTGCACAAAGATACATATTGCTGCAATGAGATGAGCTCGAAGAACGGATGCTGGTGACATACCAATAGCAACACTCAGCCAATAAGTCTGGACATTCTCCAACATTATGTTCATTTCTGGAGAGGACAGGATGCTTTTGGCAGTGAAGGCGGGTATCAGTGTGTATGCATCCTTCCATAAACCTAAAAAAGAGAGGAAAAAAACAAGCATTATTATGGCAGCCAAATGCCTACAGGTGCATCACACAGCTTTTCCACAATCGCAGTACTCAAGAGAAACTGAACACATTTCTTCAAACATTCAGTGCTGCGTTTGTGCTCTTCGGGAAGACCTTGTCCTTGGTTGTGCTGTAATTCATCATGAATAAGAAACTCACCCAAACTTTCACATTACTAAGCACATTTACTCAAACATATATGGTAGTGGCCCAACAGTAAACATCCATTGTTTGTGAAATGTGCTACAATTACACTATATCTGTCCATGAAATGCCTTTCCAGCGGGATGCCTGGCCATGAAGCGTATAGTGAACCTATTTCGTGAATGTTATGACAGAGTATGCTGCTTTTTAACCCATAGAAGTTGTTATGATAAATCAGAAAATCCTGAAAGGCCACATCTGAATGCTTTTTCTCACCACAAGAAATGTTTACAATTCACATTGAAGCGCCCATCAAAAAAAGAGAGAGAGATTGTTTCAGCGTAATGGCTCTTACCAGTGGTGCAGACATGTCAACCTTTTGCCCAATCAATAGGAATAGGAGATGAATGACGGTACCAACCCCACTGGTACCTATAAAAGAGTGAAATGCAACATTTAGGCAGGTCAGCTTTGCAAAACGAGTCAGCTCGCAACCTCAGTAACTTGCTTGCATGTAGTGCCTAAACATTTGAGACACTGATACTGAAACCATGAAATGCACAAAAATATTACACAGATTCCACAGCCAATGCTGTGGAATCTACGTGGAGTGAAATCTTAGTCAAATACTTTCATTCCAATGCTTGTCTGCCAGGTACCTGTTGAGCCTAGACGCATATTTTAAACATTAGTGCCATGTAGAATACCTTATGATCCGAGTGAATCATATAACTTTCGATATCCAGCTCACCCCTTATGACAGCTCAAGTCAACAATGCATAATAACAATGTTGTCTTGAAATGAAAATGATAATTCGTTCACGACATCTTCATTGAACTGACACATTCATCGACCTACGATAACCGAGAACCATCTCACTCGCTTCAAATCACAATTGCAGTTGCTGCAGTGTACATTTCGTGGCACTAGCATATAACGTAATTGACTCATATATATATTGCCTTGAAGCAACAAGCATGCTCAGCCACATTATTACCCTCACGACAAAGCAATTATGTTCAGTACTGACAAAAACGAATACACACTGTTTTGTAACGCAATCACCAGGATACACACGCTACTAAACGGAGTCGTCTGTGCTTGTGGCAGTGATATATGTTATATCGGCGTCCCCGCCTCCTGCAATCTGGTTGTTTCGCACGTTATTACCGACGTTGCTGAAACGCTACTTTTGTTCCATCAACACCGTAAAAGGGCTACAGGACGACCAGCACGGCACACACACACACACACCCCACGCACACACACGCACGCACGCACACTCACAAGTACAGCGCGGGGGGGCAGTCGCCTGACAGAACCACAAACATACCTTCTGTTCCTCTGACCACTCATCCTTGCTTTGTGAACACACCGCCCGGGCTGTCTTATGCGGTTCCTGCGCACCAACAGCAATTTCGCAATGAAGTAATCAAGTTACGTAATTCAGTGACTTCATTGCACTCACCAAGTCCCGGAGGCTTTCCCGTCGACAGTCTCATCAAATGGCTGAACTTTCTTCTCCAGAACCGCAGTCGTAGTTTATCACATCACTGGAAAGGGACTTTCTCAGAAGGTGCACTCGCTATTCGACCACGTACTTGCATAATCGACAAACTGGGCAAAACAGCTTCCTTGCGAGCACGCACAAAGTTCCGCGTCGGTCGTGGCTGTCGCTGGGAAGAGGCGACTACGACGCTCCATCCGCCGGCGACCGCGTGCTGTACAACGCCCTAACATGTTAAATTTGTCCACTCGATGAGCGCCAACGATGATGAACGCACAATACCGCACGTAATATTAGTAAACACGTTGAAAACACGCGGACGAAATGCATCACACGCGCCGCAGTCAGCCTGTTGAACAAGACCTGTTCCAACGGCTCGCTCAGTGAGAAAATTTCATAGGGGGCAGTAGTGTTATGTTGTCATACCATATTTTTAAAAAGTGTAATTTTGACCTTGGTAGGAGGTGCAAGCCGTGCTTGCAACGCGTACTGGTTCTTTATGCCTAGGCTTGAAAATGTATGTTTATTTTTGGTCAAATGAGAGAGGTTATATCTACATAATTTCTAAGCTCGCGCCGCAAGCGACGGTGAGATAAAAGCACAGCCTTAGAGATCCGTCTTTCGTACGGATCTCTAAGGCTGTGTAGCTGTAGCGCCTCATCGCTACAGCTGATGACCGAAGACCAGCAGACTTACTGTGTGGTAACAGAGGGGCGCATTCTTGCGCCTTAAAGGGGCAGTGAGGGGGGCCGTGGAAGTTTCGGCAACGTGTTTTAATGCGCGGAGGTAGATGAGAAAAAAAAAATGCTCATTATCCAAGTTTGTCTGCTGAGCCAGCGCTGCTACAGGGAGCAGAGGTGGGGGCATTGTGAAAGTTCCTCCTCGCATCTCCTTCCCCCCACCCCACTTTACCGCCCTGAGTTTGTTTACAAGAAAGGGGGAAGGGCGGGGGGGGGGAGGCAAGGAGGCAGCGCCGTACTTAGACATGGCAAACTTCGTCTTCATTAAGGTCCACTTTCCTACTAATGCAATCAATTTATATAAAGTCCAGACAGTCTCAACGTAACCAAATAAAGGTAGTTACTTGCGCCAACACTTTTGTCATGCATTTATTATCGTCGCATATAGACATATAATAGTCCTATGCGAACATCCAAATGCAGAGTTTAACAGTTTCTGCTTGTTCTGGAGTAGCTATATTCACTACGCGTAATACTTCGTTCCACTGCTAATATTATTTCATTCTGAATTTGTGTACAGATTCAGTAATTAAACATGTGCAGGAAATTGACCGCTGCAAGTGCATCGCGTTCATTGAACTTGTAGTTAACCCAGAAAATTTATTGCGCAAAGCTTTCCCACATGCACGTATAAGAATCCACACACACACACACACACACACACACACACACACACACACACACACACACACACACACACACACACACACACACACACACACACACACACACACACACACACACACACACACACACACACACACACACACACACGGTTATCTTTAGTATCTCTTGCAGGTGTCAGTTTACTCTCACGGTGACTCTTCTTACAAGAGTCGCGAGCCGTACGGAGTCAACTGACCCCCTCAGAAAAGTTTGACCCTCCTTGGTGGGTTTCTGCGACAGGCCAAGAGAGTCAGAGTGCAGTGACTCTCTTTTGACTCTTATTTTTCTTAGAGTGCGCGGTTGAAATCGGAGTCCCCGCTCTGACGTCACACGCGAGAGGGCGCCACTCCAAGATCTCGAGGCCAATAGCAGGCTGCAGCTTGGATGCAGCAGCCCTTCATATCACAAGTAAGTGTGTGTTTACAATTAAGACGAATTCTTTTCACTAGCGGGTGGATCTAGTTTGCCGACGCAAGCGTCTCTATGCTCTCTGACCGCTCTTTTCAATACACCGTCACACCACGGCAAGTACACGAACGCGGCTTGAGCGCCCGCGTTAGAAAGCTCGCTTTTCGCGCAGGCTTTCTATCGAGAGTGCACCAGACTAACGAAAAAATACTGAGTGGCGAGCATCACAAAACAGGCTGGCGGAATCACGTCATGTGGCTATGCGACGCTGGGTTTCCGCGGTGTACTAGCTTTGGCTGTAGTCGGGGCTGGTTATCTTTCTAGCTTATGTTTCTCATGAGTGCGTTGCACGCCTCGAACAACCCCGAGGCAGGGTACGCGGGAAACAAAACCAAAACTGCAGAATGGCTTGTTCACAGTTCGCAAGCCAGCGCGAACCACTCCGAAGCCTGTACTTCCCATAATTCCAATCGTGGTTTAACGATCGCAGCGCCAGATGGCCCTCCAGTTTTATAGTATGAAACTCTATGACTAGTGACATCTCAAGAGGTCATGCTTTCAAAAGTTTCCAGTCCGCGAAGTTTGAAATGCCAAGGAGCGCGACCCCAAAGACGAGCTTGGCCTTCGAGAAAGGCGCGCGTCGTGCGCGAATTTCAGAGTCAACGCTTTCAATTTGGGCCTTTTCTTGTTGGTGTCGCCACACCCTTGTTTTTTATTCACGAAAATGCATTATCTGTAGAACTGTGCCCCGCACAAAGTCGGAAAATGAACGTAAGATGCCTTGCGAACTGAGAAACTGCAAAAGGGACAGCAAAAAAAAAAAAATTACAGCATATCCACGGGGTGAATGATGATGAGTGGGCGAAGCTCGGGAGGTTCATCGTAGATCATGCCGAGTTCCGGATTAATTTAGTTAACGCGCATGCTACGAATCCTTATGGTTCAACTACGCACAAGTGAAATCTCCCACCGGCACTTCATTGCAAGTCAAGCATCCAACTTCATTGCAAGTCAAGATCCAGTGTCTATGTATATATATGGGTGGCCGGCGAACGGTTCTCCAGCGCGAGCAGTCGGTATTTTTCAATCAAGAAACTCGCTAGAAGACGCTGCCTTCCTCAAGCTCGTCTCTCGCGGGTAAGGGCGCGTTCTCCTTCTTTGCGAGCTGGTGGAGCGTTCATCGAAGATTGATTGATTGATTGATTGATTGTGGTTTGGTTAGGAAAGGACGCTAATTTCTGTAGCCCATGTAGGGAGCACGGCTAAGCGTCCGTGGGGGTGGGGGAAAGGGAGTGAAAGAGATAGAGAGGAGAGAAAGGCCGTAGTGGAGGGCTCCGGAAATTTAGACCACCTGGGGTTCTTTAACGTGCACTGACAACGCACAGTACACGGGCCTCTGGCATTTTCGCCTCCATCGAAAATGCGACCGCCGCGGCCGGGATCGAACCCGCGTTTTTTGGGTGGCAGCCGAGTACCGTAACCACTGCACCACCGCGGCCGACCAATTCATCAAAGAAAGAGCGTTTCCATAGGGAACGCGCGCCTTTAGCTCTCTCTCTCTCTCACAAGACACAGATGGAAGAGTGAGAGAGGTAGCGCGCCGGGAAGCACGCGCCGAGCGCGAGCGCGAGCGCCAGCGGTTCGTCGGGATCGTTTTTTGATTACAACGACGGACACGACAGAACCCTTGGCTGGTAGAGGTACAAAGCTTCACTTTAAAAAAAATTACACCATCTCGCGCTAAAGGGGACCATGAGGCGATGCGAAGCAGCACCGGGGGTGCACACCGCGTTTGCATCGGTTTAATGCTAGCAGACGCTGCCTGTGTCAGCGTGATCTCTCGCGGGCGAGGGCACGTTCTCGTTCCTTGCGAGCTGGTAAAGCGTTCATCGAAGAAAGAGCGTTTCCATAGTCAACGCGCGCCGTTAGGAGAGGAGAGGAGGAAAGCCGGAAATTTCACAGAATACGCGGTGTGGTGCTAACGCGTCTAATCGCGTGCAGGCTCAATTTACTTTCACGTTGCGAGCATTCATGCGTCACACAACAAAAAGCAATCACTGTATAGTACGCTCACAAAATTTTACCATGCTGCACCCTACTACGAGACACCTTAAGATTGCTGAACACGTACGGACACGCTCTAAACAAATGCGGGTGTGAAAAAGCTTTTCGAAATGCAAAAGTAGAATCAAGCACAAAAATTTCTCTCTTTCCCACTTTTACAAGTTATATTTAGTCTGGCAGTTTCGTTTCGCTAGCTGTGAGCGACGCGAAGCGCGTGCCACTCGATCTTCGCATTTTCCCAACACGCTTATGCGTTCCCAGTCAAGCTATTACAACTTGCTTTGAAACTGATACCTCGCTGGTGGCCGCGAAAAAGCGCCAACAACCTGTCATAAGCTTCCGCCAACGCTTGCAATATTTTGGCAACTCTGGCGAAGGCTTGGGCCGATGGTCGCGGTAACCTAAGACTACGCAGCATTAAGTAGGAAAGTGAGGGCTCTCATCTTACAGTAGTCACTAAGCGATATCGCCGACTAGCATCACTGCGACACGAATAAACAAAACGAAACTTTCCACGGGCGAAGAAGCAACGCGGAAGCCGCGGACATACATGCGGGCGCACCAGCACCATTTTAAACGCGAAGCATTTCGTAGCGAACTTCGGATCTATCTATCTATCTATCTATCTATCTATCTATCTATCTATCTATCTATCTATCTATCTATCTATCTATCTATCTATCTATCTATCTATCTATCTGCCTACGACTTGTGATCTCCTGGCCTTTTGGTTACTGGTGTGTATACAAAACCGGTATGCCACAACATGACTGCATGACGAACATAAACGACAGGCCATGACATGAAAGTCATGACATGCATGTGATGAACGGCATTATTTGCACGTCACGGTCTTGCTGCTCTCTTGGCCTTCCGGTTAATGGGATGTATACGAAAATTGGTATGCCACAACATGACTGCATGACCAACAGAAACGACAGATCATAACATGAAAATCATGACATGCATGTCTTGAGCGGCTTTATTTACTGCCACGGTGTTGCTGCTCTCCTGGCCTTTTGGTTAATGGGATCTATACGAAAATTGGTATGCCACAACATGGCTGCTTGACCAACAGAAACGACCAGATAACACACACACACACACACACACACACACACACACACACACACACACACATATATATATATATATATATATATATATATATATATATATATATATGAATTTTCGTGTTGCTTCATTTTTCGTGTTGTCTTGTAGCCTTGTGCAACAACAAAAAAAAGACTCGATGCTTATTTTCCCTTTATTAACAGTTACTCCACCTTACGGGATTCCGCGGAACTCATTTGCCTAAAATCTTTTGGTCCATTCTGCTTCGATTATTTCCATTGTCAGTTTATTTCTGTTTGTTCCTACCATGGCGGTCCGGCGAAAAAGCGGATTGCAGCCAGATGTGCTGCAATGTAAGGCGTGGAAAGCGTCGCGACCATTTTTGACTCTGAAAGGATGTTCCATGAGCCGAACTTCAATACAGCGGCCCGTTTGCCTGATGTACTGCTTGCCACATGACAGAGGCATAGGGCAGACAACATTTTTTGCAGATGTAACGAAGGAATCGTTTTCGTGCTTCTTAGAGAAACCCTAAATTGCGTTTGAAACATGCAGTTTACTCTAGTGGGACAGTTTTTTAGTGGCGCAAAAAATAACCTCAACGTTGCCCCGCGCTCCAACCATTTTCAAGGATGGGGAACACCATGTATATACGGCACTACGGCAAGCTTCTGCGGCCTTGCTGACGGTCCTTGTAGTGCTACCCGTATCGGGGTTTTAAGCTCCTTGAGCAAAGCATCCGCTACCGAAACCTCTATGTAAAAGGAAGCTCGACCACCGGGGCTAGTTTTGTGGTTGCTTTTCAAGGCCCGTTTGAATCGGCCGAGCGGTTATCGTGTAACAGACAGACAGACGGACGGACTGTTTTTTGCGTTTAGGTAGCCCAAGAAAGACTATCGCCTTTAAAAAGAGGCGATACGGTCCCAATTTTACTGCTATCAACATGACCCGCCGGTTTCGCCTCTGCCCGCACAAGAGCACGCAAAGCAATGCCTTTGGCAACTGTCCTGCAAACCCCGCACACTCACGAATGAACCTACCTAACGATTCCACGACGTTTACAAAAAAGTGAAAGCAAGATGTTTCCGAAAAACATACAACGAACGCACGCGCCCGGACAGGGAGCCCGGCGAGCAAACAGCCCAATATGGTGCTGCCGCTAGATGTCGTTTGCGGCGCTTTATGGTGGCGCCCAGCAGGACTCCAGTGGAAAAGTCTAGAGGTTATGGGCTAGCTCTACTTGTTCTCTAATGCACTGTTTTGCCTTCTGATCACACATGCCACGCCTATGATATTCATTATAAAGGCTGCGGGTGCGCGTCGCTACTTACCTTGAGTACGAAGATGGGCTTTCTGTTGCTTTGGCTCTTGTAATTTGTGTTGCTGTAAACCGCGATGATGCCAATGATGCCGGCACACAGCAACTGCGAGGTAGGCAAAGGAACAAAGGACAAGTTTAGATAAGGTACTTAACACAGCCACACTGGGAAGACGAATGCTTACGAAATGTTGTTCATTATCAGGGGTGCAAGATTAACGTGAGCCACCCGATGAATGCACAAAAATCAGGTTAATTTATATCAATAACACAACATTCTGTGAAAACAGTGCGAGCGGAGGTATTAGCACGGCGTGTGAATTAGCACTCATAAGAGGATATTTTGAGCCAATGCGCACGCTCAGCCGTGCACATGTCACGCAGGTAGAGGAGGTAATTTATAAACAGTTGAAAGCAGGTGAAGTGGCTAATAAAACTTAAAATTTTAAAACACTACTGCAATTCGTTTCATCTAGAAATACAAAAGAAAGGTTTGGAGGCCTGACAGCTCCATAATGCGCCTGTCTGGCGCGTTAGAAAATTTCTAGATGCGGCACTTGTTTTTTCAAGGCATGATTTGCAGTCCTGAGAATGGTACTGCGCACAGAATCCAAACAAGTACCGCATCTGTTGCTAGCCGGCGAAAGTTAGCTGCCTGTAGTCTGCTTTTCTTCGTCGCACAGCACAGGAAACACATAGGGGGACGGATATTTCAGACTATTTAATTGTCACACTAACTATGAGAAACGTATGCGCCCTTTCCTTCAACGTAATAACAAGTTTTTGGAACAAACGTGAACGATTTAAGCCAAGCACACCCTACTATGGGACAGTTATGTCAGCTTTCCCAGCAAGAGGAAGCGTACGAATGTTCATCTCAGGATCAAGCACTTTAAGCATCCTTTGTCCGCTACCGGTCGCGAACCCTTGGTACAACAGCTCATTACATACGCTAGTTATCAGTCGAACAATTTGTGTGTTCCTCTGAATGTTTATTAGCAACATAAGTGAAGCGACAGATTATAGTACGGTTAAGCTTTATATTTGAAATCCAATAGCGACGTGCCAAGTGCGAAGCCATCTCAGCACCAATACAGCCCGACTGGTCTAACATCGGCAAGAATTCGCAAGCCGCAATGACGATGTGGTGACTCTTCGTTTTCGGCTTATTGTTAACATGATTACCCACGCTGGTTGTCTATAAATTTTTCGTGTTGCTTCAATAAAGCTCAGTTGAAAGTTGAGCGCCTGTCCTGTGTGTCTTCTTCTTGTCCCCATCTTTTAGCGCTCCAAGTTGTCCGTATTAAGTATGAACCAACTAGCGCAATAACGCGGCCTCTTAGATGCTAGCTTTGACGCAGTCGCTGCAGTTTGGTTCCTGTAGGTGGTATCACAATTCCGCACCTCCAAACGGTAAAATGAAAGCTCGAGAAGTAGCATAAGGTCGTCAGCGCACTGCCACTCACCGCCGCAGAAGAGGTCTCCGATGTTTTGGCTTCCTGGCTGCTTTCAGCCTAAAGCAGATATGCCATAAGCTAGAGCATCTCCACCAACATGCCACGGCTGCTCAATTTGTCTTGAGCGGCCGTGACCGTGCTGTGCCACCACCTCTCTTGCCCAGACTGACTACCTGTACGATAGGCTGAAGAGCACTCGCCGCATCTACACGACGAGGCCATTCTCCACGCCGTTCACGCAGCGTGGGCGATCCTCAACTCCCGACCGGCATGGCGAGAGAGTTCAAAGTGAGTCTGTCAGTGCACGATTGTGCTTCTATCATTGTCGTTTCGGGGCCAATGCTCGCCACCGCCGCTTGCGATGCACATAGACGGAAAACCCTGCCGGCCGACCACTGGTGGCGACAAGTGGTCAGGGCCTAGAAGAACGCTGTCTCTTACACCTCACGGACGCCAGCACCAGGACAGAAACATTTCATCGGCACCAGAGCACAGGCCAGTATGCTCCCGCTCACAACGTCAGAACGTACTTGGCCTGTGATATTTTAGCTAAAAGCCGTAAGGCACCCGCATTCCTGTCTATTCACAACGTTCTGTCACGCTGAACCTGGGGCTTCGAAGACTGTTCCTATGGGTGTTTCTGGTCGCCGACGTCAAGTACGCAATCATAGGAGGCGATTTTCTTGCCAAGCATGGGCTCCTTGTCGATATCAGCCACAAACTTCTTCAAGACACTACAAGTTTAAGTGTTCAAGGCATTCATGCGAGCGCAGCTACCAATGTGGCATCTTTCTGCGTTACAGTTGCCTCAAAACCTCTCGCTGAGTACCTTCCTAAAGAAATTTCCGCTCTTGACATCGCAAGGAACCCGTTCAGAGTTCGAGCACACGGTGGAACTTGGCATATTTCGACCATAATCCAGCAGTTGGGCTTCACCTCTCCATCAGGTTCCCAACAAGCCAGGCGATTGCAGACCACGCGGTCTGCAATCGCGGTTTCGGACCGGTACCCACAGCCCATCCAAGATTTCACTTCGTCTCTGCGTGGTACGACAATGTTTTCCAAAATTGACCTTGTTCAAGCATATCACCTAATCACCGTGGCTGAAGCAGACATGACCGAAATGGCCATAACGACGCCATTTCGACTTTGCGAATTCCTGCGAATGTTATTGGGACTCCTGAATACGACAAAAACGTACCAGCGCTTCATCAACACTGTGACACGCGGACTCCCATTCGTGTTTGAATGTGTGGATGGTCTTCTGGAAGTTTGCCCATATGCAACACTTTCGCCTTCTCTTCGAACGGCTTGTAGCCAACGGAATTGTGATCGACAGCGAGAGAAGTGAGTTCGGAGTGCACGCCCTCGCATTCCTCGGCCACCATGCCGACAGCAACAGCACCTGCCCCCTTCCCGACAAGGTCAAAACAGTCGTCGAGTTTCCCAACACGACTTCGCTTACCAAGCTTCACCACTTTCTCTGTACGGTGAATTTTTATGGCCGCTTCACCAGAAATTCTACTACGCCCCTGGAACCACTAAGGCAGCCAGCAACGTGCATTGATTGCCTGAGACAGTGCCGCGACAACGCCTTTAAAACGCATATTAGCCGAAGTCACCTCATCGTTTCCCCAAACCGACTGCGCACTGGCACTCATGACCAACGCATGAAGCTCGGCGGTGGGAGCCATTGTTCAATTGCAAGTTAATGTAGAGTGGCAGCCCCTTGCATTTTTGTTTCAAACACATGAACACAGCCCAAACCCGCGATAGTGAGTTCGGTCGTGAACTCCTCGGCATATGCCTCTCCGCGCGCCATTTCCGCTACCTGCTCGAAGGTCGATGTTTCACCATTTACACCGATCATAAAGCCCTAAGATACTCGATGGGTCGTTCCGAGTACATGCACACGCCATGCAAGGTGCGCCAGCTTTCTTTTGTTGGTTTTATTGGAAGCGCCGCCGGACCGAAACAAGATGAAGAAGCGTCGGCGAGCAAGAGAGGAAAAGCGGGGACTCTCGACTGTGAGCAGGGCCTTCATGGCCTAGGTCAGTCTTAATAAAAGCACTCTTAGTTGTATCAACGGAGTCAACTTATTCTGCAGCTTCCACACGCCATAATCCACAAGCTTTGGGGCCGAATTACCCGTGAAAGACCAACCAACGGCGACGAGTGGCCTGCATGAAAATGGACGAGCTCAAGGCGAAGTGGGCTTCACGCCGACCCTTGAACAGTCGGATCATCAGTGGGGCGAGTGCCCTTTTCTGAATGATTCCGCAACGCACGAGCAGCTAGAGTCCTTCTATGAGAGGCTGAAGACGAATAATGACGAGCTGAACAAGATAAATATGGAACTAGAGAGCCTGATTGGAGACGAGGACTTCGAAGGCGAGTATTGTTGTTTTGTGGGGTTTAACGTCCCAAAACCAGTTCTTATTATGAGAGACGCCGTAATGGAGGTCTCTGGAAATTTCGACGACCTGGGGTTCCTTAACGTGCACTGACATCGTACAGCACACGGGCCTCAACATTTCGCCTCCATCGAAATGCAGCTGCCGCAGCCGGGATTCGATCCCGCGACCCTCGGATCAGCGGCCGAGTACCATATATCCACTAGACCACCGTGGCGGGGTACGAAGACGAGTATGAGGCAGTCTTAGAGTATGAAGACAAAGCGACGCGTGTCCTTGCTGAGCTCAAGAGTAGGCTGGAGGGCATTTGAAGAACTGCGCGTGCATAAGAGGCTTCGACGTCGGCTTCGCCATTGGAAAATACGGGGGCCAATCTACAAAAGCTTACGATCGCTCCCTCCTTTGGAGATATGTGTAAATGGACGGCGCTGTGGGAGAAATTTGTCCAGATTGTTCACACCAACACGATTCTAACCGTCACGGAGAAATTTCACTATTTACGACTGTTTCTCAAAGAGGCTGCTTCAGCGGTGGCGAATCTTCCAACAACCGAATAATGCTATAATGGCGCTATAGACAAACTGCAGAAGCGCTTCGGGTACAAGACATGCCAGGAGCAGGAATACTTCGCAAGGTTACGTCAGCTGACTCCTGTTCCTTCATCCGGGGATACACGATCTCTCCGACAGTTCTACGGCCACCTGCTCGTCAGCATCCGAGGTCTGGAGTCGTTGGGTGTGAAAAGATCCTCGTTCTCGTCCTTGATATGCGACATGATCTTTGGGGCACGAGACTTCGTAGTCAACTACCATCGCACGTGCCACATAAGTCGACAGAACGACTGCAGACGATGCTGCTGACTCCTCGTGACAAGGAAGTCTGCTCAAGTTTCTTTCGGTCGAACTTCAAGTTCGACCGAAAGCCTGCCCTATCTTGCACGCAGCTCATCGCACAATTTGAAAAAGGTACTCTCCATGTACAATGTCAATGTCGTGTTCACGGCTCTGTGCAAACTTTTAAACGTATGCTCCATGATGTCAAAAAGTAAGAGCAAGAAATGTGATAAGAAATATGACACTACTTTCACCGATTGTGAAGCAAAAGCGGTATATAAGATCCCCCTCAGCTGCGATAAAGTTTACATAGGGCAAACAGGCCGGTGTTTCAATGATAGGGCCAGAGAGCATGCGTTGAATGTAAGAACAACTCTGGAGGGCACCTGGCCGAGCATTGCAAAAGATGCGGGTGCACACGTGAGTTTGCGCGCACTAGTTTCGTAAAGAAGCGGGCACCAGGTAGGACGGAAAGGGAGATAGTTGAAACCTACTATATTTTAAAGGTCGGTGACAACTACACTAGCACGCCCTCAATTACACTCTTGAATAGTGAAGTGACCTTTTTGGAAGGAGAGGTTTAAATCTTTCACGCTATCCGGTTGGTCTTGATTTTACATTTCCTGTTTTATTGACGCCTCCTTGTACGTTTAAGTCCTCTTGCCGTTATTTTTGCTGATTCTTCTTGTTGATGTGACGCACTCCTCTGGACATGTAAGTATTGCTGTTTTGCCGTTTTTTTCTTGTTTATGTGACGCACCCCATTGGACTTCTAAGTATCGTTGTCGTTTTCTTATTACATCTTTTGTTTTAGAAGCACACGTGCTTCCGGGAGGGAAAAAATGTAGTTTTTGTTTTTAGTTCTTGCTTTTGTTCCTTTTTTCTTTTTTCTTTTTCTTATTGGTTGTTTTCGGAATGCTTCTCCTGTGATCTATAATAATGCACCGCTTTAATGTTAGACGAAATGTTTTCTAGTCTCTGTGTCATCTAGAACCATTGTTGTCGCTATATATGAACCAATCATACAATCTGCAAATAATTTTGTTGCTTTCATTGGCCTTTCTTCCTTCCTCCAGCAGCGGCACATTTGCAATCTCATGGACAAGCGTGGAACTGCCCAAAAAAGTCACGGAGCATTCTGGTTTAAGCAATGTTCCAGATATGATTTCATGCCACAGTGTTTCTAGATGCGATTTATGATTACCGCGAGTGTCATGCCCTTGCCGCTCTTGTGATTTGTATATATGTACGTATGTTTTTCAATAAACACAGTTGGAAGTTAGCGCCCATCCTGTGCTCTTTGTTTCTCCGTGTGTTCCTTTGCGCTACAATTTTTCAAGAGGTCATGAACCAACTAGCCCAAGAAAACGTTTTGAATTGTTAGCTTGTCGGCCGAGGCCAGGTGTAAGCGTTCCAGAATGGCTCAGTCCGAAGCTTCGGAATTTGACAGCGTGGTGGCGGCACATTTTGTCTTGGGACAATAATGGGTATCACACTGAGAATTCAGATGGAACTAAGGAAGGCATGCTGCGCGACTGTTCCGAGTTCCAAAACCCTTTCCTGCGCCGTCATGGACATGTTCATGTGCTGTATTCGTGTTCGAAGCATGCAAGAGTTGACATTCGCCTTGTCTGGGACGCGACCACGCGGAAGCGTCTTAAAACTCCATGGTGCCTTTAGTTATGGCATTTGGACTGTTTCAAGGAGTTCGCTTTGTTTATCACCCTGTGGATGGGAATTTGCGTTGTTGTGGACTGGATATGAAAGCTGTGAAGTGCCCTGTCTGCTGGACAAGTGTGGCGCCTCGCAAACGCGCACTTCCCCGAAGTTTTTTATACATATAAAAAAAAAAACTTATCGAAAGGGGGGCTCATGTCGTGGGAGAAGTGCGCGCTTGTTGCGTTTGGTGTTGCTCAAAGGCGCCACATCGAAGAAGCGGCTACACAGAAACGCGGGTTCAGCACGCGAGCCGGAGGAAAATGACAAGAAGCTGAGACACGCAGCCGCCAGCAGTAACGAAGCGGGCGGATCTCGTCGATAACTGGAATACGTGCGGGTGCACTCCATTCTTTGAGGACACCAAGATTTTGTCACGAGATTACAAGAAAGGAAACAGGGAAATAACTGACTGATTGATTGATTGATTTGTGGGGTTTAACGTCCCAAAACCAGCTCTGATTATGAGAGACGCCGTAGTGGAGGTCTCCGGAAATTTCGACCACCTGGGGTTCTTTTACGTGCAGGAAATAACTGAAGCCTTCCATATAGGAAATATGGGAGACAAGTGCGTCACTCAACCCTCCATCACCCTGCCAAAAAGTTTGCCTTCCTGCACAGCACGTGCGTAGGAGGGCAAACTCCCATTAAAGATATCTGCCGAACGCATCTAGCACGATAAAGGCTAGCAACTGTTTGTGCGATTTGCTTCCTTCTTGTCGCGGTATTAGTCTTGTTTCTGTTGTCTAGTTTTTGTTTGTTTCGTTTTTTGAGGCCACCGCCAGAGGACGTTTGATTTAGCGGATATATAAGTGCATTTCGATTTTGTAAAAACCATTTGTGAGTTTGCGCTCGTGTTGTCTACTATCTTGTCCGTGTTCATGTTGCGCAGCCAGCCATGAAGAGTCCTCAGGGTCGGTGGACGGTTGTAACTTTTGAAGTCACCGCTGGGAGTGAAGCGCCCGATGATTCTTCCGGCAAATCACCATTACTCCAGCCTGTTGGCCATAAGATCGCATCAACGAGTCTTGCATGGAGGTGAAGTAGAAACCATTACCCAGATCAGAGAGCACTACTGGATTTGTTGAGTCCCCGCCACGGTGGTCTAGTGGTTATGACACTCCGCTGCTGATCCGAAAGTCACGGGATCGAATCGCGGCTGCGGCGGCTGCATTTCGATGTCAGTGCAGTTTAAAGAACCCCAGGTGGTCGACCTCCACTACGGCGTCTCTCATAATCTGAGCTGGTTTTGAGACGTTAAGCTTCACAAAATAAGAAAGGACTTGTCGAGCGCGTGTTTTGGTCAAGACGGTTATATATACAACTAAACTGTATGCAAATGTTTCACCGCCAGACAAGGAAGCGCTCGAACTGCTCCTTTAACAAAACGGCGGGTTACGCCAAAAAACCCACTCGAAGTTGTTAGTGATGGCTTGGCCGGACCTCTGTTAGCACGCACACAAGACGGTGACGACAAACACTACGTTTCACTTTTCACGTGTGCAGAGTCGCGAGCGATCCACCTCGAACCCGTTTTCAGCATGACGTCCGAATCATTCCTATTGTGCGTGCGGTGGTTAGTCGGCCGAACAGGAATACCCAGTGTTACCTATTCGGACATTGCAAGGATATTTCAAAAAGCGTCAGCAGGCTTAAAGCGACTCTGACATTTTCACCGCAAAGCAGGTGACGAATCATCTCGTTGCCAGCGGTATCTCATGCAAATTCACAGTGCCTAATGCTCCTTGGTGGAGTAGATGGTGGGAAAGGTTGGTCCCATCTTTGAAGACGCCTCTGCGTGAAATTCTTGGCACAGCCTGTTTCCACTTCGAAGAACTTACGACAGTGCTGACAGAGCTTGAAGCTGTAATCAATTTCAGGCCTCTAATTTTTGTCGGAAGCGCCGGCAGACCGAGAGAAGAAGCATCGGCGAGAGCGAGAGGATAAAGGGTTCGAAAAGATTCAGGTCGCATTTCGTTTATTGTACTTAATTTTAGAACCATATTTAATCTATGCTTTAGCTATTAATTCCTCCGAAAATTGTACCTGCGCTCTTCTTTTATTTCTTTTTCTAATCACCTTAACAGTTTCCGATTTCCTTAAGTTAACTTGCCCAACATTATTGGGCGCTTGCCGGGTCTTTCATTCTTCTAACTACCTTGCTCATGGCCAATCCCCCAGAGTGGGTGTGTGCCATTCAATTTGGCCTACATCTACAAAAGCGACGACTGTAGACGGTGAGGAGAGCCGTCACGGCCCAAGCCAGTGTTAAGAAAAGCACTCTTAGTTGTATCGACGGAGTCAACTTACTCTGCGGCTTCCACACGACATAATCCACACCTTATTCTTAGAATTCACCACGGACATTCGACACATCAGCGGCTGTGATGACACGCCGGCTGACGCTCTCCGCCGCGTGGGCGCCATCACACGCAGCCGTTCGAAGAATTCGACAACTTAGTTTCCGTTCAACCTCCAAGAACTCGCCACAGAGCAGTGGAGCTGTCCCGATTTGCCTTATCTGCGTGAAATGCCCACCTCTGTCCACATAAAGCCAGCAATCTTCGAAAATGTACCGATCATCTGCGAAACATTTACAGATACAGCGCACACCGTGCCCATTTGTGGGACTTTCCGCAAGCAGGATTTCATCTCGCTGCACATCCTCGCCCACCCTGGAATTGGAGCTACAACACAAAAGCTCGTTACAGCTCGATACATGTGGCCTCGTATGAAAGCGGGCATTCGGGAATGGGTGCCTGTGTGTACACCTTGCCAGCGTTCACCGATATCCAGCACCGCCAACCTAGCGTTTTCTACCACCTGACGAACTGTTTGCTATGGCGCACATTGACAATGTCGGAGCGCTTCCGCCTTGCCAAGGTCACCGGTATTTGTTGACATGCGTCCATCGATTTACCCGGTGGCCTGAGGAGACCGCCATTTCCGACATCACGGCTGCCACAATTGCAGAACCGCTTCTTTCTAGTTGGGTCGCACGGTTTGGCCGCCGTACAACCATCAGTGACCTGGGGCCGCCAGTTTTAATCCTCGCTGTTTACGGAGCTCCTTAAATTACACGGAACGATCCGTCTGCGAGCAGCTGCATGCCACCACCAAACCAACGGCCCACGTCTCCAACTTCTTTCAACCAACTTTCTTTCTGCTATACCTCGAACATCGTATTATACTCTGTGAGCGCTGTCACACATTGATTCGAAAACACCGCTGGTGCTCTTGCGATTGCATTGTCCGAAGAAAAACGCACCACTGTATTCGAGAGTAAATCAATTGTAGTGCCCGTTTGTAGAATCAATGCGCTTCTGTATACCTCGTTCGCGAGCAAGCGGCGACATCGATTGCGGAAATGGTTGGCTTTCAGACGGCTGCGTTTGGCAAGATACAGCGAGGAAAACAATCGATATTTTAGCGCATGCTATTCGTACGACTTCGTGTTTCACCTGGATAGACTAGGTAACCTGCACGAGCCGTCCCACGGAAATGCTCACATGCAGTCGCCGAATTACCACAGGCTGCTTTGATCTGACTGCAGCCTAATAGGCAATACTGATTGTGCATACGCTTACAGGGCACTAAATCAACATACAGAAGAGAGGGACACACAGGCACACAATTCTGTACGTTGATTTAGCGCCCTGTAAGCATATGCACTATTATGAACCAACTAGCCCAAGAGGAAGATTTATAACAATACTGATTGCATAGGAGCTTCTTTTTTCCTGACGACAACACACTTCTGTGCCGCTCCCGTTTGCTGTCCTCACTTTCCAGGAGATTTCCAGGTGTCGCCATATGTTCGCCCTAGCCCATGATGAAGCCCAGTCGCCCCAAGGCACGATAAAGGAGCACCCTGCACGTCCATGCGAGGGAGGCAGCAGTGGAAGAAAAGCCTCCTGCGTGTCATCATTCAGCAGCTGTTTTTTCAACAACTTTTCCTTTGTCTCTAAATCAGGCTTGAGTAACTCCGAATTTCTGGGCGCAGAAGAAACTGAATTAAAAGCCGAGGTTACAACATGTAACCGTGCTGTATTATGTATAGTGCATTCCGGAGCAAACGTGACCACCACCTATGTGCAGTGATGCATGCATAAAAGTCGTCGTGGGTCACCGAATGATTGACGCTATACGTATCAGTAAGTGCGACCATTATACGCTTTGACGGGTGTGGTTGTGGTGAAGGGTTCGCCCAGTAAACAGTTTGGGCATTGGTGCTGCGGTCTCACCGCGACAACTATGCGACGGCAGACACTGCGTGCCGTTACCAGCAGTCAAAAAGCGTGTCCAATCGCTTTACGGCGTAAGCTGTTATGAGATCACGATAAGGGCCGTTTTTGGCGCCGTACTTGCCCGCCGCTGCCGCCTGTGTTCGTAACCGCTATATTTTCGATTGATTGATTGATTGATTGATTGATTGATTGATTGATTACTGGGGTTTAACGCTCCAAAACCACGATCTGATTATGAGAGACGCCGCAGTGGAGGGCTCCGCAAATTTCGACCACCTGGGATTCTTTAACGTGCACTGACATCGCACAGTACACGGGCCTCTACATTTCGCCTCCATCGAAATGTAGCCGCCGCGGCGGGGATTCGATCCCGCGACCTTCGGATCCGCAGCCGAGTACCACAGCCACTAGACCACCGTGGCGGGGCGCTATATTTTCGAAAAAATAACCATTACCGAGGAGGAGATTCAAACCCACACCCTCTGCATGGCAGTCGAGCGTTCTACCACTGACCTAGGCCTGTGCTTCAAAAATCTTCGCTAAAAGACCTAAACAGGTATAACGTCTGTCCGAGGAATCGCATTAACAAATGTAATGTTACGTGGCAGAATAATAATGAGCCAGTACACTTCGCGGAAGGTGGATTGCATAACTGAGTTCGAGGAATCATTTGAAAGAACACAGGGGTGCGTACTTCGTGGCTCGGCACTCATTACAGAGGCATCATCTACATCATCATTATGGAGCTATCTTCTTCAACTTTTCCGTCATAATTATTACGAAGCTCTGCCCTTTGAAGCAGTTTCGTCGTATCGTGCCATGCCTCACACGGCAGGTGACGTGCGCAGCCCCGACAGCGACCTGACTTGGCTCTTCGATTACCTGATGGCGCCTCCTTGCAAGGTGCGGACCGCTGCTGGAGAAGCGAATCGCAGAGCTACGCGCGCGGCTGCAGCAAGGAAACGTCGGGCACAACAGACAGCTCTGCAGAGAGAAGCCCAAACCGCCGCTCGCTGTCGACGCCGAGTCGGGAGTTGGGTTCGTTCTCGGGAAAACGACGCCAGAAGCCACTCTAAAATGCGTAGTTATACACATTTGTACGTTACAATACCGCAGTAAGTATTGCGTAGTGGGTACTACCCTACTTGGCGAAATGATAATCGTTGTGGCGCAGGGGATACCTATCACCTCTACTTGCACTAGTTTCCTCAAGCGTTTACAATGGCCTCTAAGAAGGTCGCTCCTCCAGCTTGCGCTGTCACTGTCCTCCGGTTCCGCGCAGGTCTGGCTCTTTTTGAGTCGTTCCGTATAAATGATTTCCATCGATTGCATAACTACCCTTGGATTTGCTATGTGAGCTGCAAGTATGTCAACATATGTAGCTTTGAGAAATACCTCGAAAGCCTCTATCTGAGCCTCTCTCGATGATTTAAAAGTGGGCGGCCCCAGAGAGTGGAGTTTTAACACGAGGAAGTACGCATGGTTGGATGCCTGCCGAAGTATAGTTCCTATATCCTAAGCAGGTTATTTCAGGAAACACAGGGAATTACTCCGCCATTCAGTATCAGCCTTGTTCAGTATGGTATACAATCACGTCTCCTATATTTAGTCGGTGTGGCTTTGTGTCAACTAGCACACTAACCTTAGCCGAACGTCTGTTGATAATAAGTGATGTCTCACGACACCTGCAGCATAGTTGTGGAACTGCAATTTAAATTTTAGCGCCAAGCTGCTTTCACAGGCTGATCGCCTGCAGGAAATATTAGGAAGGTCTGAGTACGGGCTGGTTGGTATTAGATGCTGATGATAACTGCGCGAACATTCCTGCGCAACAGACGGATATACAGACGAAGACAAGCGCTGACTTCAATATGAAGGTTGATTGCGCAGAAAAAGCGCAATAAAGCTTCAAATATTTTAAAAGTAACCGCTAGATTAAAATCAGCATGATCGACAATGTCGCCCTCCCTACAACACGAAAACTGAGTAAGCAGACAAAACAGCCCAATAATTAAGAACAAGAGCGCACGTGCGGGTGCAAAAAAGCCAGCTCGTTTTCTAATAGCGCTATTGAAGGCTTGCTAACTGAATCGCCTTCAGCGATTGTGCCAGCTTCTATGACGAGTCGTGTGGTCTATTTGGGATGCCTAGCCACTACACATGTTTCTCAAAAATTTCGAGAACAGCCGTCCGGTAGCAATTCGGACGCGCGTTTACTTAATCTCCTTGCCTTTTCTTACCTACCTCTCTCTCCCTCTCTACAACAGCCACATTTTGCGCAATCAACACTCCAAAAGCCTTCGCGCTCATTCCTCACTATGTTGCTATGTTCTTGTAGACTAACATTGATGCATCCATCTGCGTGCCCCACGTAGGACAGACCGCACAACTCTTTTTTTTTTGTACGACCCACATATTTCTTTTTCTCATGGTCTATGCCACAGGAGGTTCGTCCCTTGGCAATAGGGTTGGTCTTAATACAACGCTGTGAAAATTTTCTAGGAGCAGGAAAAACCACGTCCACGCCAATCCGATACCCGATCTCATTCTGTTGTGCAATAAAGTTCGCGCTGTTATTATCATAAAAAAAGGAAATATCAGCGCTGCAATTTGATCGAAGTGAGAGTACCAGCCGAAACACTTCGCGACCTCTCACATCTTGTCATCGGAGACTTGTCAACGCTGCTGATCAATTAACATCTGCCATCATTATTTATTTCTTCAACTTTGATCGCACTAGTTCTGTTTCACGACATACCCTAATAACTGCATAACTATCATAATCTCGGTACGCGTGTTGCGCGTGTTTTTGTAATCCCCAGTGATCGTCACTAAGTCTATGTTGCAACTTTATCGTGAAACAGCGCGCACACGCAAGGACGGAGAGGAAGGAATAGACGACACGAGCGCTAAAACTGAAACGAAGCCTTGTTGCGTATATCTGCATTGTTTGACAGGATACGCACATTCTGTATCACGTGTTGTTCTGCTTTATATATATGCTATCTTTTTCAATAAGGTTTCAGTGGTTAGTCAGCGCTCGTGTCGTCTATTCCTCCCTCTCCGTCCTTGCGTGTGCGCGATATTTCATAATGAAGGTGTGCGAACTCGCCCAACTTGCTACCTTGCTATGTTGCAAGTTCACACCTTATTTGCTTCAGTTTTTGCACTCGTTGCATCTGGTCAGTTATAAGTGCCTTATTTTTGTTTCCTACAAGAGTTTATGACTGCCCACTTACGGAATAACCAAAGCCCTGCTGTCACTTCACTTCGCCATATTCACGCTAACGACGCTGGAGTGAGAATTATCTGCACAAAACCGTAAAAACGCCTGTCGCTAAGCGCCCAAATCGCGGGCGCGAAAAATGCTTGCAAGTCCGCTTGCCATTGAAGAACAACTTTCGACTGTCCAGCGGGCCGAGCGAATCGCCAGGACTCGAGAACCCTTGGCCATAACCTAGGCGGGACCCTTTTGCACGTCTCTCAACCAGCAGAGCATCGCCAGACACTGCCTTGACAATGCGCTACGAAAACCATGTTGTCATCAAATGCGGACGAGCTTCGACCGCCAAAAGGCTCGCCTAACGCAAGCAGGCTACCCTGATCACCTTCTCGTGTCAGTCGCTGAAGGCCTGCTCAAAAAAAAAAAAAAAAAGTCAGCTTCAAGCTGCCAGAAGAACGCAGCAGCCGGTGTGAACGGCCGAAGAAAGGTTGCAGCGATGCCATATTTGCACAAAGTATCCCGCAACATCAAAAAGGTGGATGGCCGTGCAAACATAAGCATGGTCTTTACAGCCCCGAACAAGCTGGGAAGGCTGTGCAAGATCAGCAACCCAGCTGAAAGTGAAAAGCGCGGCTGTGATACCAATCACAGGACTGGTAAAGTGCCATGCAAGGAAGGCGTTGTGTACCAGAATGCCTTGTCGTGTGGTAAACGCTATGTTGGGAAGACTGGGCGCCGCCTGAACGTCAGACTCAATGAGCACAAAAACAAAGTGAAAAAAACGTGGCGATGGGTGGTTTTCTGCGCATTGTGGCACGTGTGGGTGGGTGTTCTCCTCTTCTGCATGAGTCTACCATTATAAGCAAGCACCATGACGAGATCACGCGCCTGATTATTGACACTGCCACCTTAATTAACTAGGCGAAGATTGTGTCAGCATACCTTCATTATCGTTATCTAGAAAAGAACTGCCATTCCTTGAGGCCTCCACCACTGCGCATGCCTGAGCGTCTACAATTCTATATGTTGTTCGTCCGGAATCAAATAAAGCATTGTTGATAGTTGGCGCTCGTGTGTGTGTTACTCTTCTGTTGTTGTTGTTATGTCGGGTTTAGTCCCAAAACCAGCTCTGATTATGAGAGACGCCGTAGTGGAGGGCTCCGGAAATTTCGACCACCTGGGGTTCTTTAACGTGCACTGACATCGCACAGCACACGGGCCTCAACATTTCGCCTCCATCGAAATGCAGCCGCCGCAGCCGGGATTCGATCCCGCGACCCTCGGATCAGCAGCCGAGTACCATAGCCACTAGACCACCGTGGCGGGGCTACTCTTCTGTCCAGTCCGCGTCTAATAAGTTCCACGCTTAATTCTGACATGTCTTTGGCTGGCTCACACAGATCAAGATATCCGAAGTGCAACGGCTGAATGTCGCAACACTCATGTACAAATTAAAGCTTCGTTTTATCTCCCTCTCTCTCGGTAAATGAGGCTTTCGGGAAACAAAACTCAGCTACGAACAACTTTTCGCGTAATAAATGAGAGAATAAACGTTGTGAGCAGACGAAAGGTGGTCGTCCCCTGGTGGGTGGTCTGCTCAGTCCAGGAAGCGCCTGTATGTATGTATGTATGTATGTATGTATGTATGTATGTATGTATGTATGTATGTATGTCACTCGATTCAACCGCCTGGCCAAAACCGATTCAATCGGGCTGTCAAAACCACTGCACTCGTGGCACGGTGTCATACACGTCAACTATACAGTGCAAAACTTTCGCGTAGGAGATATTCCTTACGTACGTGCGTTCACGAAGCGGCAAAATTAATGAAGCCTGCACTAGTGGCGAAGCCTGCACTAGCGAAACAGCGACGCTGGTGGGCATTTGGCTGGTGCGGGTTTGTCTCCGGCAAACTCGCCTTTTGTCCTGGCCCGATGCTTCGGGAAACACTGGGAAGATACACTGTGAAGCCAGGCGAACGCTTGTTGTTGTTTTGTGGGGTTTTACGTCCCAAAACCAGTTCTGATTATGAGAGACGCCGTAGTGGAGGGCTCCGGAAATTTCGACCACCTGGGGTTCTTTAACGTGCACTGACATCGCACAGCACACGGGCCTCAACATTTCGCCTCCATCGAAATGCAGCCGCCGCGGCCGGGATTCGATCCCGCGACCCTCGGATCAGCAGCCGAGTACCTTAGCCACTAGACCACCGTGGCGGGGCAGGCGAACGCTTCTCAATGTTTCGCACCGAGCTCTGCGTAAATACGTTCGCGTCGAATCACAGACGGTGGCAGACGCCGCAGGCGTGGCCTCGGCTTGACGCCACCCCACACCTTTGTTATAGTACACTATGTACAAACGGACAGCTTTGACAGATGCCTTGCTGATGATGATGCCGTGCACCGGAAAAATCGACGCACGCTGCCTTTGTCTTCGTTTAGGGGCGAAGCTCCTTATCACATCACCTCCGGCCCGTCCGGTATGTCCATCCGCCGTCACCAGTAGCGTCTCCCGTAGCATACAATAGATGGCGCTGTCCCATAGAGATGCATGCAAACTGCAGTTGGGTGACGATATATTAGATGGCGCTGGTCGTCATCGCCCTTTCTCGTCTAGTTTCCTAGATGGCGCTGTCCCATAGAGATGTGTGTATTATGGCGGTTGGGTGACTGGACACTAGATGGCGTCATCACGGTGAATATGACTGTTTGCTGGAAAGGAAAGAGAACGCCAAAAAGATGGTGGAACAAGGAAATCCGGGAAGCGATCGAAAAGCGACGTAAAGCATCAAGGGAGCACAGACAGGCAAAAAGGGAGAAGCGGCCGCAAGTGGAAGTCACGGAAAGATGGGATATATATTTAGAGAAAAAATCTATTGTACATAAATTGGTCGAGGCGAAAATTAAAGGTGAAAGCGAACGCTGGGTGACAGAAATTCATGACAAAAAGAAGAGCGCGCCTAGGATATTTTGGAACCACATAAAAGCGCTAGGTAAAAAGTCTGCCACATTCCAACAGCATATTGTTGATGAGAGAGGAAATCAATTGGAAGGGTACGAAGCGTTGGGTTACATCCAGAAGGTAACAGCGGGTTCGTTTAAAAAGATCGTACAAGAGATTCTCCCAGAGGATAAAACCATGACGGAGAGCGAAACTAAGGAAGAGCTAGAACTTGAGAATTTCAACTGGAAAAAGGCCGAAGGTAAAATTCCAAAGCGAACTGCTATGGGTTTAGATGGGGTCCCCGTTAGCCTCATTAACGAATTAGGACAGAACACTAAATAAGCACTATTGAATGCCGTAGAAAAATGCTTACAGGAGAGGCAAATACCGGACAGTTGGCGAAAAAGCAGAATGAACTTAATCTGTAAAGGCAAGGGGGAAAAGAACAACATTCGCTCGTATAGACCGCTAACCATTACATCGGTACTATACAGGATGGCTATGCAAGCAGTAAAATCAAAAATAGAAGCCTGGGCAGAACGTAATAATATTTTGGGAGAACTTCAGAATGGATTTCGAGTAGACAGGCGTTTAGACGATAACCTATTTGTTCTTACTCAGTGTATAGAAATATCTAAAATAGAAAGGAGGCCGTTGTATGTGGCTTTTCTAGACATCACTGGGGCGTATGACAATGTTAATCAGGAAATATTGTGGAAAATTTTGGAAGGAATGGGCATAGACGACGATTGTGTACAGCTTTTGAGGGAAATATATCGAGAAAATACAGAATGGGAAGGAATCAGTAGCAGAAAGAACGTTGACATTAGCAAGGGGCTGAGACAGGGATGTCCTTTGTCGCCGCTGTTATTCATGCTGTACATGGTTAGAATGGAAAAAGCGCTAGGAGATAGCCACATTGGTTTTAATCTGTCACACAAACAGGGCGGCGTGATGATTGAGCAGATGCTTCCGGGTTTATTTTATGCTGATGATATTGTTTTATTCGCGGACAGTCGAGATGATATACAACGGCTGGTGAATATATGCGGGAAGGAAGGCGAGGCTCTAGGACTAGGATTTAATGTAACAAAATGCGGATTGATGGTATTCAATGATCCCAACGACCAGGCGGTATCCATACAGGGCCAAGAAATACCGAGAGTAAGCGAATACAAGTACCTTGGCGTATGGGTAAATGAGGGTGGTTGTGGTTCGGTTAGGAAAGGACGCTAATTTCTGCACCCCATGTAGGGAGCACGGCTAAGCGTACGTAGGGGTAGGGAAAGGGAGTGAAAGAGATAGAGAGGAGAGAAAGGCCGTAGTGGAGGGCTCCGGAAATTTAGACCACCTGGGGTTCTTTAACGTGCACTGACAACGCACAGTACACGGGCCTCTGGCATTTTCTCCTCCATCGAAAATGCGACCGCCGCGGCCGGGATTAAATGAGGGTGATAGATACATGAAGGTACACGAAAAAGCCTTGGCAGCAAAGGGAAAGAGGAACGCAGGAATAATGAAGCACAGAGCGTTATGGGGACACAATAGGTACGAGGTGCTTAGGGGTCTGTGGAAAGGGGTAATGGTACCGGGGCTTACATTTGGAACTGAGAGCATAAACGTTGTGAGCAGACGAAAGGTGGTCGTCCCTGGTGGGTGGTCTGCTCAGTCCAGGAAGCTTCTGTATGTATGTATGTATGTATGTATGTATGTATGTATGTATGTATGTATGTATGTATGTATGTATGTATGTATGTATGTATGATGTATGTATGTATGTATGTCTCTCTGTCTGTCTGTCTGTCTGTCTGTCTGTCTGTCTGTCACTCGATTCAACCGCCTGGCCAAAACCGATTCAATCGGGCTGTCAAAACCACTGCACTCGTGGCACGGTGTCATACACGTCAACTATACAGTGCAAAACTTTCGCGTAGGAGATATTCCTTACGTAAGTGCGTTCACGAATTGGCAAAATTAGTGAAGCCTGCACTAGTGGCGAAACACTAGTGGCGAAGCCTGCACTAGCGAAACAGCGACGGTGGTGGGCATTTGGCTGGTGCGGGTTTGTCTCCGGCAAACTCGCCTTTTGTCCTGGCCCGATGCTTCGGGAAACACTGGGAAGATACACTGTGAAGCCAGGCGAACGCTTCTCAATGTTTCGCACCGAGCTCTGCGTAAATACGTTCGCGTTGAACCACAGACGGTGGCAGACGCGGCAGGCGTGGCCTCGGCTTGACGCCACCCCACACCTTTTATATAGTATACTATGTACAAACGGACAGCTTTGCCAGATGCCTTGCTGATGATGATGCCGTGCACCGAAAAAATCGACGCACGCTGCCTTTGTCTTCTTTTTCTTCTGCTTGAAGACGTCCGCCCGCCAGCCACAGTTTGGCCGGAGTAATGGAAGGAAGTCGTGTGCCCAAGAGAAGAAAGCAGAGCGCGAGCGAACGCCGCACATTGGGCATCGCATAGAAGAAATTCAAGCGAACTATTGATGATGATAGTTTTGCGATACACACACAAATTATGAGAGCCAGAAATGCCGCGCATAGAAAAAAGAAAACGTGGTAAGAGGTCATGGTTCTCGTATCGGCGCTGCACAGATGGTGATGTGTTCAGTTATTACGTAAGCGAAAAATTCTCGTATGAAGATTCATGAATATAGTAGAAAGAGCACGAAAGAAGGAGCAAGGCTGACAAACTGTCTCACATAGGCAAGCGCTGTGGCGAATGTGGCTGTGAACATCATCTTGATAAGTGCACGCTCATTCATCGCCATAGGTATTCATTGATTTGAGGGGTTTAACGTCCCAAAACCAGTTCTGATTATGAGAGACGCCGCAGTGGAGGGCTCCGGAAATTTCGACCACCTGGGGTTCTTTAGCGCGCACTGACATCGCACAGCACACGGGCCTCAACATTTTGCCTCCATCGAAATGCAGCCGCCGCGGCCGGGATTTGATCCCGCGACCCTCGGATCAGCAGCCGAGTACCTTAGCCACTAGACCACCGTGGCGGGGCAGCCATAGGTATTCACGCGTTCGTGAAACTGTGGAAGCATTCAGTATTCATAAAGAATAAGAACTGTGCATTAGCCACCCATCTGTCTCATTATCAGAAAAGGAGTATACTCTGTTGCACGATTCGCATACTGATTAGGCATTCTAGGCCATAGTGTCATTTTTGTGGCAAATTCTGCACATGTGTTGAAACAACCATGTTTGAGTGCACGTAGTTTTCGTGTATATGTGCCTTTTCAAGAAAACACTAGTTGTGAGTCAGCACCCGTCCTGTGCCCTTTCTTGTCTCGTCCTTTTGCGCTGTTTCATCATGAAGCTTAACCAACTCGCCCAACTGGCACTTCTACACCAAATTCTCATTGTAAACATCCCACCGTGCCTGAGTTTGCCGAATCATTTGTGAGGCAGGAAAGAATTTAGGAACATGTTTCTCAAGTTCCGCGCGATGGAAGGCACGTTTGTGTTACGTGCTCACAGTGTTTATATTCAAACACCTTTATATTGTCGAGATAGCGTAGTGAAGATTACTCATCGTCACGAACGCTGTATATTCTTTCTTCTATGAAACACGACGCTGGCCACGCGTGCGTCTGCTGCAACGCGACAGTTTGTAAGCGCTGTAGCAGAATCCCGGAACAGGAACCTGAAGTGCAGGGAAAAAGGAATCGCTGTTAGCGCTAATGCCGACAGGAGGCGCTTTGCTTGCTGCTACACTATCACGTGACCAGACATCTTTCATTCGTTGTTGTTTAATTGGCTTTAGTATTTCCTCCGTGCCCTAAATACTGCCCAATAGGTTAAATGCGTTCCACCATCACCGCATTCCTTTTCGCTGAGAGATCTCGTAGCGCTAAGAGTGTAATACGTAACGGAAAGCCTTGTCAATTTGGCTCCTGTTCTTTCACCGTTAATAGTGACGTAAGTTCCAGGCGTGCCAAGTTATAGTTGTCATGACGTATCAGCTGTCAAAGTTGCAACACACTTCATCATTATCTACTGAGCGTACGTGATCGTTCACCATGCACTCATGCACTTTTCCTTGTTTCTTTCCATCTTTCTTTCTTTTAAAGAAGATAGTCTTTCTTGGGATACTTCAACGCAGAAATTTTGGTCTGTCTGTCTGTCTGTCTGTCTGTCTGTCTGTCTGTCCTGTTTTTCTGTCTGTCACCCGATTCAGTAGAATGGCGAAAGTTTAACCTCTTCTTCAACGACCACCCATCTTGATCTGGTTTCTGCGTTCATACGCAGAAACCATTGTCAATCAAAAAGCGATTACGCATATCTGAGGCACAACATCAATACGTGAGTATTGGGCAGTGTATTTCTTTATTTGAGAAAATGTATAGATATGTAATTCTAAAGACCGCAGTGTTTATTACGCTGCGTTGACAATGCGACGCTATGAACGAAAAAGCGGACGTTTCCTACGCTTCGGTAAAACAACACGGTACTGCCACCTACCAGTAGCTCTGCAGTAGTAGTAGTAGTAGTAGTAGTAGTGGTGTTGTGGCTACAGGCGGTGTTAGCCTGGCAGACCTGGCCGGCAATTGCTCCGCCCGAGCGTCTCTGTCCACGTCGCATTGTTCACCACGTGTCACTCAATCCTGTCTCTTGAAGTAGCTCTGCGTACTACGCAAGCTTCTTGCGTTTCCCGATATCATGGCCTGATGGCGTCCGTATCTCACGCATCGCTGCCAGCCACGTGCGGCCGATTCAACATAGAAGGGGCGCTGTCTGAGGCAAGGCAAAACATAAATGGCCGTTTGATGATATAGAACACATTCTACAAGACATGCCCAGACAACGCAGGGAAAAGACCGACGGGCAGATTGCAGCGGAGAAGCGCCGGCGTGCCGATGCCCGTCGTCTTAAGCGTGCCCAGGAAACGTCAGAGCAACGAGCCCAGCGGCTAGCGAAAGATCGTGAATCGAGGCGCGCCCGGAGGCAACAGGAAACAGACGAAGTGCGCGATGCGCGAATTGTCACTGACCGAGAGGCTAAGCGAGCATACCCGGCGGCTGAACAGACGCCCGAAGTTCGTGCCGCACGGGTCACCAAGGCGATAATGATAATGCGGTAATGCGGTCACTGATAATGCGGTAAAATGAAATCTGTTCAAACAAACCTCCATTGCATTCATTATGCCTGGACGGAAATGGTACGAGAACAGCATCACGGGTGGCCGCAGATGAACCGGGACTCATATAGTACGGCCGGTAGAAGACTATCGTCTTTCGACGACATTTGCAACGAAGCACGGAGATACGCGGCCATTTTTTTCTTCTTTTCTTTGTATTTCGCGTTATGGAAATGCAGCTGCGGCTGCAGGGTTCGAAAGTGCAACTTCCAGCGATCAAACTTTTGGACACTTTATCGGACTATGACCATCGCATAATCCCTATCATGTAGCAGCTGACGCTCGGTATCGCCTCGATACAGAAGAGTTCTGCTGTTTTAACAAATCATTATGGGGGGAGATCCCGAATGCAGTGCGAAACTGTCTGAGGTGCAGAAAACTTGAGGCCCTGATGAGGGCAGTATGCGTGCGTGAGTGTGTTGGTGTGTATACCTGTGCTTCGTCTGTAAGGAAAAACTGGCCCGATCCCACAGGTTACCCAAATACGACCGTCTACGGCGATGCGTGTGGAAATGTCAGTGGTAAGACGTAATATAGTCTATCAACCAACAGCTTTGTCTAGTTGTCTTGACGTAGCCTTTTCCCTGTAGGGAAAAGGCTACGTCATGAGCTGCCTCTCTAACTCAGTATGGGTAAGATCCGTGACCCTCACTCCGAAGAGGGTTGTGCTTGCCTGAGCTCGTTGGTTGCACATTGCAAGGGGGGTACCAGCCACCTACTTCTACATGGACACAGAGATTGATGACACACCACTGGTGTGTCGTCAATCTTCCTGTCCTTGTCGAAGAGAAAGAGCGCGTTTACAAGGACCCATCACCCATACTAACACATGACAGTGATTACGCGAAGGGCAATATAGACAGAAAGAAAGAAAACTTGTCACAGCCTGCTCGAGGTATATTCATGCCCTCTACTGACTACCCACACTATTCCTGAACCCACTGCTGCACGGCAGTGGTGATGAGTATGCGACGTGATGGTGATATGAAAACAAACAGAGAAAAAAAAAGGAAAGTCCGGCGTTGCGCAGGCCAGTTGGCCTAGTTAGAAGAGGACCCGCTCTAGCCTTTGACCCACTGCCACACTGCTACAATACAGCCATTATGCGAAGGACAGTAGAGAAAGAAGGAAGGAACCTAACGAAACAATGAAAGCCTTCGCCAGCCACATTGATGCCCTCGACCCACACTCTTGGCCTCAGTCCACTGCTACTTGAGTTCTACATGATAATAATGGGGAAGAAAAGGAAAGACGGAAAGAAAAGTTCGGGGTTGCGTAGAAAAGGGTACCCGTGCCTTCCCTCAGCAAAATGCGACATGATAGTGAGAGTGATACACATTTGTCATAGGGAACTTGACAGCCTGGCCTCAGCTGCCGCTGTTTTCTCAGATTTCGAAGCCTTCGAACTGCCTTACAGTTTTTCCTAGCCTAACTCACACGAAACCGGTACGCAGCATCTCGGTGATCGTTGCGCTTCGCCGGAAAAGGATGCCTGGTGTCAGATACATCATGCCGGCTTTGAACGAATGCTCTGCATCAAGAAAAGGTCAGAGCGTCGCGTAACCATCGGATAACCTCGAAAATTTGGTAATGAGCTCCCTCTTGTGGTACTTTCGCAACAAGACCACGTTTTTTTTTACGGTTTTTCGCTACACAGTACGCATTTAGGTGCGGCAGCTGCAAGGAGGTCGTGTAGAAACCCATTGAGCCATATAGATGGAAGACGCCGATTTCAATCTTGACGTCTAAATTCGAGAAAACTAACAAATTAGTCAACGCATCTACATTAGGACGCATCAGGGAACAGGCTTGTCAATCAACTTTATGCTGTCCTTCTCTATCTTCCTACCTCATGTGTGCCGATACCTTGAAGCCACCTTCTCATAACTACTGACGTCCATCTCGCCCTGAATGTTCGTCCTGTTTGTTACACAAATATTGGAAGCCTTTAACTGTACGCAATTCCCAGTGCTGATTTACTGTAGCACTCCATAACACTTTTTGTTGGCGCATTTACAGCAAGTGAATCCAAGTGAACTTTTTGCTGGGGACTGATTCTGTAAGCTACAAGTCTCTTTGGCACTGCCCAGATCAAGATTCATACTAAAAATGAAAGCGCCGACAAGAAGATGCCTCAGAAGCTTATCTTAATATCTTGGATGTTGGCTATATACGTGTGGACTGGACACTAGAAAAACCTTTCTAGCTCCTTAAGGACACCTCGAACAGCAAAAAGGGTATTTATTGAGATACTCTTTTATTTATATTTATTTATTTATTTATTTTTTACACCAACCCGCATTCGCCCGAAAAGCAGTATAGCGGACCTGTTACACACATTTTGCATATTTGTAAACGCAAATGAAGGATTGTCACACAAAGCAAGCAAGATTGTGCAAGTAGGTAAACTAAAGCAAAAGCGGTCGCTAGAGTCCTGTTATCATACACGTTAAAAGAAGAGAGAGATAGACACAGAGCTCAGCACGCATTGTAGCGTGAAAAAATTGCCAACATCTCAAGTTGTTTTGTGATGAATAAGCGAGGCCTAAGACTCCGTCCCTAGTCTCGCTGCATGCCGCTTTCCATGACATGTCTCGCGTTTGGCGCTCAGGGTAGCGACGCATGTCTGTTAAGTGCGTTAAGAGGAATATTTATATGTGTATAGTAATCAGCAGTTAATGCTGCTGTGTGGCGGTTTCGTGTACGACAGTACTCTGAATATGAAATGTTCTTTTTTTTAGTGTTAATAATTGTGGCTTAACACGTAAGTGCAATTCTTATTCTGAATCAAACGTTGCAGCGGGTAGGTTTTCCTCTAAATGCTCTGATAAGGACAAGGCCGAGTCACCGCATTGTCGCTAGCCTGAATTATTTCTGTGTGCCTAATACCAGACTACTAAAGTCTTCAATCTTCTGCCATGACCCACGTTTTCAAATAATTCCCTTTTCTTAGTCCCCACCATTTAGTGTAATGCGAACACTAGCAGTCATTCACTACAGAAAGGCAGGTTCGCTATGGTTCCTGAGTAGGGTTGCCACCTTCCCCAGGAAAAAAAAAAAAAACCCCGTCAGCGAGGAAAGGGCGGGTACAGAAACTTGAAGTTGTAGTGAAGAAAAAAAAAAGCTCCATGTGAAATCTTCGACATGCACTGACATTTATTGCACCCTTCAACATCAACATAATGACGACGTACATACAAACACGGAACTGAGCGAACCAACTAGTCTGCTGGCTAGCGCACAAATGCCACGAGTCCTACAATGTTTGCACCTAAAGTCAAACGAGCGTTAAAGGGATACTGAACAATATGTTTGCCGCCGAGGTTTTCAACCAGACTAAAATATTGGGCGCTGAAATCCGTAGACACAACCTTCATTCCACACAGAAACTAACGGAAAATGATGAAATTACACTATTCACAAGCCGCCAAGCCTTGAACTAGCGTGACTTCAACTTCCTTGAACGATCCTAGCGTGCTACAATGCCATCGGTCGCCGCGTCTCAACCCGCTCAGACCCCACTACAGTTCCTAAAACCACTATGAACGGCACGTGTAGCGAACAATAATGTTCGCTGCAGGTGGACAACCCGGATGGTATAGTGCCCCTAAAGAAGTGGCGTCTCAGCGCCTTTTTGGAAAGAGGAGAGCGGGATATCAAGAAGAGATGGAAAAAGGGAAGTACCAAACACGCATACGTGCACCGTTCATCTGCTGCAAAAAAAAAAAAAAAATCGGGATACGATGAGCGAAAAACCGGCCAATGACGGCCAATGACGGCCGCGGACCCGCAACCGGCCCGTTGTCTAAAACCTAAAACCGGGTAGGTGGCAACCCTATTGCTGAGAGGCCAGTACTATCAGCTTCGCTTACCGGTCCGGCGGCCCACAGTGGACAATCCCTGGTGGCTAGCGAAGGTAACTTGAGCATGGTGTGAATGGGTAGCACGGTTAGGCCCAGTCCTGCAACAAGCTGAGCTGCGGCGAGGCCCAGGGCTACGCTGGAGCATTTCATCGTGAGGTCGTGCTGGTCCACAAGTGATCACATCGAGGCATCACTCGTGAGGCAGTCGTCGTCACCGCGAGGAGCATGTGTGCGGGAGTCCAAACGCCATGTCCTTGAGCTTCAGCAGCATTCGTCGGCCACAAGCGAGATGTCATCGACAACGGCCGCTTTCCAGCCTACCTCTCAGCAATGGAAGTAACCGGGGTGCTCGATTCCGAAGTGGCAGTGTAGGATTGATGCGAACGGTGCGGCGTGGCACCACGCTCATTTGCCGACGGCGTGTAGTGATGTGATGTTGCCTTTGTATCCAGCGGGTCCGTTTGCTCAGGCTGCCAATCCTTACGAGTGAAGCTGCTTTCAGGTGGCCTCCTGCGGGGTTTGATGGGAAAAATATGTAGCCACTGTGGACAAAAGGCTCTGATAGCGCGGCAAAACATGGACAAGAAGAAGAGACAAGGCGAGGACAAGCGCTAACTTTCAACCATTAAACTTTATTTCGGGAACTAGCCATACTCATACGCTCAAAACAACACGTGACAGAAACCTTCCTAGAATACACGTGTGAAGGCATAAAAACGTGTCTTTCGGGAAGGTTTCTTGTTACGTGTTGTTTCGAGCGCATAAGTATGAATAAAGTTTCATTCATTGTGGAGCAATTAGGCGCACGCAACACACAAACCCTAGCAGAAGAAGGGAACAAGACTAACGCCGACTCGCAACAACTTTTTGGAGCGAAGGCACGCATGTATGTTTAACAAATGTCACATCATCGCGCTCTTCTCGTCCAGGGCACAAGTAAAACTTCGAAAGATAAAACGTGACAAGGGCAAGAAAAACAAAGAAAAACCACAACCGCGAAAAATACTGAAAGTGAACACACGTGTCGTAGGTCACCCCTGAGATTGCTGATGACGTAGCATATTATTTTTCTGTTAATGAGATGCAAGGGGCGCTTAGCATTTTCTACCACCCCTCTTAATATGGAATGGCTCTATAAACTCTCTGGTGATTTGATCGGGATGCTTCGATAAGACAGAGCTGTCCTGAATAGCCAGGGTACAACCGCACGAAGCACAACGTTGCGGTAGGTGTGTACTATCCCTTGAGTCAACAGATCTTCTACGTTCTTGGTACCGAACATTCAAACATCTTCCAGTCTGGACCACGTTCACGTTGCCACACTTCAACGGAATCAAGCGAACACGCCCTCTTACACAGCGGACACCAGGCGGCCTATGAGCAACACCGCATCCTGGTTTTTTCGAGCCTTTCTCGCCTACAAATAGATTTCTGTAAATTCAACAGCACAGCTTGTTTAATTTTCGGGGGGCAGAAAAAACTTCGCTGACGTCCTAAATATTTATGTTTTTTACAGTTGTGACAAAACTTGTGCATGAAGGGAATCGGGACAGGCTTTGTAGTACGTTCCTTTGAAATGTCCTTATCTTTGCTGTCACCCTTTACAGTTTTTAATAGCTTCTGCACAACTTTTATCGGGACAGGCTGCGGCAAACCAGCTCTACTTAACCTTTCCAGATGTTAGTACAACTGCTAAACTTGGCAGCGGCGATTTGAGCGCTGAGGTATCGCCGTTTCACTGTAGAAGGCCCGCCCGCTGGGTTAGGCGGTGTTGCAGGTAATGACGTCAAAAGCACAGGGTGGCTCACGTGGAAATCAGCTAGAAATTATTAAAGTTCATTTTCAGGAAAACTAAATTACCTGCAACCGCCTGGCTTGGAATACATTATTGTAGTACCGAGGAGATCATATTGTGAAAAGTTGACTGAGATGAGTGGAAATTAAAAGTCGCCGGAGTTGCCCTTTGAAATACGGGGTGGAACTATATATGTACATGATTTGGAATTTGCGGCCACCGTTTGCTGCCGTACCTCTACTTCGCATTGTTGGCGTACCCCAGGATGCGATCACTGAGGCACTGCGTGGCTGTCCAAGAAGAGGTTGTAGTAAAAGTTCTGGAGTGGAGTAGGCAAGCAGTCATTGAAGCCAGCGCCGCCATATTGTAAGGGGCAGAAAACGCGCAAGCGCTCCATGGGATTCGACGCTGAGCTTTTGTTGCATTCGTTACCGCCGTCCGCTGCCACCACTCGTGTGCATAAGGAACGACAATATGCCTAGTGAAGAGAACGAGTACCACCGAAAATATTAAAAATAAACATAAACAGGAATTGATTTATATATGAAAAGTGGGAAGTAATGGAGACTTGCCCCAAAAATCGTACTTTTCGTGATTGGCCTTTTTCTAGGCTCCCTCTTCCTTTGGAAGAAGGAGACCAGAAGGCTTAGATCAATGACGTGATGACCCGCCTTCAGTTCGAGTGCAGAATAGTCCCTGGAGGTAAATCGCGAGTTTCTTGTGTTGAGCCGTTGCTTGCATATAGCTCGTTAAGTTCGTCTACCGATGGTCCCGGGACGCAGCTATGACGACACAGGCCCCAAAAAGTGCCAGGCGTTGATCGGCTGGCCTTTGCGTGTTTGCCATGCGCACGATCCTGCCGCCGAAAGTCACTATTTAAAAATTTCTCGGGCAGAATGTTTACGCACCAAACTCGCCACTACCCGCCAGGTTCTAATGCTTTGTGAAGGCGTGTTTCCGATGGATGCATGCATGAAGCATTTACCTCTTCGGCGCTTCCGCCAAATGAGAGATGGCACACGTGCGTTTCGAGCCGCTGCTCTTCGGCCTCTGTGCCAAACTTAACAGCGGTCAATATAGTGGTCAGCACTAGGCATATCTAGGGCCATCGATGTGTCCCCAGCCACAAACATGCGTTTCAAAGCAGAGGGGGTCCTCAACACCAGAACCACTTGAAGGCGATCACAACGACATTTATTGTGTAGGCCTTCCGAAGAGGCTATCGGACGTAGTAGAATCAGTAGTAGGCCACACTGCAGGACTTTTAGCCCGTAAAGTTGCTGAAACTGCGGCTCCTGAACAGTGCGTCAGCGCGCTGCATTCGGAGAAGCTGCCTGCGCTAATTCGGGCGAAGAACCGCGAGTTGCTTTTCTGAGCCAACAAAGGATGTTTTAAAAAAGCACTTTGCAAGGCTCTCAAAAAAGAAATTCGAACGCGGCAGGTTCACAGCAAGGATATTAAGAACTACTGTTCACAGTGTGAGATAACCTTTTTGTTGAAGTAATGACGATGACGTTTGAAGGGGCTTGGTTTTCCCAGCAGAAGGCTCCCATTTTTCACTGCGACCCCACAGACAGTCGAATCTACAAGCTGTCGAAGAAAATTTCCTAATTGTATGCCAAACTCAGAATCCACCACACTGCAAATGAAACGAAGCTTGCAAACGACAAGGATATGGTTGAGCGCCTTTGCTAACAGTGAATGACAATATTCAAAAACCAGTGAAATCGTATGAGAAGGAAGCTGTATATTCTTGTCTTTCTGGAGCCCTGCATGCGAGAGACCAATAAAAGAAAACTGAAATTGTGCTCTTGTTTTATGTGACGCGTGCACGTTTTTCTGTAAGGGTGAATGGAGCTGATGTTGCATAAGATTTTATAATTCCACAGATGTCAAAAAGGGATGTAACGACTTTCCCAGAAACCCAGAAATATAATATAAGTACCTGTTCTCCAATCTTTAAGCACAGCGATGAGAGCAGGTTACATAGAAAGCCGTGACGACTGTTTGTTTTAACGATAGACAAATAACGGTCTGCCGAACATGTAGGCTTCGTGGGCTTCCCGAGATGGGTCAAAGGGCCCATGGCGCCTAGGTTGCCTAGATACACGCCACCCTGTACAGAGTGGTGACAGCACCCGCCATATTGAGTAACACGACCCCTGGGACTCAGCTGCGCTGGCATTCATGAACAGGCTTCGACGTGCGTCTGGGTCTCGAACGAAGCACGGGAACCAAACAGACGCGAAAGCGCTCGCTGTGACTCAAAATGGCGTTGCAGAAGCCAATGGTTGTCACCACCCTGTACAGAGTAGGGCGTATCGAGGCATCCTAACGGCGCCTAGTTAGGAGCACTTACAGGGACACTAACGGCGCCGTGTTTCGCCGCCCCGCATGCATGGAGCACGCAGGAGGACACTCGCCCACTGGCTTAAGAGCGTAGTCGCCTGTATTTGCGCCTGTGCTCGCGAGCCTGTAGACCTTCATTCACGCCCTTTCGACACGTTTGTGATGGAATCTGTACTGTGTAATAGCCCGGGGAATTGCGGTGGCTTCATCGCCAAGTTTTTATGGCGCATCGCCACTTTGTACTGTGCCCATTACATTGCAGTAATTGACAATATCAACTCCGCGAGTATACGACATATATATTAGGAAGTGTGGTGTCATGATAATTACGTGGTTAGGCTATTCGAGAGCATGGCATTCGAAAGAGTGCGATGAGAATGGGGCCACGCATTGCTATGGTGTGGAACTCTTAAGGAGAAAAGCTTAATGGTCCTCCAACTTTTTTGATCGACTAGTGCATGTTAAGCGATACCCTGGCAATGTGATCAGCAATATTCGCGTTCTACTATCACTCGGCATGCTTTTCTCCAACTTTGCTCAATTCCGTAGAAATACTTGAACGAACGACGCTTAAGGTACGCGCATGAGCTCATCGTAACGTGCACTTCTCTTGTACGAAACAAACGTCTGTGCACTAACGTGTGCGCCAGCTTTACATCATGCCATGGCCTGCCATTCAGTTGCCACTGTGATACCGACATTCCTGTTTAGCCCACGTCCAGCGTACACATACTTATGCCCTTTGCATAGACGTTCGTTGTACTTGTAACACTTTGCTGCATGCCCAACACTCCGTCATTGGCACTTCTCTCGTTGAGTGCTTCGCATGACTACGATTCCCAGAATGCATGAGATCTGCAGCATTTTTTTGAACGGTCCATCAATCAATTTACATATTTGCCGTTCCCCTAGCGATTAACAATTATAAACTCACGTGTGGTGCATGCCTGCATTCAAAGAGCCTACAAAATAAAAGATAACTGCGCGACGAACGCGACGAAATAGCAGATTATAAAGGTAATAGATAGGGGATGTACAACCCGGCTAACCTTTTTTTTTATCCGTACCGCATCTCGTAAAGGTGTCTGCGATTACTTGGCCATGGCAGCTGACCACGGTGGAAAGCCCCTAGAGCACCACCACGGTCAAATACTCCAAAAACGAGAGTTTGACCGTCGTGTTCTACTGCTCAATGTCTCCATCACAGTTCTTGCATCCAACCATAGCTGAAGTGTTACTACCGCATCGTCCAGCAAGACACAGAGCTCTATCAGGGTTCAGCAAACGACTCTAGTCAAACACCGCCGTCCACGTTTTCGTTACGGAGCAGAATAACTTCGCTCTTGTGTTGGAGGTAGCCAAAGAAAGGCCAATCATGTCAGAAGCATGCGGCGCGCCGAAGGTTCCATCTCCTCTGAGATGTGCAGACTGGTTCGTACAAACGGTCCATAGAAGACGACGACGTAGCGCGCAGACATCGTCATTCGGACAGTAGTTAGAAAAAGGAATAAAGATCGAGGACCACCATCGCGTCCGTCTCGTTCCAGAACGATGTTCGTCGAGTGGTAAAGAAGGTGTGCGCTGTCGGCGCTGGGCACTCCTCGATTTTGCTTCGATTACGTCCGTGGTGAAAAAGCAGTTGGCTCATGAAGAAGAAGTGGTGTAGCTGAAGGCAGCTGACGAAGCAGCTGAAGAAGCCGAATAAAGGTTTACAAAATAACGTGAGAACTCGAAACGCTGGTCGTCATGTGGTTATTCGAATAGTAAGATTTCAAGCTAAGAGAAATACGAGTGAAGACTAAGAGAAAACCAAGTTGAGCTAATAGAAAGATAATGATTGATTTTTGGGGTTTTATTTCGTAAAACCACAATGTGGTTATGAGAGACGGCGTGGTGGACGTCTCCGGAAATTTGGACCACCTATAGGGTTCTTCAACGTGAACTTACTTCGTACAGCGCAGGCGACGAGAAAGACATTGTAAGCTAAGAGAACCCAAGTTAATCTAAGGCAAACGAAGTTAACACGACATAAAGCCAAGATAAGTCCGTCCTGTGTGTTAAACTGTACTGTCCACGTCTAACAGTAGCGCTGAACATTTGATGCAACATGTTTGACCGACTAGCCCCGCACCGTGTTTTGTTAAGCTAAAGGATACCCAAGAGTACCGTTGTTTGGGCTAGTTGGTTATACGAATTTGAACGAAGCATAGCGCTAGAACACAAGGACAAGGAAGACAACGACACGAGCGCTCTAGGTATTTCTGCCGCATGGTTCTTAGAACTTTTAACGTTTTACTTGAAATCTACTGTTGTGGAATGTAATGGACACATGTACCTTCAGAAGAAAGGAGTATGTATTGGATCGTGCCTAGCGCCCATGCTAAGTGATATGCTCTTGGCCTATTACGACAGACTTTTAGTAGGACACCTGTCTGATGCAAAGATCCTAAAAATTTTCCGGTACGTTGATGATTATCTAGTTTTATTTGACTCAGCCCTGACTGTCAGTAAGGTGGTTGACCTATTTAACCATTATCTGGACAATTTGATGATCACATGTGAGATTCCCGTTGAAAACGCAATCCAGTTCTTGGACTTAAGATTGTTTTTATCGGTTGACCACATATGTTGGGAATATCATGCTCGTGACAAGAAAATGTTCCTTCCATATCACTCATCACATTCCAAACTTGTCAAGCGGGCCATTGTTAACTTATGCCTAAACAATGCACTTCGAAAATCATGTCATCACAAAATATCAGATAGCTTCAACAAACAGACAGAGCGCCTTTCGCAAGCCGGATATCCTAATCATGTACTTGTCTCTGTAGCAGAAAGTGCCTTCAACAAGTTAAATAAAGAACATGCAACGGGTGTAGCTATTTGTAATAACAAGAAAAAGGTTGTTGTGCCATATATACATCATGTGTCGCATGCACTGAAAAAAGTCGGACGCAAAGCTGATATTGATGTCGTATTTTCTGCCCCGCAAAAATTGCTCAGCATATGCAAAGCTACAGATCCGTTTGCCAAGAAACAGGTATGCTGTAAAAAGAATCATCAGTCCAATTTTGTGTCTTGTACAAAGAAAGTTGTGTATCGGTTTCCGTTCTCTTGTGGTAAGGTTTATATCGGACAGACTGGAAGGTGCTTGAACGAGAGATTAAAAGAACGTGAGCAAAAAGTAGGTCGCTATCGAGATGGACACGTTTCTACTCATTGCGACAATTGTGGTTGTCAGCCTCTTTTTTATAATTTTTTTACAATTGTGGTTGTGTACAGAAGTGCTGATAAAGATACCAGAGAAATTGTTGAAGCTATACTGATATCAAAAGCAGGTGATAGTTGCGTTAGTAGCCCTTCTGTTGCTTTGATGCAGAGTGAATTGGATTTTCTGAATGCAGCTGGTTTCCATGTGTGATGACGGGGTATTTTTGTGTGTCCATAAATACCGTACTTTCCGGCAATAAATCTTGAGTTGAAAGTGAGCGCTCGTGTCGTTGTCTTCCTTGTCGTTGTGTTCTAGCGCTATGCTTCGTTCAAAAAGGATACCTAGTTTGGCTAAAGGGAGCCACAGCTCCGCTTTTTCATACATCCAGTGCGTAGCTCTCCTAATGTTTCGTTTTATTCAGATGCTGCGCGTGTCCCACGCATGGACTGCAACGGTGTGTTGGCGCCGGGCTCGATTGTGCTGAGTATGTCGAAACGACAATGGCAGAAGCCCGCAAAGGGTTTATGGTACATTCACGGGGAGGACTGTATGTGATCTAGACAAGTTGAACATCACAATCCTCGCATTGTGCGTGTCCAGTACAATAAATTACGAGTGCGAAACTAATGAACGCAGTCAGGGAGAGGCCGCACACGTTCATATCCCATCACGGCGCGCACTTCAATGCCGGCGAGCGGATCTCGGAAGGAGCTTGGCTCTTCCTGCGTTTGGTGAAGGAGAGAGGTTGCTGTAGCAGAGTATACTGCTGGGCTAGTTGATGTATCGTATTTGGTGCCCTGGCCTGTCTTCTTCGTATTTTTTTCTGTTCCTGTCTTCTACTTTGCGCCAGGAGCCTTTTTATTTAGATAAGAGTGGACGCAGTCTCCCAAAATAGCAGCGTCGCCCGCTTGAACGCCCAGACGGCTGGCTGACTGATGACGAGCCTGCTCTCGGCGCTCCTTGTAAGCCGCCGCAGGGCGCAACGGCGATGACCTCGCGAAAACAAAAAGAGCAACAAAATACACCCAACGGGTGCTCGGCAGCGTGACTGGCACGCGTACACACACACACACACACACACACACACACACACACACACACACACACACACACACACATGTAATGAACGCCTAAAGAAGCGCACTTTGCTACCGGGAACATGGCTCCAGAAAGCAATAGAGCCATGGACATTCCTTTCACCCATTCTTTATCCTACAGGTCAGTGAACGTAGCGTGCAGATACGATGTTATGTTTTAAAAGCGAATCTGCTCTAGCTAGCCGAGTAAATTCCTTCCTTGACACTAGCCTCGCGTGGCCTAACAACCCGCCAAGACACAGCTGGCGCAACACCTAGCTCGACATCGCATAGCAGCATATGTTTAAAACACGAGATAAGCTTAGCCTGGTGATCGATAGCATATAATAGCTGATTGACTTATACTTGATAATCGATCAATCTAGGGAAATGTCGATTAAACGCTACCTAATGTATATCCTACACATAACTGATATACAGCGAATCGATGCTCGATCAATATTCGATATATCTTAGAAAATGCCTGAAATTACTTAGCGGTGCCTCGGTTCGCCCTCGGAGATGTCGATACGATGCGATAGCCGGTCGTTAAATAAAGTGCAGCGGCGCAACACAGGACCAAGACGGCATGAGGGAACAAGTACGCCGTCTCGTCTTTGCCCTTTGTGGCGCTGCTGTCATTTATTTAACTATGCACCAGATAGCCTAGCAACGAGCTTTGATAGCCGATCGACAGCGAATCGATAAAACTTGGAAAATGCCGGGAATTACATAGCCGCACCTAGGTTGGCAATGTAGGCAATGCCGATAGCCGAGTGTTGATTAGTGCGTTCATAAAAGGTAGCGGCCGTTACTGCACCAGGGTGGCCACCCATGCTCTGGTGATGGAGTGCCTTGCCGGCTATGGTGGCCGGGATCAGGCGGCACTCTACGACTCCTTCTGCAGTTCCACCAACACGAGCATTTTTTTTAATCCGGTGGAGAAGTGCCCGGAGCCTGGACTCGAACCACGGTCCCTTTGCACGGAAGTCGGGTGCTCTACCTTTATGCCACAACTGCACTCTCTACAGCTAACAGAATTTACGATACCTTATATTTCAGTCAAACTAATGAACATACGGGGGTTTCATGAGGGCTATGCAACAATAGACCATTTTCACACGGTGAATCAGGTGATGCAGAAATCCGCGGAGTATACTGAACTCCTATAAATAGCCTTCACAGACTACAAGAACGCCTTTGACCCGGTCGAGACCTTAGCAGTCATGCAGTCATAAAAATATCACAGTTGCGCGGAAAAGGCGAAGCAGTGAATGCGGTAGGAAGATATTGTAATCTTATACAAAGTGAGGGTGGCAACTAAGTCCTGTAGATGTTATCTCACGTAATTCTACAAAACGCTGGGGTAAGGCAATATGGCTGCTCTACGGACACTTTCCGCAGTCTCTTCGCGTTGACAGCCATCACGTAAAAAGGTTTACGAGCTGCCCTCTGATGGCTGCCGGGATAGCACGCGCACCAGCGATGACGACCGCGCGAAGTCGACCGTTGCTACTCGAGCGACACCCTCTACCCCTCCCCCCCCCCCCCCCCGGCGTCTTTTCACGCTCAATAAAGACGGGCTGGGCGTTTCCTCTCCTCGTCCTGATAGGAGCGATGTTGCCGCATGCGCCATCCGAGCAAAGATGTACCGGGCTCGTTTTATCTCTGCTTCCGCCATGTTCGTCGCCCCCGCTCGTTTGTTTTTACTCGCAGGTAGCACGCACGATGTGAGGGGGTTGTTATCAATTGGGAGTTTATAACGGCCACCACAGCCACATCAAAAACGCACCAAGACTCTCAGTATAATTTCTATTGCAATAATGCTGGAAGACGTCTAGAACAGGTCCTCCTTAAAGAAAGCAGTAAAATACCTATAAAGAAGGGCGTAAGACAAGGGGGCACAATATCTCCAGTGGTATTTACAGCATGTCTACAAGTGGCACTTAGAACATTGGATTAGGATCAGGTGGGTGTCAGGATTAACGGTGACTACCTCAGTAAGTTCAGATTTGCTGAAGGCATTGCCTTGCTAAGTAACTTGGGAGGCGAACTGCAAAGCATCACTGCTGACTTAGGCGGGCAAAGCAGAAAGGTAGGCCCTAAAATTAGTATGCAGAAAACTAAAAGTAATGTTCAATAGCCTTGGGCGAGCACAGCGGTTTGAGATAGGTGGCGAGGATTTGGTATTGGTAAGCTAATATATCTACTTAGGCCAGGTAGTGACCCGTGATCCGAACCATGAGGCTGAGATAACCGGGAGGATAAGAATGGGGTGGAGCACATTCGGCAGGCATTCTCACATAATGAATGGCAGCTTACCACTATCCGTCAAGAGGAAAGTGTATAACAGCTGCATCTTACCGGTACTCGCCTACGGGGCAGAAACTTGGAGGCTAAGAGGGTTTAAGTGAAACTGAGCACGACGCAACGAGCAATGGAACACAAAATGATAGGTGTAACAATAAGGGACAAGAAGAGGGTGGAGCGGGTTAGGGGAAAAAAACACGTGTTAAGGGCATACTAGTAGAAAATAAGAAGAAAGAATAGACGTGGCGAAGCACGTAATGCGAAGGCAAGAGCACCGTTCATTACGGGGAACAAAGTGGACGCCTAGAGGAGGCAAGCGTGGCAGAGGGCGGTACAAAGTTAGGTGCGCAGATGACATCAAGAAGTGCGCGGGATTAAGCGGCCGCAGTTAGCACAGGACCGGGATAATCGGAGGCCTGTGGCTGAGGCCCTTGCCCTTCCGCGGGCGTAGACAGGCTGACGATGATGCCGACAGCACGTGAAAGCAGAGCGATAACCGATCGATAGCTATTCAATCATCAATCAATAAATAATCTACAAATCTTGTAAAATGCTGTGAATGACTTGCCAATGCCTAGGCAAGCCCTGCAGCATGACGACACTATGAGATAACCGACCGACAGCTAATCGATAATCGATGAAATAATAATAGATACATCTTGAAAATTGCTGGGAATGACCTGGTGTGGCCCAGGTTAACCGTGGAGCATGTCCCTGACACGTTTTTTTGACATTGCGTCCCTGATTAGGCAACACAATTGTGAAATCATTCACACCATAAATAAAGCGAAGCACCATGCGCTAAGGCAGCTATGAGCTTATTTCTGTTGCCTTCCTCCTTACCACTGCTGTTCCTCCTCAACTCGATCAGCTGCGGAGTGCGCGCTAGGGACGACTGCGCCTCCCTCGTCCGCCGCCCTGCGGAGCCCTCCACCGCTACATAGCGCCTCGATATCTTTACTAAGCTCCCCAGCCTCGGCAGTGCTAGCCTCTGCGATAGAGCGCCGGCGACTCGTGTGTACGCCGCCAGATGCCGCGACGATACCGTTGGCTGAAACGAAGGAGCACGTTGTACACTGTAAACAAAAATTAGCCGAGATGGGAGTAAATGGACCTGTCCTCTAGCGCATTCCCCGATAAGAGTTTAATATACTCCGGTCATGCGGAGTAAAAGGTTTACTCCGCTTGACCGGAGCTATATTTACATCCATCGAGGAGCTTTTGCGGGTAGCTATGGGAGTATGTGTTTACATCCATCGCGGAGCTCTTGCGGGTACCTATATGGGAGTTTATGTTTACATCCATGTAGGAGCTTTTGCTGCAGCCAGCTAAGCCTAGGCGTGGTCCGGGACAATTTCTTGGATAATTTTATTGATATTCGATCTACCTGGGTAAATTTGGCATCCTTTTGGTCCTTTCTCCTTCCGGTCGGTAGTCTTGACGTTTGCTTTCCGATAATCCTGGTTTGTCTGCATACGATCTTGATAATTTCGGAAGCCTAAAACCACGTCAACACTCGCTGGGTGGTGGTGCCACAGCCACTTTATAACAAAATATTTCCGATTCGCGCATCACTGTGGTGGTCTGGTCGATGCGCGGCATTCGGCTTCTGGCTGGAGGAGCAGAGCGGTCACCAGTGGGAAGAGCTTTGACACGTTTGCACAGAACACTGATCGGCCGTTGCAAACTCACTGCGCACTCAAGACTCGTTTAAAAAAAAACGAAGTGGTGCTTCACTTGGACGCACTAAGCCCACGCGCGAGCACGCACAGATACAACTCCCACCGACGATTCGTCGAACCAACCAATGGACTGGAGCATCACACGGAAGCACTAAACAGACGCGCGAGCGCGCGCACACACACACATCACACCGCCGCAAGGGCGTCGCAACTGAAGACGGCTGTTAAAAACTCCCATGTGGAGGTTGGGACCACGTGAACTGAAACTCCGTGTGGGTAGTATAATAAGGTCATGTCGTTTTTATACTCCGTCACTTAGCAATGGTGGTAAAATGATGTCATGTGCCGAATTCACTCCGCTATGACGGAGTAAATGGTTGGGGCATGAGAGTTTTTTCGGTTGACACGCTGGTAAAAGCTCCCATCTCGGCTAATTTTTCCTTACAGTGTAGGAGCACGTTCTTGCATTTAGATTGGGAACATTACGTGCACGTCACATGTTAGGGGGCCAATCAGCGGTCTCGCATTCGATCGGTCGATGACGGGGGCGTTTGAAAACTCCTTTTGGCGAGCCGCTGCGACCTTTTGCGATACGCGTGTTCAAAACCTTATTGTAAATTGCACACTTTACGCACAGCGCTGAAATCTGTCCTGTAATGGTCCTAGTGACCCGGTCTACCGGATCACCATGTTTGCACAAAATCGTCAAAACCGTTTCAGGGTCCCCTTAAAGGCCCCAAGTCGGGGCATTATATTACTATGTGATAATAGACCGATAATTATTCGATAATCGATCAATACTCGGCAGCACTTGGCAATTTCCATGCTTCATTCATTTGTGGGGATTAACGTCCCAAAACCAGCTCTGATTATTAGAGACACCGTAGTGGAGGTTTGCAGAAATTTCGACCACCTGGGGTTCTGCAACGTGCACTGACATGGCACAGCACACAGGCATCAACATTTCGCCACCATCGAAATGCAGCCGCCGCGGCCGGGATTCGATCCATGAGTGACCATGAGTGACCGCATTTCATCTGGGTTGAATTTTGGTTTAGTATTCTTTCGCATAATTGCTACACATGAGTATCGACTAGCTTCTATGTGCCTTAAGCTTTGCGCGACCTGGCGCAAACTTCCACAATATTCCACGGTGGTCTAGTGGTTATGGAACTCGGCTGCAGATACGAAGGTCGCGGGATCGAATCCAATCTGCGGCGGTTGCATTTCGATGGAGGCGAAGTGTTGAAACCCGTGTGTTGTGCGATGTCGGTGCATGTTGAAGAACCCCAGGTGGTCGAAATTTCCGCAAACCTCCACTACGGTGTCTCTCATACTCAGAGCTGATTTTGGGACGTTAAACACCACAAATCAATAGTCGAATCAAGGCTTTGAGAGGACATAAATTTGTTGGCTGAAACACACCGATAAGTGTACAGACGGCAGCACTGGTATGCGTGCAGCTTCGTTTTTTCATTGGGCACGTCCTCTGAGGGGCGACGGGCTCGGCATATGTTAATAGAGCATGAATGGGCGCTGAACAATGCATAAACTTCTGATATGTCGGTTCACCGTCGAGATTCTAAATGCACGGCCGAATTGTAGAATGCGCAATCCTACATACACAAATTCATAAAGAAAATTGAAGTTTCTGCGCATTATATTAGTAGCGTACAGTGTAAGCGCGGACATGGTCCATGCTTCGACTATCTTGCATGGGAATGTAACCAAACGCCCAAGCATTGATCTCTAGTGTAGGCGATCACGTGTTTCCTATAAACAGATGGCGCTACCATGTCTGAGTGCGCGTAGATAACGCACGCGTGTTGCTTCTTTCTGGACATAGTGCTCGCTTACAAGTTGATAGTCAACGTTTGTTTTATCTAGGTTCCTTCTAGCCTTAATGTCTAGCGCGCCTTACCTTCTGTGATTGCCAACCCATCTATATGGACTTGTCATTTTAAGCGATGTACGTGTTTTTTGCGAAACCTACTATGCAGGCAGTTACGTCACAGCTGTTCCCTGTAGGCCTGTTAGTACTGTTATTGATACCAAGTTAAGTAGCAGGGATTATTGGGGTGCGAGTTAGCAGGGATTCATGATTATGAAGCGGCACCACAAAATACAACGACAACACTGTCGTTTTTTTTTCGTCATCATTGTTGATGATACATTTGGTTCCTTAGAAAGAAAGATGAGAAACCATGTAGAACTGAGTCACCGCATTGTCCACTCAGCTAGCTTTAGCTTGCCAAACAGTAATTTGGAAGTGACATCAGTTAATAGCGAAAGCGATAGTCTAGGGGAAGCCATAATGCCTCGTACTTTCGTTTACTACTGTGGGCGGACGCCTGTACTAGGATAAAGGGCCATTCCGCAGCAATTGTGCGCGTTTTCTTGTAAGTTCGTCCAGGTCGAGTGAAGTAGAGTGCGACGTACTTCCTAGGATCAGGAGGCTATATTATTAAGACAATTGCGAACGTAAATGTTTTACAAATTTCCTAAATTTCTCCCTAGGGGATGAGACATCAATTACAGTAATTCTTTCGTGTAATTTATTGATTCATATTCAGAAAGGATTGCAGACGCGCTTCAGCCGTAGGAGTGCTTTAAGCGTATTGTACATAAGCAGATTTCTACTAAATCTCGTAAAATAATGAAAAACACAAACCAAGGCTTCCTTGATTGGCGCTGAGAAAGAACAGGAAGATGTGGAGGTTCTGCTTCAGAAAATTGGTAGCAACAATTTCTGCTTTGCCTGAGGTTGCAAACGAACTTGCTACTGATAAAAAATGTCATTCTATAGAAACATAGCCTAACTTCAGCACTTGGCCTCAGAAGACACATTGGCGAGAGATATCGCTGAAGCTTTACCAGTGCAATGTACTTGAAGTTGTCGACAATAACTTGAATGATAAAGAAATCCGTACACGTTCCTAATATTTCGTTACAGCACGCTTCGAGGCAACCCTGTGATACTTCAGACCTGCATCAATTACAACGGGGCATCTTTCTATCCATTGTGACGTGGTCAACCGCACGTGTCACTATTTACGATGAGCTAAGGCCAGTAGCGCACCCAGGATCTCTACCAGGGGGGGGGGGGTTCAATTTTTCACGAAGGGCCAGGCAAGCGATTACACAGTTGTTGCGTGTGTAAAAAAAGTAAATAAAATGCCAAATAATAGTGGCATCAATGATAATGATTATTTTTATTATTATTTTTTCGGCGTTTTGCAGACATTAGCTCCACATTCTTCTAGGACATAGGAGCAGTAACGGAGTGGGAGGAGGGTTAGGTCGGCTTAAGGGGGAGGGGGGGGTTACAACCCCCCCCCCCCCCTGTCGGTGTGTCACTGGCTAAGGCTTGGAAGGTCTCTGGTTTCAGTCGAACCGCTTATGAGCTCGGAGACTTTTGGTCGTTGAATCCGGAGATTTTGATAGTTGAACTTCACCTAAATGTTATCTGACGTGCGCTGCGTTCAATCACGGCCACTGAAATCTACATATCCTATGTTGTATCATTAATCATTGTGTACATGGTCAACGCACCATATTATTGATGTCCTCACATATTAGTCGTGTTAACAATACATTTGTGCCCTTCCACTCCAACTTATGTATATACGAAGTGAAGGAGGCGCGTGTTTTCGATATTTCTTGCGTAACCTTTTCACACACGTTTTGCTAAGGTTTCGACAATGTAACATTTTAACGGAACTGTAGTTTACATTTAGGAAAGGGCATCCTTACGTAGTCCTCAACAGTGGTCATGTCCGCTGCTATAGAGGGTTGCCCGAAAAGAGAGAATATGTCGTCATATTCCTAATTCAAAAAGATATAGCGGGCAACGTGGACGAATTCTGCAGCATTAACGAAAGGGTAGCATGCGTCGTAGTAAAACTAAACAAGCGGTATAAAACTATAAGCGTTATAAAACTATAAGCGGTAAAAGATAATCCACAGATATGCGCCACCAACAAGCTACGACGACGAACAAGTAGAGCAATGCTACGAGAATATCGAATTAGCAATAAATAGAGTACGGACACAATACAAAAGTAGGAGCAAAGAAAAAAAAAGAGTGGAGAACAAGCGACTGGCAACTACGCTATCGGCTACAGGAATAACCGTGGGGAAACGCTAGTACAATTCGCAGAAAGGAACTGACTTGGAATAACGAATACGCATTTAAAAAAACACGAATAGGATGTGGACGTGGAAAAGCCCTAAGGGGGAAACAAAGAGTGAAATTGACTTTATAATGTGCGAACAACCAGGTATAATTCAAGACACGGAAGTAGCGGGCAAGATAAAATGCAGAGATCACAGATTAGTAAGAGCGAAGATTGTACCTAATCTAAAGAAAACAGGACTAAATTATTTACTAGAAAAAACGCAAATATAGAGGTTATCAAAGCGATGAAAGAAGAATTTAAAGTCGCCCTAAAATACAAGTCCGAGGGCTTAGGCCAAAACGATCAAGATTTAGAATAAGTAAACAGAACAGTAACGAAAACAATCTTCGAAACAGCGATAGAAGTCGGCGGTAAAGCAACAACACAAGAAACAAATAAGTTCTCCCAGTCTGCCAAGGACGTAATAAAACAAAACGCCAACGAATGAAAGCGACCTCGTAAAAAGATGAAATAGAATTCGCAGAACTATCAAAATTGATCAGTAAAGCTAGGAAAAGAGATGTAAGAAACTTTAACATAAGAGAAATAGAGAAAGCAGTAGAGAAAGGCACCAGCATTAAACCAGTCGAAAAGAAACTGCCCTTAGGACAAAACAAAATGCATGCGCTAGGATATAAACAAGGTAAGGTTACCAACAATTTCAGCGAAATTGTAAAAGTAGCAGAAGACTTCTACTCTCAACTGTACAGCTCTCAGGCAGACCATGCAACTTTAAAAGAAATAAAATCAAATCGGAGGAGGACATTCAAACTCCACGTATGACCACTGACGAAGTAAAAAGGCTGTCAAAGGCATGTCCCCGCGGTAAAGCAGCAGGAGAAGGTGGCTTAACTGCCGAATTGATCAAAGACGGAGCAGACATTATTTTTGAAAAACTTGCATCGCCCTTCACGAAGTGTGTCCAGACATCTAGTGTACCGCGCAGTTGGAAAAATGCTAATCTAATGCTAATCCACAGGAAAGGTGACATAAAGAAGTTAAAGAATTACAGACGAATTAGCCTGCCCCCAGAAATATACAAGCTATTTAAGAATGTAATTTATACGAAGATAAGAGAAACACTCGACTTTCACCGACCAACAGAACAAGCTGGCTTTGGGAAAGGCAACTCAACAATGGACCACAACCATGCTATCAACCCACTAATTGAGAAGTAAGCTAAATATAACAAACCTCATTGTGTAGCGCTTGTAGGCTACGGGAAAGCATTTGACTCCATAGAGATACAAACAGTTAAAGAATATTTACGTCGACAAGGGGTGCCTGACGTATACGGGAAACCATACGCGACATATACAAAGATTGGACAGCCACGCTACTCCTATATGAGAGAAGCTGAGACATTCCGATCGCCAGCGGTGTCAGACAAGGAGATACGATCTCCCTGGTGTTATTGACTGCATGTTTAGTCGAAATGTTCAAACGTCTAGACAAGAAAAGTGAATTAGAATAGACGGAGAATATCTCAGCATTTTAAGGTTTGCAGACGACATTGTGCTCTTTAGCAAAGATGGAGGCTAACTACAAAACATGACGGATCACCTAAACCGGGAAAGTATTAAAATTGCATTAAACATGAAAGGCCGAAAGACCAAAGTTATGCACAATAGTCTTGCTAAAGAACGGGAATTTAAAATTAAAAGTGAACCCTTAAGATACTTGAACGAATACGTATACCAGGGACAGTTAATAACAGGGACGCCTACCCAGGAAAAAGAAATTCTCCGTAGAATAATAATGGGCTGGAGCGCGTTCGGAAGGCATTCCGAAATCATGACTGGAAACTTGATGCTGTCATAGAACCGAAAATATTTAGTCACTGCATTCTCCCGGTACTAATGTACGGTGCAGAAACATGGAGAATAACGAAAAAACTAGAGATGAAACTGAGGAGCGTGCAGGATGCAATAGTAAGAAACATGCTAAGAGATAAAAGAACGAGCGGAATGGATCAGGCAACAGACAGGAGTAGCGGATATTACGATATCAATTAAAAGAAAGAAGTGGACCTGGGCAGCACTTGTGATGAGGAAGAAAGATAACAGATGGACAGTAAGAACGACGGAATGGATACCAAGACAGGGAAAACGTAACAGAGGCAGGCAAAAGGTTAGATGGAGCGATGAAATTAAAACAACCAGGCCCGCGCGGAACCGCAGGACAGTGACAGCGTAAGCTGGAGGAGGGACCTTCTCAGAGGCCATTTTAAACGCTGGGGGAAACTAGTGCAAGTAGAAGTGGTGAGTATCCCCTGTTCCATAACTCTTATAATTTCGCCGAATAGAGAAGTACCCGCTACGGCACAATTACTTCGGTAACGTAGCGTGCAAATCTGTATAACTACACATCTTAGAGAGTCTCTTGGCGTCGTTTTCTCGAGAACGAACCGAACTCTTGTCCCGGCGTCGACGGTGAGCTGCGGTTGAGGCTTCTCTCTGCACAGCTGTCTGTTGGGCCCGATGTTGCCTTGCTGCAGCCGCGCGCGTAGCTCAGCGATTCGCTTCTTTAGCAGCGGTCCGCACGTTGCGAGGAAGCGCCATCATGTATATCGAAGAGCCAAGCCAGGTTTCTGTCGGGGTTTCGCACGTCGCCTGCCGCGTGATGCATGGCACGATACGACACGACAAATGGCAGCGCTTCGTAACAATGACGACGGAAAAGTTGAAGAAGATTGTTTCATAATGATGATGATGATGATGGCTCTATAATGGGTTCAGAGCTAGAAAGCATGCAGCCCTCTGTTCTTTCAAATGATTCCTCGAAGTCGTTATGCGATTCACTTTCCGCGACGTGTAGTGACGTATTCTTATTCTTCCACGTAACATTATATTTGTTAATGCGATTCCTCTGCAGACGTTATACCTGTTTAGGTCTTTTAGGGAAGATTTTTCACTAGTAGAATGCTTTACTGCCACGCTGAGGGCGTGGTTTTGAATACTCCTCGGATGTGGTTATTCTTTCGAAAATTTTCGCGATAGTGGTTACCGAAACCGGCGGCGGCGGCAGACAACTGCGGCGCCAAAAACGGCCCTTGTTGTGATCTCATAACAACTTACACTGTAAAAGTTTGCTGGCATAAAATGGAACCAACTCGCTCAGGATAAGGTGGATTGGAAATCGCTGGGAGAAGTTTTCGTCCTGCAGTGGACCTAAAATAGGCTGATGATGATGACCTACCTTACACGCAGCTAGGTGCTACGAGCCATAATTTCGCCCTGTCTATAAAAAATGGTATGCATATCGACCAACCTCATTATTCGAAAGACTTCAACAAACTATGCACAGTAAACCAACATTTAGGTTTATACATACTTGGTTACAAAATCAGACCTCGTTGATCCGATTTCAGCGCATAGAAATAACTGCCACCAGTTTATCGAATCCAAAAAGGAGTCGGTAGGATTATGTATCCTTGAAATCCGTTGTCCACTAGGGCCTTGAGCCATATCTATTTGTTATACATATAAATGACACCCTAGAGGACATCAGTGTCAGAAATGTTCTGTATATAGAGGTTAATCATGAGTCAAATTGTAGTTCTAAATATGATTCACCCAGTTGCCTCATGGTGTGAGCTCAGTCACGTGCATGTACACTTATAGAAATCTAATTTATAAGTATCACCCGCAAAAACAGGCCCTTACAGTTTATATACCGTTTCGACAATACGTTTTGTTTCAGGTATCACTGCACGAGGCTGTGGACTTGCAGTGGTCTGAATTGAACAAGCGTAGCGGACCCTACGGTCATAGATTATCGCAAATATGGGTAGTTCTACGAGAGATCAACAAGGTTCCAAGGGTGCTACCGCGTAGCGATTCCTTTTTTCGTTCCAATGCCTTTCGGTGTTACGTCACTGCTGTCGTCATCGGTGGGCGGCGACGCTTGACGTATTTCAAATTGCCCAATCGTAAGCGGCTGCTTTTTCTCCTCTTTCTCCGCTGTTCGCGGGCTTGCATAGTAATTATGTTTGTTAAGGAAGTAGTTAATAAAATTGCGGTTGCGCGCTTATTAGATGAAAATGGCTTAGTAGCATTAAAACGCAAAAGCGAAGGAAATATGAGGCAAACAAAACGCAAACACACGTGTATTTCTAGTCGTAGCCACATTTGCGCCGTACGTGAATCCAAGCCATATCGCTGAGCGCGAACAAAATGGCAACCGTTGTGGGATACAGCTGACTGTTTTTTCATCGGTTATTCGTCCGGATCAGCTGATCGTCCGGATCACCCGAGGAGAAATTCTACACTCCATATTTTTCCGGGAGTGACGGAACACTGAATTGAGGTGAGCACAAAGTGTGACTGCCGTGTTCTGTTGCCGCTACGTGCATTGTTTGATGTGCGCGCTTTGTTTTCCTGCAACAGGAAGCTGTTCGGAAGACAACTCGTCATATTATCGGACAGTAAAGTGGAACATCGTGAACTGGCCGCGATCAAGAACTCGCAAGGTAGCGAGCGCCGTTTGACGGGGCACGCCCACGGCACAGCGTAATTTCATGAAATCTGTGATCAGCTGCAGTCCGTTGCGCAAGCTACCAGCCACTGTCGTCGTCGGTCCGAGAAAGCCGCTGCTGCATTTGCAAAAGTAAGCACATGCACTACATTACCTTGTTTAAATGAAAGAAATTGCGCAGCACGAAAATAAAGTGTGCTGGCGTGTATGCCATAAGATCCTAACATCAATTTTTTAGCACTGCTTAATTAACGTGTTGTCATGTTCAGTGATGTGTTTTATGCTCCTCACAGACGTGCGAACGTATGAAATGGTGGCTCGTGTTAATGTCTGTAAAAAAAATACAACTCTGAATATACAAATGGTGCCACTTCTGTTTTTTTTTTTTATGTAAGTCCTGCACAATAAGGGGCGCTATTTCTCGAGTTCTTTGGGAAGTAATGGGTGTCACGCGTATCTGCTATGCTCATGACATGCTGCTTGCCGAGTAGGATATTTGCCTTCTTCGCACCCATGTGCGATTTACTCATGTAACTATTGTCTACCTTGTGAAATCGGAACTTAGTCGTTTTGTTTAAAGCTGTGAACGTCAAGAAAGGAAAGAGCTAGAGCTTTAATGTTGAGCTTTCCACATGAAGTGTTCGCATTTGCTTTGCACACATGCTTTTGTTTGTGCTCTGTGCAATACCAAATTAGCATAGACCCCGCTTCCAGCAGTGCTCGCTAAAGTCAGTCAGTACGTGTATAAGTGCAGACACATAGACATACAGTTGCTTACTCGTTTTCACATAACCTCTGTATATGAAAACAAGATGTGAATGTTCTGAAAAATGCAAGTGTATATGTTTGCTAAAGGTAGGCATGCTTTGATTTCTGTATGTTAGTGTGCATGTAAATTTGTGGTGCTTCAGTACAGACTCACACAGCATTTGTGCATGAGCTTACAATTCTGTAAATTGAGATTGAAACAGTAATGCCGTGAGGCCTCGTTAGCATCGCCTTGCACATAAATTGATTTTGATCTTTTTTTTCAACCAGCACGAGGAATCCGAGAAGCCGAGCCAGCAGTAGCTGGGTGCACAGCGCCTGGTGCAGGAGTTCAGGGTGCCAGTTGACATCGAGTGCCTGCTGCAGCAGCTTCTCTATGCCCTCAGCAAGTTTACTGCCCCAACTCAACCCCACTCCCCCTCATTGACCTGCCTCATTAGAGTATGCATGCATGAGAGCGAAAATTTTCATTATGATACTCTTTTTTTTCTTAAGCTACTTAGTGTACTGGTGATTGTTTGAAGACTGAGTATCTGCAACTTATGACAGTGTTTAAGTGAAGCATTAATTCACTGTTTCAATTATACCACAATAGTTGGAGTGTCCAAAACGCTAGGCTGTGCGAAAAGCTCACTGTGGAAGCGTAAACTTCCAAGCATCCCATCACTGTCATTTAACATCAGACACGACGGCACACTGCAAATCTGCATGTTCATTGTAAGAAAGCTGTAGGTTGTGATAACTTCAGGTTATGTTGTCGCGACTCACATGCACAAGAATCATTTTACAAAAGAAAAGTAGCTGAGAGAAATTTCTTGCCTATGCACCTGTCTCTGTGGTGTAGTTGCCTGTATTTAGTCTTTCATATATATTTTTTTTACTCCTGTATCTTTCTACTTTGATTTATATGTTTAGGTTTATGCTAAAAGTTCTTTGTTGAACTACGGACAATTTCCTGTTCCTTTCTACCATTTTATGTTTATAGGATTCATACAATAATATATTGATTTACAACATAACACTCATGTGCATGTAGGTCCATATTTCTCAAAAGATTAGCAGAACACTTTGTTGGACTAATTGGTTTGCAATCATTTGTTTTGTGGCACTGAAAAATACAAACCACAAGGGAGTATCAGTGACCTGGCTCATGTGTGGCGCTCATCCCTTGTACTCTCTTGTGGTTTGTGTATTTTGATGCCAAAAAGCAAGAGATGTTCTTGTATTTCATGAATTCAATGCGAGCTGTGATTGCTTACTTTTGATCCTGTTTGAAGGCATTTTGAATGCTGCAAAGTTCTCTTAGGTGCAGTATTTTCCTTTCTGGTTTACTTGTACAATCACTGCGCAGTTCAATACGTGGATGCATACTTAGTTTTGCTAGTGAGCAATCCTTTTTTTTATGCTATGCAGCTTATCAGAGGTTTCGTGGTGTTACCTGTGATATCTTCTGATGCATACATACACAATTTTTCATCAGAGTGGAAGGTCATGGCAATGTGATGCCTGTGCACTGCAGAAATTACACACGCTTAGAACACACCTTGTGTCGCGTAGGCGATGTGGTGCTTGATTTTAAACATATTCATCATTTCAATTCTTTCGATGCTGTGTTTCATAAAAAGCAAGTAGCTGCTTCCTTTGTATGCTGTCAATTAATAGCTGAATGTTTCATAACCTCCTACACCACACATTATGGAGCTGGTTAGTTGCTGAGAATTAATGGAAAATTGTGCAACATTGCAAGCAAGGAAATCTCACTGTATTGGTCTACAACTGTAGTAGTCTACACAGTAATTATATTACTGTATGAACATTTGCAGGAATGTTTTACTTATGCAAAAACAAGAACTGTAGATGTATGCTGGAAGGAAGCACAATGATGTTAACTTCAAGCAGATTTATTTACTTGTCATTTCTACATTTATGTTGCAGACTTGCTTTGTTAACATTGAACTTGACACACGTTACAGTCCTATTTGCGTTTCTCACAGCATGGTGCAGTTCCCCCCGCCTCCCCCCTATTTTCATTCGCAGGGCATGTGAGGACAGAAAAAAATTGTGGGTGCTAAATAATGAGTGCTGTTGCAAATGTTTACGTTAGAGGTAGCTTGGCCTGTACACATTTCCACCGGCAGTGGTAACTTGTACAGCACAGAAATAAAATTTTGGAATATCCTTGTTATTGACTCCCACTTTCTTTTTGCAAATGCAGGTGGTTTTGCTAATGATCAATCAGCCTTTCTATTCTTCGTAATGTAATCGCAGTTCAAAGGTAGCCAGCACAGTATTTGGCATGCCGGGTAATGAATTTCGGTGGCATGTTCGCCCTCTGAAGCGAATAGCGTGATGGTTATGTGGAAGAGTGGTGGGGAAAGCGGAGGCGCAGTGAATGAGACTCTTGGTCGAGCACAAGGTGTTGTGCTAGTTGCACTTTTCTGCAGCTGGTGCTTGCAAGCTTCCGTTGGAAGTTATGAGATGAGCAGGAAGCTATGCAAAACATTATCCTGTCTTACCGAACCTAAAAATCGCGGCCACAACAGTATGTTTGCCATCTGTGTAACAACAGCTTGAGCAGTGAACTTCATTCCCAGAGAAATGAGAGTTTGAAAAAAAGAAAAACGAAAACAGTTCCAATTTCGCAGAAGATACCGGACAATTTGCATGCACATGACAGCTGCAACAAGCATTGAAGGGGCTTTCACATTGTGTTGCTGTGCGTTACACACTGCATTGAAGCACACTGTTTCATGCGTCACGTGCAACGCTCTCAAAGTTGGTGCTCTTTGTGCTGTGTACTTCCACAACCAAACAGTAATACATTGATTGAATAGATCCAGAAACAACAAATGCTTTGCTGGCAGCCATCAGCATCACCAAAGAACCTTGCATTGTTGGTGAAAGAAATCAAAATAGATGTTGTATTTCATGCTAGATGTTCGTTTGTCGAAGCACTATACGCCTGCTTTTTTTTAGTGGACTGCATTCATAGCCTTCCAAGCGTTCCACCTTATGTAGTGGAATATACCATAAAAAAAACTTGAAATTCAAGAAGAATCCTCTCCATTCTAGTGCAAATCATGCAACAAAAAGCCACATTTGTGCTGTACTATAATGCAAAGTGCTCATTAAATACCGTATTGTTTCACATCGAACATTCTAGAGGTGGCTTTATACATCTTTAACGACTGCATGAAAACACACTAAATGTTGCATGGTTGGGACCACGCTCCAGTATGCAGCATGTATTCTGCAATTTAGTCTTGTGGTGGAATTACTTGAACAAGGTAAGTTTCATTTTTGTCAAGCATCTGGTAGCACATTTGAACAATGTGGTGTATAGTCAGCAGAAATCATATGAATTGATTCTTCGATGCCAGCAAAATGGCCACAATATTGCAGCTATGCTTTGTTGTGCTTAACGATGTCACAGTTGTTGCACTTTTATCTGTACTCTCCTTAAATAATGTGCATGCAGTGCCACACTTTGCAACAACGGTGTCCCACACTGTACAGTGTTCTCATATAAATACAGTGATCTCGATCCTCTGCTTTGGGGCAAGCCCTGCGGGACTCTACTCCTGGCTGTTGGTGCTGATATCACCTACGTCCAACTTGAGAAAGCCCTCATTAAGTCTAAGCTTGCACAATGTAGCACACGCTGCAGTGAATATTGGCAGCGATGTCTGGCTCATGGAGTGCTTAGAAAGATGGTCTGTGGCGAATTTCGCTTGTGCATTGTGTATAAGGGGATGGCCAGGGATCGGGCTCAGAAGCCATGGCTGCAGTGGGTATCCAGTCACCTGCATGAAAATATAATCAGTACCATAGTCAGCTGGCAGCACTTTTTTTCGAGGGAACACACACATGCACACACACACACACACCTGGAATATATATGCACAGGCATTTGTTTGTGAAAGTGAAAAATATACACATTAGAATTGGAACAATTTCGGGGGCGGGTTGTCCATGGACCCCTCTCCTACTATTCTTATAGGAGTAGTGCACCAAGCTGTGTGCCGTCGCTTTACAAGAAAGTTAGTACCTCAAGGAATAATGTTACTTCACTACAAAAGCTGCGCTGAACCTGCCTTAATGATGTGATCTATATATTTACTTCTCCCATCAATTTAGTAGCAACCTGCATTAAAAAAAAAATCCAGTGACTGCACTGACGGGGGCTGCTTGTTCATCTTAGAGCAGGCATGTAATAGTGCACTCGTAATTTTGTTAAAAGCACTGTTGCACAAGGTATGATGTGCAATTTGCCACTACAGTCATAACTTCGTAACAAAACCGGTTTTCTCTCATTTAAGGAGGCATTCGCCTAGCTCTACAGTGCGCCCCGACGTCGTAGCCGAATTCCTGTCGTATACAGTCCACAGCGAGAGTGCGCACATCCGAATCGTAGATATAGGAAAGTGTGCGCGGTGACAACGCATTGTTAGCAAATGCAATAAACCGGCCAACCGTCATATCTCACACGATCACCTTCAATCGCCGTCAGGTCCGATGGGGATCACGATCGCGATGTGCGCATCGCGATCTCTATCGCACTTCGCTCACATCAGCGCCAGACTTGATCCGGATTAGTTTTGGCCATGTAGCAGCGGCAGCGTTGATTACGATCAAGAAATCCAGCCCTGTTTGCCGCGGTTGAATGTTCTCGTGTGCCACCGGTGTATGAATCTGGTGCAAGCGTACTAAACAAAACAAACACGGCAAAGTACTCACGGACATGGCGTTGAGGCCGTAGAAGTGGTGTCCACACATGAAAGAAGTCTTCCTGTATCCCTTGGGCACACTGACGCCGATGAGAGCGCTGTGCACACATCCGACCACGCCGGGAATGACGCCGCGACGAAGAAAGCACTCCTTCACGGCCGCCTTTTTGATCGGTCGTTGTTGCCATGTGGCCCCAGTGGTTCGTGTCCCGCCGGCGTTCACAAAAACAAGCGAAACGCACCAGACGCACTCGCTCACCGTCGCGTGCAACACCCGAATCGTCTCCTCACATCCTATAGAACCTTGTGACAGCTCCCGGTAGCATAAAAACGCGGCGCACACAACACCTTCCGTTCGACCGACCGACGCATCGGTCGCTTCGTTTCGAGTTCCTACGCGACTTCACCGCTCAAGCATAGCACGGACGCAAATGCCGTCGAAATTCATCACCCGGCAGGTCAAACGCGCCGTCCGATGCCCTCCGTCGACGTAGTCGAGGCTCGCCGGCGCCCGCCGCCACAGCAAAGCCGCCGCCACCCCGAACCTAGCAGCCGCCGCCATGTTAGATGCTTTTTCCCATTCCTTTCAAAACGCATCGCTCTCCGGCGATTCTAAAAAATGTTCCTTTCGGCCGCGCATAATGAGGGCGTAAACGTCATTTTGACGTCATGGATTCTCGGCCCTCGCTGGCGTCAGCGGCGCGAAATTTGTTTCGACCAATGGCAGGCGGCCAGGATGTGAAGAAGCATGAAAAAATAAATGTAATCGTTAGGCGGTAGGCATCCCATGATTCTGCGCTTTCGCGGACGTCAGGCGACGTCATGAGGCGCGAAATTTGCTTCGACGAATGGCAGGCGCCTAAAAGCATAAAGTGACGTCAAAAAGCATAGATTTTGGAATGGAATCGTTACGCGGTAGCACCCCAAGAATTGATATGCTATATTAGACTAGTAACGCCTAGCGACGGGAAAAATCGGACGTATGCGCTTAGAGACAAGCAAGGCAATGTCATCACAAATAGGGATGAGATAGTTGTAGTTGAGGATTTCTACAGAGATATCTACAGTAGCCGCGATAACCAGGACAATATTGAACGAGGAAGTAGTGCAGAAGAGGTAGAAATTCCCCGTAATGACAGAGGAACTAATCAGAGCAATTAAAGAAATGCAAGCGAGAAAGGCACCTACTGAGGATCTGATAAAAGTAGATATCTTGAAGGACGGTGGGCAGATTATACTACAACGGCTGGCAAGCCTGTATACGCAATGCCTAAACACTGCGAGCGTACCGGAATCCTGGAATAATGCGAACATCATCTTAATTCATCAGAAAGGCGACATAAGAGACTTGAAGAGTTACAGGCCGATTAGTTTACTGTCAGCCGTATACAGGGTACTTATAGCTGTAACAAAATTCACGCCACCTTAGATTTCAGTCAACCCAAAGAACAAGCAGAGTTTCGTAAAGACATTTCAACAGTAGGCCATATTCATACGATCGATCAGGTGATAGAGAAATGCGCGGAGCATAAACAAGCCCTATATATAGCCTTTATAGATTACGAGAAAGCATTTGGCTCTGTTGATACCTCAGCAATGATGCAGGCACTTCGGAATGACGGCGTAGTCGAACATTACGTAAGAATACTGGTAAATATTTACAACGGCTCCACAGCCAGCATAGTCCTCCATAAGGAGAGCAGTAAAATACCTGTAAGGAAGCGTGTAAGACAAGGGGACACAATCTCTCCGATATTATTCACCGCATGTTTACAAGAAGTATTTAGAACGCTGGATTGGGAACAGGTGGGTGTAAGGGTCAATGGTGAATACCTCACTAACTTGAGGTTTGCTTACGACATTGCCTTGGCAAGTAACTCGGGAGATGAATTACAAAGCATGATTAGTGACCTAAACAGGCACAGTAGAGTAGTGGGCCGGAAAATTAATATGCAGAAAACTAAAGTAATGTTCTATAGCCTTGGGCGAGTACAGCGTTTTGGCATAGGTGGCTAGGCATTGGAAGTGGCAAGCGAATATGTCTACATAGGCCAGGTAGTGGAGCCTGATCAGAACCATGAAGCTGAGATAATTAGGAGAGTTATGTTTTTCTCTGTTCGTTTTCTCCTTGATGTGGATTGAAGTCCCGTCAAGGAGATGATCGACGTCGATGAAGCAGGAGGCAGGTTGGAGGTAATGAACTTGAAGGTATATTGTAGCAAAATATTTACAGTCATATGTACATCTAGCCGAAGCACACTGATGATAACATAGACATCAACAGCGTCTTACTCTTCTACTTAACTTTTCTTAAGTTAGAGCCTAGAACACTGTTACTACATACAACGAACTTAGTCTCACTGTTCGACCACCGAGTGGTTACGGCCCAGACAGAAGTTGCATCGTACGGAGTCTTACTGATCGATCAGTTAAGTGATTACAGCCTAGACTGAAGGGAAACGAATCCCGTCCAGTCTTTAGTACCTTGCGGTAACAACGAAAAAGGGGAGGTGGCCACTGCTGGTCCGCCTCAACCTTCTGTTATCCAATCTGTTTATCCTCAGATTAAGCCACTCCCTAGTGGGCTGTCCCTAATCTTGACAGCAGCGTCTTTGCAGTTTAAACAAACATTTTGGCATTCTTTCCCATCATGGCTCTCCCTCTCCTTATCCCACGCTCTCAGATATTCTCACAATCGAAATATCGGTATCGTAGCAGCCCTGCGGCATTCGGGCCATCTCCCACGCTCATCCAGTCGAACCCTGTCGTTCCAGGAAACACTGCGTGTCTTCGCCTTTCCCGCAGTTCGGACAGTGCACTGGCTGCGACTCAACGCTTCGTTCCAGTCGGCGCGCCGAAAGCGCATGCTGGTCGTTAAAGAATTGGTTGGGCCAAGCGCATTGTCGCTTCAAGCGAGGGCGCACTTCTCATGCATTGTCCTCCTACGCGTCCGAGCTGCTCTTCCCCGAAACGGCCACTAAGAGGACAAGTACGGTCGCGCAGCCGCGACCCCCCCGAGCGACGTTCAGCGAAAGGGAAGGGTCTCGTACCAGGAACCCCTGGGGGCCAGCGTGGGAGACCAGCCGCTCAATGGGAGTAGTTTGCTTTCCATTGATAATTGTTGTCCAAGAACATGCAGAGAGAGAGCCGAGAAAGAAGCTTTGTATAGCGTACGGTGCTACGCCGTTCCTCCTGCACGATCGCCTTATGAGCGGCAACATAACACGTCCCCCCTTAAGAGTACGCTGGGCTGTTCTACGCTCAGTGGTACGATAAATCACTGCCGCGATTAGGTCACTGGACTTTCTAAGCATACAACAGTACACACAAACATCAAACACCATTGCGAGACAACACGACAGGAGAATACAAGAAACGAAAACAAATACATGCTAAACGATCAAGCACACCATTGCTGCTTCAAGCAGTAAGATCACTAGTGTCTGTTTCTTGGATTGTCAATCACACAGTCCACAATATACAGCAGCGAGTGGGCAGGAACATTCACGTCCCCCCCTCAGTTGGCATGGCACTGTTATTCTGATGGCTTCCACGAACTATTCTGGAGCCTCGATAATGCATCCGCATTCCCGTTACATATACCCTTCCGATGTTGTACCGAGACATGATATCGCTGTAACGCCAGCGCCCATCTTGTCAATTTCGCCCCGTGCGGAGTAGAAGTTGTAAGGTACGACAGCGGATTGTGGTCGGAAACGACGTTTACTGTGGCACCGAAAAGCCAGTAATCAAACTTCTTTAAGGCCCATATTATCGCGAACGCTTCCCTCTCAATTGTCGACCAACGCATCTGGGTCGGTGAGAAGCGGTGGCTTGCAAAGGCGATAGGCTTCTCTCCTCCCTCAGCTGACATTTGCGCCAAACATGCTCCCGCCGCCGTAGCTGAGGCGTCTGTGAAAAGCCAGTAGGGCTGAGATGGCTCTGGGGTGTTTAGCGCCACGGCCTCGCACAAAGATTGTTTGAGCATCTCAAATGCTGCCTGAGCTTCCTCCGGCCAGGGTATCTTATTAGGTACCGCTTTCTTTGTTAACAGCGTGAGCGGGCTCGTCACCTCTGCATATCCTCGGACGTACTCGCGATAGTAACCGCACAGTCCTAACAGGCTGCGTAGTTCCCTTTTGGTGCGCGGTGGTACCAGGTTCTTAATCGCTGCTATTTTTTCAGGGTCTGGTGCGTGTGTCCCTGAACCGACAATATGCCCCAGGTAATGTATATGGGAACGCGCAATCTGACACTTCTCCGGACTGGCTTTCAGTCCCGCCTTCTCTAAGACATTAAGAATAACGTCGAGATGCTTTAAGTGCTCCTCCCAAGTGCTAGAAAAAATAGCAATATCATCAAGGTATGCCGTGGCATACATTTGATGTTGCGACAAGAGTTTATTCACCATTCTTTGAAAGGTTGCCGCGGAATTTTTTAGCCCGAAAGGCATCACTTTCCACGCGTACTGACCCTCGTGCGTTACAAACGCGGTGAATTTCTGACTCTTCTCTTCCATCGGTACCTGCCAGTACCCGCGTCTAAGGTCCACTACCGTAATGAACTGCGCTCTGCCTACTCGAAAAATCAATTCCTGAGGATTCATCATAGGGAACGCATCCGCTTTGGTGACGGCATTTAACGCCCTGTAGTCCACACACATGCGGATAGTCCCATCCTTTTTTCCGACGCATACTACCGGGTGTGCAAACTCACTCTCCGTGGGGTAGATCAACTTCCAAGTCAAAAGTTCGTCAACTTGCCGGCTGACTTCCTTCTTTAATAGTTCCGGCACCCGATAAGGAAACACCTTTTTTGGCTGGTGGCCCGGTTCTATTTCTATCCTATGTTCGTCTACCTTCGCTATACCCGGGGTGCCGTCAAAGAGTGTGCAATGTCTTTGGAACACCGCCTGTATTTCCGCCTGCGCGTCAGCATCAAGGTGAGCAACCTTCTCGCTCGTTAGCACTAGCTCCTCCCGCTTTATAGTGGTTGGTTGTGGAGCATATTCCACCTCCCCAAAATCATGGTCCTCATCGAAGACTACCCCAATATGACTGACCCTTGTATAGTAAGGTCGAATGTTGTTGGCGTGGACACTTTTCACCTTTCCCTCAGATGTTTCAACGCGGTAAGAGTGTTCGCGCTCACGTCCAACCACTGTGAATGGGCCTAGCCATTTAGGTGACATCTTACAATTCCGATCATTGTCGAAAACCACAACCTGGTCGCCAACGTTAAAAGCTTTGAGCCTGGTGCTGCGATTATAGGCACTGGCGTAACTCTCCTGATGAGTTGCACTAGTTAGCTCAGCAATATTAGCGGCCGTCTCGAGCTGCTCCTTAAGTTGCTGTAAATACTTAGCGGGGCTTTCTCTCAATGTTGCGGGCACCGGCATTTCTCCCGTCCACGTCCTCTGCAGTATTAGAAGCGGTCCCGTGGGATTCCTTCCATACAATAGACGAAACGGAGCTACTCCGGTTACCTCATGGGGAACTTCCCGATAAGCCCATAAAACCATTGGGATCAATTTGTCCCAATTCTTGGAGTCTCTCTGAATGACATGATACAACATGTTTTTCAGTACTCGGTTCCACCTCTCTACAACTCCATTACTCTCTGGGTGTTCTGGGGTTGAGAACCTTGGCGTGCAACCTAATTTCTCCATCATCGTTTGCGTGAGCTGAGATTTGAAATTAGTGCCCTGATCGGAGCAGATCATCTCCGGAACGCCTGTGCGACTGAATATCTCAATCAGTGCATCGCAAGTCGCCTTAGCGGTCAAAGAGCGCAGTGGAACCACCTCCGGCCACCTCGTGCAAAGGTCCACTAAGCACAGCGCATACTTATGCCCTCTCGCTGACGGTGTGTCCAGGGGTCCGATCACATCTACATTGACAACTTGGAAAGGGTGCTCGGGTCTAGTGAGCGGAGTTATAGGCACTTTATCTGTGCGACGCCTGTCTGACCTAATTTGACATTCATGGCACGAACGACAATGCTCTAATATCTCCTTCGCCATACCTGGCCAAAAAAAATTATACCTAATGCGAGCTCTTGTTTTCTTTGGCCCCAGGTGCCCCCCGCATAGCGACTCATGGGCTAAGTGCATCACCTCAGTGCGCTTATCTTTGGGGACAACTAGCTGACTCACTCGAGTGCCTGCTATTGAGTCGCAGTGATATAACAGTCCGTCTGAAATGAACATGCCGGATTTCCCACTACGCGCATCTTCCCAACATTTCTTTAGCGTAGTGTCACCCAACTGCACTTTGCGGAACTCTTCTCTCTGGCCTAATGATGCCTCCCTTTCTTCATCAATTTGCGCATCTTCGCCGGAAACGTCTTTCTTCTCCAAAGTAAGATTGCATGCCACGACCTTTGGGTTCTCTACTGCTTGTTCTGCCTCGGGAGCAGGCTCGGCCGGTGCTCGACAGGGTGCCAGAGGGCTGCTGGCCTTCGACAAAAGTTTCCAATCTTCCTCGGTCAACAAACAATCTGTGCCCTCGACGAGCTCATCAGTTAACGCGCAGAGTAGGTCGACGCTCTGAGGCTCCGTAACCTCTCGCGGGCTATTTAATTTGACCGGCAACGTAGCTAGCCTTGCCTCGATAGTTTTACCAAAAGCAGACACCAATCTCACCTTGCCAGACGGCTCTACTAAACTTCTCGGAAGCAGACTCTCCCGAAAGACAGTTATTTCACTCCCTGTATCCAAAATTGCATCTGCGGATATACCTGCACATGATACGGGAATTAACTGCAGTTTATTTGTGCCTTCACCTTCGTGTTTTAGAGACTTCACCTTTGCGCTAAGTACTCCATCAGGTATTTCAGTTTCCGTCTCGTGGGATAACGTTACCTTTTGGACCTTCCGCTTTGGCTCGGTAGCCTTCTTCGGGTTGCTCTCCTTATCACTAGACTTCGGGCACTCTTTAGCGAAATGGCCTGAGCCGTGACATAAGTGGCACTTCAGAGCCCCTTTCTCTACTCGTGTCGCCGGCTTCTGCCCCATTTCTACAGTTGGTTGCTTTGAAGCACGCCCTTTTCCTTTCGCTTGTTCGAAAGTTTGCAGCACTTTAGCGATCTCAGTTGGCCTAAGCCATCCCTCGCCTTCTCTTAGTCTCACATACTCAAGACCCTCCGTGCTAAGGCCCGATTTTATACGGTCAGCAACCATGAGTTCTGCCATCACTTCTACCGTGTCGGCCTCTCTCACTTGGAGGTAGTAGGAGAAATAAGTTTTCACGCGCGACGCGAACTGCGCCCACGTCTCTTCCTTCCGCTTTACCGCTCTTTCGAACCTCTGCAGATACTCTGCCGGAGAAAGCTTCAGTTCCGTCAGTACTGCTGCTTTAACTGCCTCGTAATCTGCACTCTCTTCAGAGTTGAGGTTACGCAGTAAGTAACGAACTCGTTCCGTTAGTGCTGGTATAACCAAATGCACGCGACTCTCATACGGTACTTGGTAAGTAGCAAATAGTTTTTCTACTTCCTCAAACCATAATGGCACATCCGCGTCACTCGGCAGGCGGAACCCTTTCAGCACTTTTGCACATTGCTGGACAGAATCGAAACACCGTCGCCCCCGCTCGCCCGTCTCCGACCCAGAGTTGGACAACGTGCCATTGAGACGTTCCGCGTTCATTCTACTTTGCAATAGCTTTTCGTACTCAATCTGGAGATTGAGCCTTTGAATTTCAAGTTCGAGCGTTCTCGTTTCACTTGAATTCGGCAAAACCTGAGATGCCAGCTGCATCGATTCTTGCCTCTGAGTAGGCACTCTCGCCTCATTTGACTGGTCAGAATTTAGAATACCATGATTTGATGGCTCTCGATTCCGATCCATTGCTACCGCACTCGCACCTTCATCTCCATTAGACTCCATTGTTTCAGCACCCCCGCGTGTTCTCACCATGTGCTCTACACATAAACTGCCATGCCAACTAGAGAAAAACGCAAGAAATCCTGCTCACCCTTTGCTGTATGCACTGTCGTTCCTGGATCTCTTCCACGGTGCCGGAGTTGGCTGCTGTGGGATCGTCTCGACGTTGCCGCTGGTGGCTGACGGATGCCTTGCCCCTCGGTCTCCTCGGCACTGGTCCGGTGTATGGTGCTGTAGAGCTTCGCCGATATCCTGTCGGCTGCGCCAGTTATGTTTTTCTTGTTCGTTTTCTCCTTGATGTGGACTGAAGTCCCGTGAAGAAGATGATCGACGTCGATGAAGCAGGAGGTACGTTGGAGGTAATGAACTTGAAGGTATATTGCAGCAAAATATCTACAGTCATATGTACATCTTGCCGAAGCACACTGATGATAACATAGACATCAACAGCGTCTTACTCTTCTACTTAACTTTTCTTAAGTTAGAGCCTAGAACACTGTTACTACATACAACGAACCTAGTCTCACTGTTCGACCACCGAGTGGTTACGGCCCAGACAAAAGTTGCATCGTACGGAGTCTTACTGATCGATCAGTTAAGTGATTACAGCCTAGACTGAAGGGAAACGAATCCCGTCCAGTCTTTAGTACCTTGCGGTAACAACGAAAAAGGGGAGGTGGCCACTGCTGGTCCGCCTCAACCTTCTGTTATCCAATCTGTTTATCCTCAGATTAAGCCACTCCCTAGTGGGCTGTCCCTAATCTTGACAGCAGCGTCTTTGCAGTTTAAACAAACATTTTGGCATTCTTTCCCATCATGGCTCTCCCTCTCCTTATCCCACGCTCTCAGATATTCTCACAATCGAAATATCGGTATCGTAGCAGCCCTGCGGCATTCGGGCCATCTCCCACGCTCATCCAGTCGAACCCTGTCGTTCCAGGAAACACTGCGTGTCTTCGCCTTTCCCGCAGTTCGGACAGTGCACTGGCTGCGACTCAACGCTTCGTTCCAGTCGGCGCGCCGAAAGCGCATGCTGGTCGTTAAAGAATTGGTTGGGCCAAGCGCATTGTCGCTTCAAGCGAGGGCGCACTTCTCATGCATTGTCCTCCTACGCGTCCGAGCTGCTCTTCCCCGAAACGGCCACTAAGAGGACAAGTACGGTCGCGCAGCCGCGACCCCCCCGAGCGACGTTCAGCGAAAGGGAAGGGTCTCGTACCAGGAACCCCTGGGGGCCAGCGTGGGAGACCAGCCGCTCAATGGGAGTAGTTTGCTTTCCATTGATAATTGTTGTCCAAGAACATGCAGAGAGAGAGCCGAGAAAGAAGCTTTGTATAGCGTACGGTGCTACGCCGTTCCTCCTGCACGATCGCCTTATGAGCGGCAACATAACAAGGAGGATAAGAATGGGGTGGAGTACATTTGGCAGGTATTCTCACATAATGAACGGTAGCTTAAAATTGTCTCTGAAGAGGAATGTGTATAACAGCTGCATCTTACAGGTACTCACCTACGGGGCAGAAACTTAGAGGCTAAGAGGGTTCAGCTTAAATAGAGCTGTATTGGGGTACGTAACGAAGGAGTAGTGACGTCAGCCACGTGACCCTAGCGCGCACGTGCGAACGGACTGGTTGGCAAAACATTGCAGCGTTCGGCGTCTTTGCATGCTGCCGTACGGGTGAACCGAGTTTGTAGTCGTTTGTTTTGTGCGCGTGCACCTGGCCGCTTTGATATGCTGGTTAGATTTTGCGCTGGCGGATGTGCCAAACGTGCGATAAAAGGCGGCGGCATCGTTGTTTTTTTTCTTTTCGATTGCCGAAGACCGAACGACACACTCGACGGAAAGCGTGGGTGCGAACTGTGCGCTGTGTAAAACAGCAGCCGTCAGACAGCAACTGAATTTTTGGATTACATTTTATCGCTGGTAAGTGCTAGCCCGTTACCTAGGGATTTTAGGCGTTTTGTTATTTGTGCTTCCGCAGCATTTGTGAGCATGTATATTTTATCAACTCGGTTGCCCCGTCTTTATTTTCTGGGCACCTGGAGCGGGTAGCTAGCGTGTTTGCTTTCAAGAGGACTTGCCCTGAAACACGAAGGAAGAAATGTGAGCGTTTTGAAGGCACTTTGAAACGGAAGCATCCCTCCAGTACGGTGGATGCGAACGTTGTGTAGATTTTCTGATTTCACTCTCACTTTGCTGCAACTTGCATCGGGCTAGCACTTCAAGGGAAAAATTTGTGTTTTCGGACGCCATAGACAGTACCAGTCTCGCCTGTTTTCGACCGTATAAAAGTGTAGTTAGTGAGCAGAAAGAACAGAAGGAAATGCAAATGAGGGCTACAACTCAACCGGCCATGCAAGTACAGTGCGCAGTGTGGACGCTGCCTGCGGCTCGTAGGGCATGGCGGTTGTTCTCCGTGACGGTGTTTGCTTTGAAAATGACGCATTCCATGCCTGGTTGGCAAAAGTTGCAGTGTTCGGCGTGGTTCCATGCTGCCGTACGGATGGACCGTGTGCGTACTGGTATTTGTGCGCGTTACCTGGCCGCTTTGATATGGAGGTTAGCTTTAGGGCTGTAGGATGTGCCAAACGCGCGACAAAATTAAGGCAGCGGCATGGTTTTTTTTCCCTCTTGAATTTCTGAATGACAGCAGTCGACGGAAAGCGTAAGTGGCTTAGTGCCTCAATCTGAGACAAGCACGAGATGCACGTGGCCTTTCACTAAGCCGTACGCTTTGAGCGATCAGTAACGCTTCATGGCCTCCGCATTGTACGGACCGGGAATGCTCGCGAGGTACACGCATAACCGAACGTTTGGCCAAGGTTTAGGGTCATTCTTCCATTCCGAAATGGTGTGGGGGTATAGATACTGCATTCCACGAACTTGCAGCTTCTTTTCGACAAACCGCCGGCGCGCAACCTCGGGAAGAGGCAGTACCATCGCGTGCAAAGCCCGAGCAAACTGCTGGAGCCGCCGGAGCTTTTTGCCAACCACTGCGCAACTGGCCCGCCGCGATGTCGATGTCGATGCTCTGCGTGACGTCACATTGTTGATAAACAGGGATAGGTCCATTGAGGACGACACAGGTAGTAATGGAACGGAGAATAGTAGGGACAACGAGGGACAAGGAGGGAGCGGAGTGGGTTAGGGAACAAATGCGTGTTAAGCACGTGGTAATAGAAATTAAGAAGAACAAACGGACGTGGGCCGGGCATATAATGCGAAGGCAAGAGAACTGTTGCTCATTACGGGTAACAAAAGTGGATGCCTACAGAAGGTAAGCGTTGCAGGAAGCGGTACAACGTTAGGTGCGCAGATGACATCAACAAGTGTGCGGGATAAAGCGGCCGCAGTTGGCAGAGGACAGGGATAATTGGAGATCCATGGGAGAGGCCTTTGCCCTGCAGTGGGCGTAGACAGGCTGATGATGACGATGATGTTTATGACTTGAGTGATTATTTTATACCTTTTAGGTGTCTGATAAATAAATAAATAAATAAATAAATAAATAAATAAATAAATAAATAAATAAATAGATATTCTCTCCGCATCAATGTGGTATGTACCAAATGACACTTCGATTAATTAAATCGCAGAGAATCTCAACGAAAAACATCCTGGACTCAGGAGAGGCGTTGAAGGTGCGTTTCAAACACAAACGTAATGAATCAAGTCTTTGTTGTAACTGAATCAGACAGTACAAAGGAACGGACAACCATATCAACCATATCCTAAGGGACGGTGCCCATGTCCACCGGGCCGTAATATAGCTCAAGCGTAGATCGAGGCCCTAACGCATATGTCGTTACAGCAATTCGACCTGCATTGTTGAAAAGAGGAAACGTAATATTTTTACCAGTCCTCACTGAAAATAAAGCGCATTAATGAACAATGCTCAGGCACAGTAACATACGACACGCATTGAAAGCACTAAAAACTTTTTTGGACGAAAGCGGCATTGCTGGAACTTACGAGTGCATTTGGTGTATTCATCTATTTTGCCTTTTTGTGATTTCTATGATTATTTATCAGGGTACTGCATTGTTATGTTAGACAATATCTGGTGATTCCATGACGCGACCACGTGCCTCTGACTGGCTATGGACATTTTTATGCGAGTGACATTCTTATATATTTATTAGAGACTTTTTTCTCGAATGTACTGCCATGTGTTTGAACTTATATGCGTATGCATTGTGAGTGTGTTTCTTCATTACTGTTCTGACGGTACTAGTGTTAGTGTTATTATGCCGGATTACTTGGCATACTGCTTCGGAACCACGCATGTTGAACGTTCACCACACCCAGGAGCCAAGGAGTAGCCGGCGCCTTATTTGGGCGCCAACATCTCCTAATATCATATCAGTAAAAAGAACGTACGACACGCACGTTCAGGAATTATGGCTATGTATGGCTTAAAACAACTCTGAAGGCATGATTAATTTTAATCGCCTTATTGCATTTGAAATTCCAAAGTGCAAGAACTCGCTATGAGCGATGTCGTAGCTCAGAACTGCGGCATTATGTCTACCACCTTCTGATTTCTGGCCTTCGTTCCCTACATGGCGCATTGAAGGTTTCCACACTAAGGCCCTGTCACGACATAGCTGCACTCGCTCTGTGCCCCACGATGCAAAAAGATGCATTGTCCGTGAGGCGTGATGAATCTTACGGCGAGATAAGTAGCTCGCTTGAGCACGTGATGACGTCAAACGGATTTTAGCGCTGAATTCGATAATTGCGAGGCTTCCTAATTCAACCACATGATCAAATATGATCACGTCAGGCGACACGGTTACGAGGTTACGTAAGATCCTACCTGGGGAGGTCATACGAACAAATTATCAGTCGCGCCACGCGACACCACAATGAAGCTTCAGGTCCTCTCGCATTCCCAAGCAGGCCGACTGCTTTGCCGACCTTACCCAGCCACGGTTGTCCAGTGTCTGTGGCACTCGGCTGCAGATCCAAAGATCGCGGGGCGAAATCCCGGCCGCGGAGGCTACATTTGGATGTAGGTGAAATGCTGAGGGCTGTGTACTGTGCCATGTGGTCAAAATTTTCGGAGCGCTGCAATACGGCGTCTCTCATAAACATAACGTGGTTTTGCTGCATACCACCCCCATAATCAATCAACGCTTTACCCAGCTTCTCGTAACGCACACCAACAACGCTGTAACGGATGCCAAGACGGATCATCCACTGGCCTTGACGGCTAGACCAAACTTGCCTATAGCTGTAACGCAATTCCATTACACTAATCGTTAGTAGCTTCCATCCTTTTTGCAACCACTTACAAATGAGCACCAATGCGGCATAACTACTGCCGTAAATAGTGTCATTAGGTGTTTGGTATCGCGTACCCAGCGCAGCCAAGGCCAATGAACTGGAACAGTGTTGGCAGCTGCTTAAGAGTGGACTTTGACGCGTTCACCACTCGGAGGCGAGGGGCCCGCTCAACGAAACAATTAGACGGAGACGGTTTGTGTTAAGGCGCGGTAGCACGCACGACAGTAGTACAATTGCCTGCTTACTCGGCCCAGTGTTACTTGTTCTCGAACGGAAGGTCCTTTGTCACGAACGCGCTGCTGTTGCTCTCAAAGTAGCACATTTTTTCCCTACACTGAGACTATGAAACAACTTCGGACAACAAAAGCTCCTTGTGCCTTTGGCGCCAGCTGTCGCCAGTTCTTTATGCCATTATATAAAATCCAAATTCCGGGTTTCTCACCACTTATGAGCACGACGTGATCTGATTGGTGCCGTATGGTGCACCGTACAATTTTAAGCCGACTTGACATCAGTTGTTAGCGTGAGTGACGTGCCCTTCGCTTCTAGACTTTTTCGTTTCACACTGCTCGTCATAAGAAGGCGCGTAACTTGGGTGAAGAGCGCAAGCAGAAATGTCGCCGCTCACCGGTTGGCGACGACGACGATCTCCAACGGCGACTCCAAGGTCCCCGCAGCAGTCAAGGGTGCCCCGCTGCAGCCGGAAACCGCTCGGGCGTACTCCACGCGATCGTAGGCAGTGCTAGGCGCTTCAGTCGCGGCTCGAATCGCCCAATGATTGTTTTCACTCTTTCCGTGTTACCTACTAGTCAGCCAAGCTTGCCGCCGCTGCCGAAAAACGGAGGGCACCAGTGAAAAAGGAGGAGAGCTCCTTGCAAAGCTGACGCCGAATGGAACTTTTGTTGCGGCCAGCACCATCTTGCGGTTGTCTCGCGAAGGAGGCCTCGATGCACGCGTCTTCTGCTCCGCAAACGTCGCTCCGGGGTGCGCGACGATGCCTGGGAGAGGCGGACGGAAAACGGTAAGGGCTCGCCCCGGAGTACAAAAATAGCGCTGGCGATGGGGAAACAAAACAAACGACAGAGCAGCCGAGCCTCCCGTGGGAGCTTCCCGAGTAGAGCTTTTTTTTTTCCTTCGCTCGCAAGAATACGCCTTCCAACGGCACCTAATTGGATCGTGTTCTGATTCATTCGACATCGCAAAAATAATCGCCCAATAAAGTAGGGGAGCACATTCCAGGTCCGTATACAGTTGGTTCGTTTTTACGCAGAATTTGTTTAGTGCGTAGTTTCTTACTCGAATATAAAAGGAAATGCTACGGTAGTAGTTGCTTCAGCCATTACTCAAGCAACAAAGCGTATGTCCTTCTCATTCTGGATATTCGAGACCGACAAAAAGTCGGAGCACCATGAGGTTCGGCTTCCTCTGACGGGTAGCGGCATGCGTAGCAAGCGTCCCTTCTACATGCCAATGCACATGAAAAGATGATAAAAAATGACTGCACTCTCATAAATGGCAAAGAACCAGAGAAACAGTGATTGTACAAGGTGCCCGTGAGTACTAGACACATTGTATTTGCACAAAGAGAGAGAAACATCTAAAAAAAAAGCTGTAGGCGAAGGCGCAACTAGGGAATCCTTACAGTTGCTCCTCGGGATTCAACAAAGTTCATTGTCTGTCTATCTGTCTGTCTGTAGGAGAAAAAAGTGTAAGGAAGCATGATCGGTATGTGCAAGGCTGCCATATTAGATCAAACGCCCTTTGAAGGACAGAACATCTAAATAATAATAATAATAATAATAATAATAATAATAATAATAATAATACGAGTACTTCTTTTGGTTTGTTTTGCGGGGGTCGCCTTTTTATGGGTGATGTGCATTATCGCTCCGTGCAAGCGCGCTTATCATACATGCTGCTTTCCGAGCGATACGAACTGAACCGCAAACTTTCCGTGCCCCTACGCGTATGTTTGAGTATATTCTAGATCATCTGCGAGCGTCAGTGATAAGGCGAGAATGTACGATGTCGCATGTATAAAAGGCGATGCATTTCACCGCGGATTAGCTTTTATCGACGATTGGCCACTGCACTCGCAGCTATCGTTTTGCATTATTATTGGCTTCCTTTTCAGTTTCAGTTTCATTGATTCCCTATATAATACAAGAGGGCGTTGGGACTAAAGGCATAATGCCTGACAAAGGACCCAACACCATTTTACACTGTTCGGGCCGCAATACACGGCAAGCAGCCGTCAAGTACAGAAATACGGCACAATATATATTATCACCTTTCAACATTTAAAACGATTTCTGACAACCAGAAAGGCACCTTACAGAGCATAAGAATATCGCATCAAGTAAAACTCAACTGTTACTCCTTCACAAAGAGTTAGGAAGATCGCCAGCAATCACGGTTGCGAACCACACCTAAACAAGCATGAAAAGGAGCCTTCATTCACCCGTCACCAGAGTTACTTACTCCAACAATCATGCTTAGCAAGCGTGATACTTCAGCGTGAAAACATACCAGCGTAGAATGCGCCAGCGAAAATTAATCTAGACTCACGCTTGCTAAGCATTGAAAATTTTGGAGTATAATGTTAAACCTACCAAAAGCAGTAACAATGTTAAACATACCAAAAAAAAAAAAACAGCTTCCGCAGTACTGATTGAAACATGCGGGACTGGCGGGGAAAAATACATACAAATGTGATTTGATGTCAAGACAGATAACGGTACAGAAAGAATAAACAAAAAGAAAGAGGAATAATAAAATCCTGCAGATCCCACGCATTGTGAGAATTGGTGTCATGCGAAGCAGCCAGCGGTAAAATTGCCAACGATGAAATGTGATACATTAGGCCAAGTCTATGTTATACATTAGGCCAAATTAAGGTCTTTGTGTAAAGAGCCTGAGTGGGTGTATGCTTAACGCGGGCTAACCAAGAACATCGACAGCACCATGGCTACCGAATGGTACCTCATGCTACGACATTACGTTGGCGGTCATGTCAGTGCACAGCACAGACCTTTGTTTTGCGGAGGTAAAGCACACGCTGCGGTGCGCTGGCGTACGATAAGGGACTTTGTTTAAGTATTCCTATGCGTATAGTGGCTAGAATTGGGGAAGTGTGATGGACGCACCGGCTAGCGCGTGCGCTCTTGGAAGGAAACCGCCAAGGGGCGCTGGCACACGCTTGCACGTCGGCCGCGGTGGCAATGCGCTGCGCGGGGACTTCGAATCATCCTCGCGCGCAGGTCAAGGTTTCAAATATATATTGTTGCTCGTGCATGGTCTCGAATGGCGACGGAGTAATTATGCTAGCTACTGGAATCACAGGGCGCCTATTTGACTGCGCTACGGCACTGAAACATTGAGAGGGCGCCATCTGAGCGCGTGACCACACTGAAATATATATTTAGCGATGTGACGAAAAGGGCGGTAGAACAGCAGAACGACGAACTCAAGTTGCAAGCCATTATTTGCAGCATCTTGATGGCTACCACGGCGAGCCATCATCTCCTCAGGCCATCATCTTTAAACAAAGCCCCATTACTCGTAACTTTATATATGCCACGTAAAGATGAGAACTACGCGCGGTGACTCGGCGGAAAACATTTTATTTCTACACACTCAGTGACTCAGTATCTGTTTACAACAGTCCATTCTCAGTCATCATCCCGGCCGCGGCGACCGCACTTCGACGGAGGCGAAACGTAGAGGTCCGTGTACTCTGCGATATCAGTGCACGTTGAAAGAACCCCGGGTGGTCTCAATTTCCGGAGCCCTCCACTACAGCGTCTCTCACAATCATATTGTGGTTCTGGGCTGTTCCCAGAAATCTCACTCATAGATGTCTGCTGAGGGCGTTTCTTTTTAAATCCAGGAGACGAACAAAATAGTTTTATAGTTCACAAGTACATCACAGGACGTTGTCTGCCTTGGGCTGTAAACTCGGGCGACGCGCCTGAGCTTTAGGTGCTTCTTCACAGGAAGACTCTCTCTCCTCGTTTAGTGCCTTCGTGTAGAGATACAAAGGGGCGCGCAGAACTGCAACCTACCTGGTGGCTTGGACCATGTTGTGCATAGCCCAGTGTGACGTGCGTTTTTTTTTTTTTTTTGCAAGCAGGCCACGAAGTCTTTCCATCAGTAGTTGTAATCCAAACTAGAAGAGAAGCTCACGGGAAGATGGATGCTTGAATCGATGAACAAATCGCAAAATACGATTTAGAACAGGGAATGTCGCAGGAGCCAACGTTTCGACAAGCGGACTTGTCTTCTTCAGGGCGGCCAGAAATACGGCACAGAAATACAGAAATACGGCACAACATATATTATCACCTTTCGACATTTAAAACGATTTCTGACAACCAGAAAGGCACCTTACAGAGCAGAAGAATATCTCATCAAGTAAAACTCAACTGGTACTCCTTCACTAAGAGGAAGATTGCCAGCAATCACGGTTGCCAACCACACCTAAACAAGCGTGAAAAGGAGTCTTCATTCACCCTTCACCAGAGTTACTTACTCCGACAATCACGCTTAGTGGACCATGTTGTGGAGACCATGTTAGTGGACTACACCCCCCCCCCCTCCCCCCCATCAGTCTTTGTGCAGTATGTTGTAACTAAACCACATTGAAGAAGTGATTTCGAGGGCGTCTACAAATGAGAAGAGCCGAAGATCTTCACCGAAGGATAAAGGAAGCCCCCGTTGTCGAAGAACTCGATGAAATTAGCCAGCTCTCCCCTATCTTCATCTGAGGGAACAATGAGCTTGTCAAAGCATCTTTTTTTTTGTAAGCAGTCTTCAGGATTGTTTTGCGTGCAAGGCGTTTCTTCGACACAATGTGGAAGGTATAGGAAACTGCGTAGGCACAGCTCCCTGGAGTAGCATAGGCCTGCTTCTATCAATGTGGACAATTTCGCCGTTCATGACGTGGTCGAAGTGCCGGGAGGTGTGTACATCTATTTCGTAAAAATGCAGATCGCACACAGCGTAGTCTTCTTGCAGCAGCTTCGCGCGCAGAATTGCTCTCCGCGACTTCGCCGAGAAAGCTTCGCCTTTGGGACGCCACACAGCTCATACTTCTTTTTAGATGACGTGTAGCCTGTAGTGCACACCGGGATGAAACAATGACTATTTTCGCGCAATGAGTATGCACACAGAAGCGTTTGTGTCAGGCTGCTACCGCGCAAAAAGAGAGGAAGACGAGCGCGCAGGGCTCGCCCCGACTGGCCGCTGGTTAACGTGGATGGATGGATGGATGGATGGATGGATGCTATGAGCGTCCCCTTTGTAGCGGGGCGGTGACATGTGCGCCACCAGGCTCGTAAGAAGATTTAAGCACTTTTTTTTCTCTCTCTCTTTAAATGCAAAGGACTGCGCGCGCCCCCTCGCGTCTCCCTTGTGGCGGCTTCAGTGCACTCCATAGGCGCCGCTTGCCACCCATCACACTTCCATATTCTAGCCGCTCTACTGCGGGATCGAGCAATGTTCGACGAAAGCATGCCGAGTGATAGGAAAAATATGTATTGTTTGTTACATTGCTATTTATAGCGCTTAACACACATGAGAAGGGCGCTTCTCGTTACACATGAGCCGTCGTCACAAGTGCCGGTGTCACCCAGGGCACGCCGACACAGGACTGATGTAGGCGTGAAGTCGGCGAAACTCAGCAGGGATATCGTGCCTAAGTCGGCAAATCGCGCTACTTTCACCCACATCTGCCCGATGATGGCCAGCCAGAATGGCTCTACCGTGGCAAAGCCACCATGGGTGGAATTTGGCCAGCCAGCATGGGTCGGATTTGGCCAGCCAGAATGGGTCGGATTTGGCTAGGTTGCATTGGCCGATGTTGCGGACATTCAAGCTTTTTTGGCGTGTTGCCGGCTCCGCCGACACCGGGAAACCCCTTGCCCGACCGTCCACAGCCATTATGGTGTTTGTAGTGGTTTACCCCACGTGTATCGCACCGCTTGGATTGCAAAATTTTTATTTTTGTGTTTTCACATTTTCGAACGACTTAACAACCGCTGTATCGCACTATCAAGTGGACCAACAGTAGTTTGTGTAGATGTGCCTCTCACGCATACGTGAAAGCTCTATTAACAAAATAGTAAGTGGGGCTAACTGGATTGTTATTTTGTGGGGTCTTACGTCCCAAAACCAGCTCTGATTATGAGAGACGCCGCAGTGAAGGGCTCCGGAAATTTCGACCACCTGGGGTTGTTTAACGTGCACTGACATCGCACAGCACACGGGCCTCAACATTTCGCCTCCATCGAAATGCAGCCGCCGCGGCCGGGATTCAATCCCGTGACCCTCGGATCAGCAGCCGAGTACCTTAGCCACAAGACCACCGTGGCCGGGCGGACTAACTGGATGTGTTGTATTTTCTATTATAGCGTTCTGCACAAAACAAATAAGACAAGAGACGTTTATAGAGAAAATCGTTATTTCATTCATTTTTATGGACTGTGCATTGATAGTATGCTGTTCTCGTGTTGCATCTTCGTAGTGGAAAACCTTCGGCAAAGGTGTAACCTGCGAGAAAAGGTGTGAAAAGTTAGCACAGCTTTGGAGCACATCAGGAATACTGGCATTCTATGCAACTTTTGGACAGTCAGTGCGACTAATGAACAAATCCAGAAATTCAAGAAATGTCAGAAAGATCTCATAATCGGGCACTACATTAGAAAATTGTGAAAAATGTCCTTTTAACTATATAATGAACCCGTGTTCAATATTCAACCGCCAGATCTTGGCTTCGTGTCACTTTATATACCCAAGGGAAAAAACATTAGTAAAGGTTCTGTAGCAAAGCCATTTTAAACGCGGCACATTAGTTGAAGAGCGTGCATTTTCTATTATAATAAATTTCATATTTTTGGCATACATCCGAAAGGAAAACATGTAGACGTGAGGTAACACGACAGACACCAAGAATGGGGTCCTTAAGCAAAAAATGGCCTTGAATGATAGGTGCCAGGTGCATTATGAACAAATATTAGAGTAGGAACATCTTTTCAAGGCTATTTTAAAAAGGAAGTGGCTACAGTGCCGGCAGCCGACATAGCAGGCCGCATAGAATACTGCCGGCACTACGTCTTCATTGTCTGGCTGCAATCACGTGACCAAACTGCTGGCAAAACATACCGGCAAAACAGTTGGCTGTAGTTTATCCCTGCCGGTGCATTTCCTGTTATAGCTATTTTAACCGTGTCCGTGGTTTGCTCGCGTCACTGGAGGTCACTGGAGATCGCGGTGTCACCGGCCCGTGTCCGTGGTTTGCCCGTTAACATACGTTGCCGCTTCGGGGTGCGCCTTCGGCGCTCTCACTATTTCGCTCGTGTCACTACTGCCAGAGCCAGGATCGTCAGCCACTGGGGCTAGCGCGCCCGCCGTTGACACCAACATGATTCTGTTTTAAAAGAACATTACGGCTCCTTCGGAGTTCCTTCGGAGTTCCTTCGGAGCCATAATGTTCTTTAAAACAGAATCACGTTCGTGTCAGCGCGCCCGTCGCTGACGCTCCTGGCTCTGGCAGTAGTGCCACGAGCGAAATAGTGAGAGCGCCGAAGGCGCACCGCGAAGCGGCGACGTATGTTAACAGGCCCTCCAGTGACACGGGAAAACCACGGACACGGTTAAAATTGGCTATAACAGCAAAAGCGCCGGACTACTGCCAGCTGCCAGTGCCGCGTCATGGCCGCATGCTGCTGCCCTCGGCGTCACGTGACTGCAGCGAGCGAATGGAGACGAAGTGCCGACAGCATCCCTTGCAGCCTACGGTGCCGGCTGCCGCGCAAACGGCTATGCCACTTCCTGGCTATGGCTATGGCACTAGCATAGCCACTTCCGCGCAAATGAGTGTGCTAGTACTCTGAATACCATCACGTGCCGAACTGCCTGCCGCACGTGTCCTACACCAAGGAGCGCGTGTTAGGTATCACGTTTGCTTTCAAAATATGAGCAAGAAAGAAAAAGTTACAAAAACAGTAAGTCACCACACAACGGGTGTTTGATAAAAGCAAAGGATTAACTATATGAAGTAAAATTGCTTTCGGACAGCGCTGCTTCGCTGTTAAGGGAATTCGGAGATAAAGAGCCGACGCACATACGAAAGAAATAATATATAAAGGGGGAAACAGTGCTCTGATATCGCAACAAAAAGTGCTATGTCCCATTTGAAAAAAAAAAAGGAACTAGCCAGTAACTTACCGAATTTTGGCATCTGCTGTGCACTCTTCTACAGCTTTGAGTCAGCAATACAAATTCGGCGACGACACTGTCGTCTCAACAAAGGGCTCAGGCTTGTGTTGGCATACAACCGCTGTCACAGTTGGAATGGGCATTGTCTTAGGGACGAACACTCGCCAAGGACTCGCGCAATTAACTGAATGATCGATAAACGCGATGCATGCGCCGACACGCCTAGACAGACTGCGTGCACCCGTTGAAGCTCGTTCGTACACCTTGCATGTTGGAGGAATGCTTGTATCTGCAGCCGCGACGAGAGAGCACCGAAAAACAAGTTCTCAGAAAACAGCGCGGTCGCTCCTCCGAAGGAAGCTAATGCTATCAAAAGTAGGTTCAGAACCACATTCTTTGCAAACTGTAGATGCGCACAATGGACATGCCTATAGGGGAACATGACCACCATGGTAAACTCGGAAGCGGACGCACGTCTCCCCTCACACACTTTTTTATGCTCAGTTGCTGCCGGCCTAGCACGTGCCAGGTACTTTTATGCAGAATGCGCGCGTCTTTCTTTCTTTCTTTCTTTCTTTCTTTCTTTCTTTCTTCTTTCTTTCTTTCTTTCTTTCTTTCTTTCTTTCTTTCTTTCTTTCTTTCTTTCTTTCTTTCTTTCTTTCTTTCTTTCTTTCTTTTGGTAGTTGTAGCAAAACGTGGAAGACAGCATTCCTGCAGGGCAAACATTCCGCCGGGACTGAATTTGTTAAGAGCAGCCTGGTGCAGCCTATGGAGTATGTTCTCTTGCGAATTACCTGCAGTACAGGATTTAGCAGAACCTGAATCACCCACTACAGCTGAAAACACGAGCGAAATGCTGCACTGCACGTAACAAACTTAACGAGGGCGCGCGGCGCCGCCATTGTGCATGAATTTCTGCCAGTTCTGCAGTGCAGGAAAGACAGGTGCTGCCTTCCTGCATGACAAGAAATACTGCGCTGAATCTGTCTCCACTGGCGCCCTTCTTTTACCCTTTTTGGTTATAAATAAATTGAGTTGGTAAATACCAGGAAACGCACATGTGTGCTTATATCAATGTCATAGTCTCATATGAACGTCAGTGACAAATCCTACACTCACTGCACAGAGCATGCAAACAAGCTTTATATATTCTGCTCATCTAACTAGTACAACGTAACCGATGGCTGATGTGTAAACGAATTCTAAAGGTATGGGAAGAACGCACTGACGGTCGTTACACAGAAAAGCAAAAAAAGAAAAAGAGAAGGAACTATACGCAACGCCGTGGACATATTATGGAACTATTAGCCTATTGTATCTGCGTGGTAGTGAGAGCATGGAGGTGGAGCAGCGAGGCATAAATTTTCCCGACTAGTAGACAATTACTGTGTTCTGTTGCTGAGCTTATGCGAGCTGCGATACATGCGTTGCGCTGTACTGGAGCTGCTTTTGAATCGAATGCACTAGTTTCGCTAACGCATTGATGAAATGTAGTGGAGGGGCACGTGGTCAACAACAGCTTGACTTAGGCGAGTTGTTTATACTGCAACCATGCAACAACATATGAAGAAACTAGGGGACAGAAGAGAGCTCCGTTTATCAACAGATTTTTTTCATTGCATGCTTGCTGTTTTTATATACCATAAAATACGCAGATAGCCTGCACAAGAACACTGTGTGATCATATACTCTCTAGTAGAACTAACTAGAAAAGCTCTCTATATGTGAATTATAGGATTGTGCAATGGTTTGCCACCTCTGAGATGTAAAATGCTTGCCATATGACTGCTATATTTTTCGTTTTTGCCTTTCTCGCAAAAGTCGTAGTCTTGACAAGAGCACTTCATATTAATTGATTGATTTGTGGGGTTTAATGTACTTTATTTGAATCTGCAATGCAAAGGCATCTAGTATTTCGCGGTGTATAAAAACAGCTAACGTCCTCTGCATATAAAGTTAGCTCTAGATCTGTTTTGTCCCCTCGCTGTCGCGCTGTTACCTCCATACGCCCTTTCCTTGCATAGGTTGCTAAATGTCAGTAGTATAGCGCCGCTCCCGTCTGTTTATCTTTGCATTAGCATATCAATGGTGGTTATGGCGATCGATGTAAGCATGAACTAGTTCAATTTCTGTGCATTTTTATTTTCTGACATGCGCTGTCAGATAATTGTGCACCCTGCTTTTCGGCCTTCTGGCTAATATTACGTCCGCAGCGGTGGCATAGAGGTAGAGCATCCGCCTCGCGTGCAAAAGGACCGTGGTTCGAATCCCGGTTCTAGGCAAATCTCCACCGGATTTAAAAAAAAATCCGCGTGTTGATCGAATTGCATAAGAAGGCTTGGGGTGCGGCCGGATCCCGGCGACCGTAGCCGGTAAGGCACTCCCTCACCGGAGCAGCATTGGCCACCCTGGTGCAGTAACGGTCGCATCCTCCCATGAATACGCCAATTAACCTTCGGCCCTCAGTCCCCATGAGCTTCGAAGCAAATGACCACGGCGGCGGTCAGACCTGTGACGCAGCAGAGGGTGCTAAGAATCTCTGGAGCCGGACAGGCCGCCACTGTAATCTGACCCTGGCAACGTTTAACGCAAGAACTTCATCTAGCGAGGGAAGTCTAGAGGTACTGTTTGAGGAATTAGCGGGCATTAAATGGTAAGTAATATGGCTCAGTGAGGTTAGGAGGACGGGGGAAGCCTTTACAGTGCTGAAAAATGGGCACGTCCTGTGTGATCGTGGCCTAGAAGACAAAAGAGAACTAGGAGTGGGATTTCTGGTCAACGAGACCATTGCTGGCGACATAGTGGAATACTATAGCATTAACGAGAGGGTAGCAGGTCTTGTAATTAAGCTTAATAAGAGGTAAAAATTGAAGGTGGTACAGGACTATGCACCTACATCCAGCCGTGACGACCAGCTAGTTGAACGCTTCTATGAAGATGTGGTATCGGCAATGGCTAAAGTAAAGACGCAGTACACTATTGTCATGGGAGACTTCAATGCTAAGGTAGGCAAGAGGCAGGCTGGAGACAAGGCATTCGGGAATTATGGAATGGGTTGTACGAATGGCAGAGGGGACTTATTTCTAGAGTTCGCAGAGCGAAATAATCTGCGCATCATGAACACGTTCTTCCGTAAACGGGAGAATCGGAAGTGGAAAAGCCCGAATGGCGAGCATAAAAATGAAATAGACTTCATACTATGCGAGAACCCTGGCGTCGTGCAGGATGTGGAAGTGCTGGGCAGAGTTAGGTGCTGTGACCACAGGATGGTGAGATCTCGAAGTGGGCTAGACTTGAGGAGGAACCGCAACAAGCTAGTACGAAAGACGCGGATGTCACGGAGACGGATTGTCACGGAGTGTCACGGATTGACGGATTGTCACGGAGTGTGCACCTCACCGTGTGCCTTCCAGTTAGCACTGGACAGGGATAATTGGAGATCCATGGGGGAGGCCTTTGCCCTGCAGTGGGTATAGATAGGCTGGTGGTGATGATGATGATGGCTAATATTAACTGTTACGCCAGCCTTTTCCGCAAAGTTCCTCCGAAATAGGCTATAGATGTATATATGGATAGTTTCTCTATGTGCATGTTTTTTGTGTGCTATGTTATGAAAAGCAAAGCTCGCAAAGAGAATATTATATGCTGCGAAGAGAATGTTATATGCCTGCGCTATGTCCCGGCACTGAAACGCATATACGTGAATATATGAAGCCCAACATCTGATTGTTACGTCGGATCTCTCAGGTGAATTTCGGTCATACTTTTCTCGATTTCACGCCATGGATGACGCGGGAAATTATACAATTGAAACGTAAAGTAAAAAGATTAAAGAAGAATCGCGCATCACCCCATGTCATAGCAGAAGTTAACGGAAGCCTTGCAAACGCATTGCATCATTCAAAAGAACGGTATTTCAGTACAACGCTACCAAACTTTATTGAAACCGACCCGACTAAATTTTGGAATTACTTGAGTGAAAAAAAGAAACCAGTGTCACAAATTAATGTTAATGGCGTTATTATAAATGAACGAAAAGGCATTGCTGAACAATTTAACGCATACTTTAACAGTGTTTTTTCTGTTGCAACTGATAGCATTCCCGCTGTCCCAATTGACGGCACGGTCGTTAGAAGTTTTTCAAATTTTATTAGTTACCCCGGAGTACTTTCAATGCTACTCAACCTGAAAGCTAAAACTTGCTCGGGGCCCAACAATATTCCAAATGTTTTTCTCCGCCGATGTGCCGAACCTCTTGCAAAGTACCTTGTGATTATATTTCATGCTTCCTTGTCATGTTCAACTTTACCGAAAGACTGGAAGACAGCCCGCGTGGTGCCCATTTTTAAAAAAGGTGATCGTCTCCGTTTGGAAAACTGTCGTCCCATTTCACTGACATCTTCTTGCTGTAAATTAATTGAACATGTTATTGCAAAAGCCCTGAATGAGTTTCTCGACGACAAAAAAAATTCTCACCAGCTTTCAACACGGTTTCAGAAAGGGATATTCCACAGTCACACAACTAGTCACCGTCATTCACACTTTTGCTTCTGCTATTGACAATAATAATCAAATCGATTTAATTTTTCTGGATTTTAGCAAAGCGTTCGATAAGGTAACTCATTTAAAACTAATATTTAAGCTAAGAAAATATGATATTCCTGAAATACTTGTTTCTTGGATAGCTGAATACCTGAGAAATCGCGAGCAGTTCGTGGATATAGGTGGGCATCACTCGGCCTGTCTGCCAGTCACTTCTGGGGTACCGCAGGGAAGTGTATTGGGTCCCTTGTTGTTTCTCCTGTACGTCAATGACATCGTTGATGTTATTAAGCCGAATGTCCAAATAAGACTATTCGTAGACGACTGTGTGTTGTTTAAAGAAGTCACCCGCGATAGTGATCAATATGATCTAAATGATAGCCTTGCTCGAATTTTCCAATGGTGCACCCATTGGGAGATGACCTTGAATGTAGAAAAAAGTGTTTTTTTTTTTGCCAATTTCCCGAAAGAAAACAACCCTATATTATAATTACATGCTGGGCTCCTCTCCACTTAAAGAAGTCACTAACTATAAATATTTAGGCATCACAATTTGCAATAACCTTTCCTGGAACCTTCATGTGCAAAACATATCTTCCTCTGCCTTCCGAAAATTGTGTTTTCTAAAATACAAACTTAAACACGCTCCGGCCTCCGGTAAACTTCTCGCATATTATTACTTAATCCGGCCGAAACTCGAGTATGCCTGCATTGCATGGGACCCCCACACTCAATGTAACGTAAGAAAACTCGAACGTATCGAAAGACAGGCTATCCGGTTTGTTTACAATAGGTTTTCTACTCTCGACTCACCAACTGAACTGATGCAGTCAAATGATATTCCCACTCTTGAATCGCGTCGAACAAAATTACGGCTTGACTTTCTTTCACAGTTACTAATAAACTCGCGCTCGATCCGGCAGCATATTTAAGTCCACTAATGACGAGGCCTACTCGACAACATCACCCAAATGCTCTAACCCCCTATTTTGCCCGAACTAACCTCTTCAAGTATTCTTTTTTTCCTCGAACCATTAATGACTGGAAAAACTTACGTATGTAAACACTGTGCACAATTGGATTGTTTAGGGTGTTCACTTAAAAGTGTGTTTCCTGGTTTTTTTTCAGTTGTATCTTTTTTTCAGTTGTATGCTCAAGACTGTATAGTTCAACTTTTAAGATTGTATTACTATTGTTAACCCATTGTGTTCTGCCTAACCCGCATGGACTACATGTCCGCAGTATGCATTAAATAAAATAAATAAATAAATTTTATCTCAATTATTATATAGAGTAGGCTTCCAAAAAGGCCCGGCCGATATCAACCATGAAAGCCTGCGGCGTAGTCGGCGCTGCCTCCAGGACGGTGGAAATGGCTCAATGTTCCCTGTGAAATGCTCTTTCTAGGTAAATATCGCGCCGAATTTGCCATTCTTCAGACGATGCTGAAGAACGACAGAATAGGCTTCATATTTTCTGGAGAAAGTTACATCGGCTCTAATGCGGCATACTTGGCACAATGATGCCAATAAATGGTGATGGCTTAGCCGATATTGTCTAAAGCATGGCAAAATCGGTGCCACAATTGCAAGCGAAAGTTATCAGCTAGGTCAATGTCGGCTCTAAGGCGGCATATTTGGCACCATGTGGCCAATAAAAGGCGACGGCTTAGCCCATATTGTCTATAGAACGTCAAATTTGTCCCCATATTTGCCGTTGAAAGTCAACGGCTCAGCCGATGTCGGCAGTAGCACAGCATATGCGGCTAATTTTAGGGGCGAAGCTCCTTATGCCGTGGGTCGTTCCATCCCTTGTAGTTGTCCCTCGTAGCCACCTCGTCTAGTTCGTGAAGTGCTCACTAGATGGCGTGATGGCGCTGCGGTGCTCGCTTGATTCAGTAGTATGGGAATGCGTAGTGTGGGAGCGCTTGGCGCACGAGATCGCTCAGTCTCGTGCTCGCTCTTGAATGATCTCAGAATGATCACGAGATGGTGCTGCTTAGCTAGTACGTGAATTAATCAATAGATGGCGCTGCGGCGCTCGCTGTTTCGTTGTCGCGTCGTGGCCACGCTCGCGCTCGCCCTCGGTGCGTGCCTCTCGGCGAGCGAGCTCTCTCACTCTTCCATCTGCTGTCTTGTGAGAGAGAGACAGAGAGAGAGAGAGAGAGAGAGAGCGAAAGGCGCGCATTGACTATAGAAACGCTCTTTCTTCGATGAACACTCTACCAGCTCGCAAAGAAGGAGAACGTGCCCTCACCCGCGAGCGACAACATTGACGCAGGCAGCGTCTTCTAGCGAGTTTCTTGATTGAAAAATACCGACTGCTCGCGCTGGAGAACTGTTCAGCGGCCACCCATATATATATATATATATATATATATATATATATATAGGCACTGGATCTTGACGTGCAATGAAGTGCCGGTGGGAGATTTCACTTCTGCGTAGTTTAACCATAAGGATTCATAGCGTGCGCGTTAACTAAATTAATCCGGAACTCGGCACGATCTACGATGAACCTCCGGAGCTTCGCCCACTCATCATCATTCACTCCGTGGATATGCGTGGATTTTTTTATATTGGTATAGCAAGCAATGACAGACTTTCTTATTCTTGAGTATGTTGTTGTGATCTGTGAATGTCCATTTTAGTGGACATTCACAGATCAAAACAACACACTCAAGATCAAATCAACACACGCATCTCCGAACTCCAGTATAAAGCGCGACTCACATTCACGTGTCAAAATCTTCGTGGCGGCACGGCTCTCAGTTAACCGGCAAACGCTACGTTGAATTTGTTTTGTAAGTATCGCCAGCATCTCGCTACTAAACAATCAAAATGCGATCGCCTATGGCGAATCCTGGGCTACCGAACACGCAATACTGATAAAGGACAGCACTAGCCTGCGCCACGTGGCCCTGGGTGTCATGGGGAGAGCATGCAAGTAATATTTTTGCGTAAACTGTACATAAAGCTGGGAGTGCAGAAATTACGCGTGGGCGCTAATTATGCGAGTGCACACGGTACGTACATATATATATTAACGTTGTTTCAACTGAAAAATAAATGATTGCTTCCAATATGCCGGTTGTACTTCCAATGTGAACAACATACGCGCGGCAATATTTACTTCGGGACGATATTGTCTCGTAAGCAGCATTAGCCATTAGCTGTCCTGTATTGGCGAAACCAGCTGGAATGACGGGTCATTATACACAGCTTAATTGCATATTTTACAAACATCGCTATGACAGCAGATAAAGTGACCATCTATGCCATGCACGTGGGCTCGGAAGCCACTAACATGCTGCTGGGCATTTTGCACCGTGTCATTGCATTGCAGATGTAGTTTGCTCAACTTCCAATATGCAAGTCCCTAGCATATTTCACGCACACTTAACTAGAACTTGCGCAAATAAACAATTGCGTAAATTATAGAGATATTTTTTCTGCTGCACTGAATGCAAACACAATGACTCTTCTGAACTCCTTCGCGGCACCGAATCGAGCTAGTCCCTTCGTATTGGTAAAACTAGAAATATATCATGTGTAGTTGCCAATGTTACCAACATTAATGCTACAACTCTTGTGTGCGGACAATATTGTCCGACACAGAACATTGGAAGTCCAACATTGGAGATGCAGTGAGATTGATTGGATGATATATAACAGCCTGCCGCCATTACATAACCAATATTGATAGGACTATGTGGAAACTGACCCATCATTACCATCCTTGTGGACTGGCCCCACCAATAATGTATGTTGAGTGGAAACTATGGTCCAGTTTTTCCTTCTTTACAGGATGGAAGCACCATTATTGCAAATTGAATGGTTACGATGGGTAATTCCTGGAGGCCTTAGTAGATGCCATTTCCAATGGTGGCTTAAAAGTGGTATCACAGGGCCTTCATTGGACCTCCGTAAGCCAACAAAAAAACAAAGTTGGCCCAAGCATCTGTGCTGCCTGGGAGCACACCCTCAAAGGCATTGACGATGGCGCGTTCCAGATGCTCATAGCGCGGAGTCGTCAGACCGTTTCGGAAGTCGTCACCCTTCGCCAAAGCTACGATGAGCTAAGGAAACAACGAGCCTCCACTCGACAGCTTCCTTGAAGCAATGACTCGTTGGCAAGTCTCGACACCATGCCTGACCATGCCTTATTCCTACAACAGGTGAAGGACTTCGTCCGTGAGGAAGTGGCTCGCCAACTTTCTGTAGTTCACGTTCCAAACACGCTGCGCACTCTAATTTGAGAAGAGGTCGTTAAAGTTGTTCCTCCTGCGCCCCAGCAGCCAGCTCCGACCTCGAATCTCACCTTTGCGCAGACAGCGCAGCCGGTGGCTGCACCTTTCACCTATGCGCAGCCGATACTGCCTGTGGCCGCTTCACTGACGTATGCGCAGGCAGTGCGTAGGCCCGCGCAACCACCTTTTTCAGCTCGGCACTAAGCACCGCCTCGGGAAGTTCATGCTGCATCTTGGGCCGCACCGCGCGGTAATCCTTGGAGGACGCCTGACAACCGTCCCATTTGTCACTTCTGTTGTACGACAGGACACGTCGCTCACTTTTGCTATCGTCGCCTCCAGCCATTCAGCGACGCTTATCGGCCGCCCCAATACGGGAGCCAGCCTTGTCGCCAATACGCCCCTTTTCCCTCCCAGGCATCTGCCTGTGCTGACCTTCCAGAATATCACTCTAAGCACTCGCCATCTCCCCGACGCTCGCTGTCGCCAATGCGTCGCCGACCCGCACCGTCTGACCAGGAAATAAGCGCCGCAGTTCCCGAGGCAAGAACAGAGACCCATTCGAACAGTAGAAGCCCTCGCTTTTCTCCCGCTAACGTTGTCGAAATTTCTGTGGAAGGTGTCTCTAAGTTCGCACTTGTTGATACTGGCGCAGCCGTTTCTGTGATAGCCGCTATGCTCTGTCATTTACGGCGCAAAGTAAACACGCCCTCTTTCTGGACTCTCGCTTCAAACTGCAAGCACACAGCACGTCACACCTCAAGCAGCCTGTACCGTTACCGTACGTGTGGTCATTCAGGGAATTGTGTATTGTCGCGTTACAACACAACAAGAAACAGGTACAGTTTTTGATCGCAGGACAGCTTGTTCAAGATCTATTCCAAAAACGTCTTCTTTCTCTAAAAACCACGCTGTGGACTCGCCCCACTAGTAGGAATGCGCTAATGTCCCCTTCGTCATCGTCGTTGTCCTCTTCACCTAATGCACGCGTCAGTATGTGGTTGAGTGTATTCTTTCTGCCTGCTCGCACGACCTCATCCTCGGCTGGGACTTCTTATCTCGTTATCTCGTCATCGTGCAATCATTGAGTGCGCACACGCAGAAGGTGAATTCTCGCCCCTGTCTGATGCGCCATTACGCGAAGTTCGTGATCGGGCTCCGAAAATGGTTGTGCTCGAGGAAACATATTCCGCCTGGCACTTTCGCTCTCGTACCCGTCTCCTGCGATATGCTCAGTGATGCAACCGTCCTTTTCACGCCGTCGCATACTTTCACGAGTCACAAATCTGTCCCACTGCCCTTCGCAACGCTTGACGCCGTCAGATGTAGCAATATATTCTGCCCATGCCACTCACCTGCGGCGCAATCTTGTAAGCGTTCCAAATTTGGACGGAGGCGGTCCGTCCATTACGTCAGAAAATGGGCGGCGCGCAGTGTTTGTGAGAACGAGGGGGAGCAAACAGCCAATGAGCGGAGGGGCAGCCTGCGTCACACTTTTTTCGTCTGCTGGGGGACCGTATAATAGATTGAGAAGTGTTTCTAACGCGTTTAAAAATCTGTGATTATAACAAGTGTCTAGCAAAATTTGAATGTGTTGCTTTTTATCGGTATAGTTTGGAATGCGGGACGAGAGATACAAATTATTGCGGTTAATGCTTCGAAAAAGCGCTAGGTGGTGTCTCAGTTCTGCGAGATTTTTAGTGGTGGCGCTAGCCACCACTTACTTTCAAGCAATGCCTATAGCATGTCTCCACATGTATTAAAATTCAAACAGCGCGACTTTTTGAATGCCCAAGGGAAAACGCGCTATGGTGCAGAGCCAGCGGGAGATAGTGCTCGCTTTCATGGAGCAGTATCCCGAGCTGGCCCAAAAGGCCAGCGAGCTGCAGCATGGCTTGACCCTTGCGTACAGGCGACGGCTGTGGCAGCTGACAGATTGAACGCCCAGGACCCTGTTACTAAACTACTGCACAGTGGCAGGACTGGTGGCAAAAAGAAGTGCACGAAGCCCGCCACAATGCCGTTCTCGAAGCTCAAAGGTGAGCGACCTAATGGTATGGGCAACTCGTCCTTCGACATTGGCATATGCGTTTCCAGATGCACTGAGGGAGGCCGCGCACCGGGCTTCCGTGGGCGAATCCTGCGAGTGACGGGAACCTCACGGGTTGGCGGCCTCCAGGTCGGTACGCTCTACCAAGAGGTAAGCACATCGCCGGAAAATCTTGGGTGCCTGAACGGTGCCCACAAAGTTTGTCATTATCTGTAAGAGGTACCGTTAGCGCAACGCGACACGGTTGGTGAACAGTAAAATAGCATGGGAGAGAGAGATAATGGAAAAGCGGGTAGGTTAATCCAGTACAATCTCAGTTTGGCTATCATTTTGGGAAAATGGGGATTTTTGCGAGGGGTCTCTGTACTGTTTTCGTGCATATGCTAGAATGATCTAGAGATTCCAACGATTTACGGACGGCAACACGAATCCCAACCCTTCCAGATAAAACCGACAGTCTTCTAGAACCAGTCCAAGTAAATCGTTAGGATGGTACTGATTGAAAATACCATCGAAGTCCCTTTGCCATGTTTCCTGTTTGTCCACCTGGATGTTGAATGTCATGTTTTTTTTCCTGATGCGAATACTGCACCGTGTGATTATTCCTAACTGTATCTAGTCTTCTTTGCTTTATGTATGGCGATGAGCACATGCAGCGTTATTAGTATGTTTAACGTTGAGAGTGTTGTAGCTCATATTTATGTTACAAATGATGCTTTATTGTTATTACATGCATTACATTATGTATGTTTTTCATTTATTTCTCATTATTATTTGTATTTACATAGTGCTTTGATTGCCTGTGTGCCTCACTGCAATTGGAGCAAAGGCCTATTGCGAGGCTTCTAGCCTTTGGGCTTTGCTCCATTTTGTGTTCTTGTACAGAAATAACGAAATAAATAATGGGAATCGGTCATCGTGTATTTCATTGAACTGACTATAGAAAATGTGTATGCTTTCAGTGTTTCGACGCCCTGTGCGGCCACGACATAGATCGTGGTCACGACGAGTTGACACTCTGTTGGCCATGTCCTCGCAGTGCACCCACAGCATTGCTCACAGCGAAGAGATGCACCGGGTTGGTATAACCGTCGGTGTCACTTCACATCAAGGATATAAATATTTTTCATGCTCTGTTATCGTAACTCAATTACAAATAAAAAAACAAACGAACTCAGAACGTAAATAAGAACTGTGCTATATTTTCAGGGACGGTACCATGGCTGGGCAAAGAGCAAAAGCCGGGCAAAAAATTGGTTAGCCCTGAAAAGGGCTGTTTGGAGGTAAGAGATGCATTTGAACAGATGTCTGAAGAGTAGTTTCAGCAGGTTTTTGTCTGTCCAAACGAAGACCGCATAGCTTGTACACGACGCTTGACACCACCAATGGATGCAGTCGGGCCAGTGGCTCCTCATGAGAGAGGAAATTGTTGTGCATGTTGTGATTCTTGACAACAGTAGCTTGCAGTTGCCAGCCAGTTGCGAGGAATCAGACTCGCACGACTCCACCATGATTCTTCATTTCAGATTCTTCGAAGAATCGTCCAGTTGATGAGCAGCATCGCTGTCTTGGCGCACAAAGAGGCAGCAGCCAGAGAGAGGGCGGCGGCTCAGGAGGGCATCATGAGTGAGCTGCACTCCTTGGCGCAGACCATGGCGCTGCAGCAAGAAAGAAACTAATTAGTTTCAGTTTTGCCTTTCATTTATTGTTCAATGTCTTTTGTTAGTTCACTTCGTTTAGTTTATTTTATAATTTCATTTTAATTTTATGAATTTATTGATTGTTCAATTTCAGCTTGATTGTTTCATTGTATGAGGACTATCAGCAATACAAGAGGATGTTCCAACTGAAGGTGTCCCCCAGTTTGTGTAGTCTTTTTTTTTTTTTCATTTATGGTAACCCTGCTGCAAGACCAGCTTGTTGTTTCATTTTTATTTGAATAATTCTCAGGCAACTAGTCAATCACACTGCAATCATTACAAATAGTTGCACTTTCTGTATACGGATTTCTTTACTGTGGTATTTGTAGTTTTTCTATGTTTTGTAGGTCACTCCACATTATGAAACATTACCATGTAGTATAGGCACGTTTTAGTAGCGTGATGGTTTCATTTCTACTAAGTGAAAGCTGGTCTTTTTTTAGGAGCATCACACTTTCATATACCAAACTAGTTGCTCTTCAAGTGCCGTACTTTCACAAATTAAAATGGTCATCATCACTGTACCACGCCAGTGTTTGTTTCGTATAGTCTTTGTTCTAAGTGGGTTATTCCTGGAATAAATTTCAAGTGTGGTACGTTCTGGGTGTTTTTCGACTGCAGAGCGAATTATTCATGTTGTATGTAATTTATGTTTCAACACAGCAGCAAAGCGCACTCCACGTTTCGCAAATAGTGTTTTTAAGCACTGCACTGCAGTTGCAGCAGAGAAAGAAATGCTTCTAGTCAGCGATTCATTACAATTACAAGGGAATGCACACACTTGTCAAGCTCATACTTTCTTGCAAAGTCACTCAAGTGAGACTGCAAGTTTTAGGTGCCGTGGTGAAAATGAATGGTGTGATGTTGGTGCTACAATGTTATCGCGTGGTTTTGCTACATGTAGTGAGACGTTCAAGGTTCATCATACAGTTATCATAGTGTGTGACAAAGTTGATTTTTGTATTTTTGTGCTTTACCGTTAACTTACGTCTACTCATTTGGCCACGATGTGATGACTAATCTTATTGCAGTGCTGAGCTTTAAAGTTTTACTTCGCGTTTTCGAACTGCTTTTATGATGCTGTGTTTGCTCGCCTCATCTGCATGTTCATGCGAGGTGGCTAGCAAGCATATTGCCTGGTTCCCACCAGTTTACACTGCGCGTCCGAGTTAAAAGGACGCAGCAGTTGCAATCATTCTGTTCTGTTTATGAGCATTGTGCAAACATTTTACTGATGGTGACCGTGAGTGGACAGTTTCAATCATACATACTACTTCCATGAAGTCTGTCATACTGGGTGAACGGATGTCTACATTCCACATTTCATGTGACATTTGAAGAAAAAGCTGTACTTTCACGTTGCCATCACGTTTCATGCTGAACTAGGAAAGGAGTACTTTGTGCCAATTCCTCAGTAATGTAACCACAGGCTTCAGCAATACAAACCAATGTTCAGTGCATTGTCCTGAGCAGTAGGTAACAACCGCTGTGTCTACATGTACAGCAAGTGCCATGTCACAGGATCTACACAACATATGCCAGCTGCTGTGGCATCGTATTTGTAATGTTTCACTAGGAAAGAGGTGTTTGATGATGTGCACATTACACACAAGTACCTAGGGAGCAGCAGCAAATCCTCATAGAAAAAGCGGCATGGCACAGTGCCTTAAAACTGCTTAATCATTAATAATACAAAGGAACAGCATCCTTCGAGACTCTTGTTGGCAGGGCAGTACACTTGTTTCTGAGCCCATGACTCAGCCATTCTCTTTTAAAAGAATTCCTTGTGTAAGTTTCATTCATTTTTGTTTCAGTTATAACCTGTCAGATGTTTTGCTTTGGAAACATGGACAACCTATATGTAGGTACACTTGGTATGTATATGTATTTTTGCACTCTACGTACTGAGCTGCTATTGCCTAACTGTGCTACAACGCATATAAGTTATGTATGCTTTATGAAAACTCACCATTCCTGTGTACGTAAAAAAAAAGGTTCACAACAGCACTGCGCTGCTGCGTTCCTCTGAGGAGCATGTCTCACGGTTCCAGCGCCTGTTCGTCCCCTGACTGCTCAGCTGGTGGCACTCCCCTGCAAAGCTCTTCCAATGTCCAGTCGCCCGAGTCCTAGGCAATGCTGTGGAGGAGCAGTGCACGCATAAATGATCTGCACTGCTCGGGGCTGTAGAGCATGGTTCGAACGCGCTGCAAGCAGCGAAACTTGTTCTTCAGCACTCCAATATGTCGCTCCACAAAACTGCGCATGGACCTGTGCTTCCCCACTGGCCTTTGGAGGTGCTGGCGTCAGGACCACCAAGCACTGGCATAAGCAACCATGGCTCGAGGGAGTATCCCGAGTTTTCTGTTAAAAGAAAATGATAGCCCAGGGTTCATACAGGTTTCAAAAAGGTAAATTCACACCTGCAAATAGGAATAATAAAAAATAGAGTACCACATATGGTCAAAAGCACTTCCTACCGTTTATATACAGAAAAAAAAAACGTATGATGGGACAATGTTACAGCTACACTGTTTCAAGCAAAGGCGTGTACAGCCTTCTGCATTAAAGGGGGTGGTTTAAATTGTGACCGCCCCCCGGCGCGCACGCCTACGGTTCCCCCACAAATATATATATATATATATCGCCAACTGAAAACTTGGGGTCAGCTATTGCGCGCGCAATAGTTGTGAGTACCTTCGTGTTCAAAATACTTCATGGTGTCTTCCTGGTTGTGTATCGATTTCTACTACGACTGCATCCCACATTCCTTAATACCTCCAAAATTCACTACCCGATTACGTATGCAGGCCAGAACAAAAACAATTTTGGGACGGCAAATGCACATGCACTAAAACACATGTTAATCATCGTTACCGTGCACTTGTCAGATTTCAACAAGCTCATAAAAAGTTACCCGCATGCCCTCTTTCAATCGCTACGCACGCCAGATTGGGCAGTAAACTGAACAATTGCTACGATGAGTGAGTACAAATGGCGACTGAGGTTTTAAGTGAAACATTCCAACGGTACTTACAACCATCACGTTGAGGGTGTAATAACCCTTCCTCGACAAGATGCTTGCTGTGTCCCCTATGCCGAGTCCTTGCGGCTTCCGAATAGCAACCAACGTGCCGTTGACGCACGCTAGCACGCCTGGGATGTTGCCGAGTAGCGCAAACGCCGCCTTCGCCTCATCCTCGGCAGCCACGGTGTCGGCGGAAAGTCCACCAACTTTCGCCGGGCGGCCCGGGCAGCGACGGATATGATGATGGCCTCCGTCACCTCGTAGGTGTTATCACGGCCGACTGCGCCATGCCTATATGCTCCTCGCGACCAACGCTACTCTGGAAGCTCCCTGTGGCAGAGAATCGCAGTGCACACACCTTCCTCGCTGTGGAAAGGCCACTGGCTCGGTTACACTGTAGCTCGGTGGCATCCAATGAAGGGGTCAAGTTCGTCGCAGAAGCTACGCACTGTTCGCTTGGACAGTCGAAAAGGCTGCTCTTCATAAGTCAACTCTCCAAATGCATCATCTACCTCGAGTCGTCATCTCTGCGCGTCTGCAGCAGCCGCACAGGCGACACGAAAAGGCACGCGAGAGAAAGGCAACGCCATTTTCTCAACAAACGAGGCAAACGGTCTCAAATTGTTACGTTTCAATCCAATCCAAGCCGTCCGGTAGCCGTTTAGATATCCGTTCGTGCGGATGGACGCTCTCGGCGTCCGTTCATTCGAGTTCGTCCATTAGCAGACGACACGGAATGATTGACAGCTTGCAAACGTCACCACTCACGTGACAATCAACGTCACGCATGTCGTCACGGCTCACATTGACCAATCGCGTGCACCTAAATGGACGGAACGCCTCCGTCCAAATTTTGGACGCGTACAAGATTGCGCCACTGGTTTCCATTTTTGACGGCTTTCGCCCATGACCGGGCCTCGGCACTTGGTGTCGATGTCGGCTGCTTTCCGGTTCCGCCGTGCGGTGGCGGTAGCGCCGACGACTCCTTCCTTAATCTTCCGGCGCGCGTACCTGGCTTGTCTGTCTTGGCGATATCCCGGCATGATGACTCACTGGGAGCCTGAAGCTGGCGCCGTGTCTTGGTTGCCTTTTATTGCGATAACAATTGTATGAACAGTCTCGGTTGGTTTTTGCCGTCCCCGTCGCCGCCGTCATGAACCGTATATGAATATATGGACATATTTTGCTGAAAACACACTGCCTAACACTTTATTGCAGGATCCCAAAAAATTTTGGAAAATTATTAACCCGAAGGATACTGCACGTATCACACTGACATCTCTTAATGATGAGCCAGTACCCGATAACAATTGTGCGAATGTCCTAAATGATGTGTTTTCAAGTTGCTTTTCTACTCCTTCGTTCGTTGAGTTTCCCACTTTTTGCGATCATAATTATTTGCCAATGTACCCGGTGGAGATTGAACCTGACGGTGTTGCTGAAATTATAAACAACCTGAAATTATTCTCAGCTGCCGGCGTCGATAATATCAGTTCCAAGTTCTTAAAAAGCACCAAACTATATTCATCAATCATTTTGACTAAAATATTTCAGCAGTCATTAAACAACGGCGAAGTGCCATCAGACTGGAAGATAGGGAAGGTGGTCCCAGTGCACAAATCTGGATCCAAGCACTCTCCTCATAACTACAGGCCCATATCGATTACCAGCGTACCCAGTAAGATATTAGAACACATCCTTTTCTCGCAAATTGTCACGTTTCTGGAATCTAACTCATTTTTTCACCGCGCACAACACGGATTTCGTAAGACATACTCCTGCGAAACGCAGCTTCTTTTGTTCACCCATAAGTTGCATGCCATTCTCGACCGCCGCTCCATTTCCGACTGCATATTTTTAGATTTCGCCAAAGCATTTGACAAGGTATGCCACCAGCTACTACTGCTAAAAACTCGCATGATCGGACTCGATACTAACGTAATAAAATGGCTCGAGTGTTTTCTAACCTCTCGTCAACAGTTCGTCACCGCCAACGACGTTAGTTCCCCCCTGCATCCTGTTATCTCCGGTGTGCCACAAGGTACTGTGCTTGGTCCCTTACTTTTTCTAATCTATATTAACGATCTGCCGAACTGCGTTTCTTCCTCCATCCAGCTATTTGCCGATGATTGTGTTCTTTTCCGCGAAATAACATCTGCTAATGATGCATGCGCTCTGCAGGCCGATATCAACAGCATCGACCTATGGTGCAAAAAATGGCACATGACTTTAAACGTAAAAAAATGTAAACTCATGCGCGTTTCCCGCTCATCCTCAACCTTAACTACGTATTATTTAGGTGGTAACGCTCTAGAAGCAGTCGACTCGTATAAGTACCTCGGCATTCACATCACTTCCACTCTTTCTTGGAATACGCACATCGATTACATCGTCAGCAAAGCTAATCGCATGCTCGGATACCTCAAACGCAACTTTCATTCAACCCCCACTAACACGAAGCTGGTTCTCTACAAAACTATCGTTCGCTCCCAGTTAGAATATGCATCGTCAATATGGGACCCAGGCGTCGAAATCCTTACAAATCAATTAGAAATGGTTCAGAACAGGTCAGCGCGCTTCATTTTATCAAACTTTCATCGCACCGCCAGTGTGTCCATCATGAAATCAAACTTAGGCCTACCACTACTAACCATCCGTCGCAAACTTGCACGACTCTGCCTGTTTCTCAAAATATTTTATCACGATACACTGCATGACGAATTGCTCCTGCCACCCACATACATATCATCGCGTCTTGACCACGGGCACAAAGTTGGCTTGATTTCGTGCAAAACAAAAGTATTCTCTGACTCATTTATACCACGTACATCTGTGGACTGGAACCACCTTCCTTCTTCAATTGTGAAAATCAGACAGCCATCATTGTTTCAATCATCAGTGTCCAATATTTTTCTGTGAACCGTAGTGTTTTAGCACCTGCACTTCAATGTACGATGTCTTCGCCGCATAAGTTATCTGGACAGTGTTCTCTTTGCTTTGACCACTTGTGTATTTCATATATTTTTGTGTGTGTACTGTATTACAGTGGCAAATCCCACTCCCCTCTGTAATGTTTTACCTTGAGGGTATCAATAAAATAAAAAAAAATAAATAAAATATATATATATATATATATATATATATATATATATATATATATATATATATATATATATATATATATATATATATATATATATATATATATATGAGCAACTGCTTTTATTGCACTCGAGCCTCGATCTATGGCGACCAAGATGGAGAGCAAGCCAAGCAGCTGATGATGATCCATGTAGATGGGGGAAAATGTACAAGTGATGATAACTTGCTGTGATGAAGAAGAGCCAGTCGTATGTTGAGCTCACACTAATTCCCTCCCGCGGTGCAAGCGGCCGCCTGGCCGCGCTGAGGAATTAGAAAACTCGCCGAATATATGGTTTCAAGCGAGTAACGTGCATGATTTCTGTCCCTCGGCAGCGGTGGTCAGACGGGGGCGTAAGGGGCGAGACGCGGTAATTCACCGGTGTCTGTTCAATGACTGTGTATGGTCTAATAAAACGACTGGTTAATTTTTCACATAAGCCTGTAGTGCGCACGGGAGTCCGAAGAAGCACCTCATCGCCACGAGAAAAAGTCACAGCACAGTGACCAGAGTCGTAGCGGGACTTCCGTACCTCCTGGGAAATGTCGGTGTTAATACGGCGTCGCCGCGCCTATATATATATATATATATATATATATATATATATATATATATATATATAAATGTCCCAAACAAAAATAATTTGGATAAATGCTTCCGACGCCCGGACCCGAACAAGGAACTTCTCACTCCACAGCGCGTGGCGCTAGCCATTACGTCACAAAGAGCAGGCGCTTCAAGGAGCCAACGGCGAGCCATATATATACGCCCTTTACTGCTGGCAGGACCCAGAGACGACAGGTACTTATAGCGTTTCTTCATTACGAGCGAGATGGCGCGAGGAGCGCAACGGGCAGCCACCTTTGCAACCGGAGCGCTGTTCAAACTAAGTTTATCCATTGTGACAGCTTATTCGCGCTCGTTCGGTGTATATCAGTACATCCGTTTCGTGCGTGCTTCACTTGATAGTTCGCGCTCATCTTCTGTTGGTTCATTTAGCGGCCTCCCCTAGCTTTGTATGTGTAGCTTTGTGACACACAACGTATAAAGCCCTTCGTACCAGCACGCGCTGCCCCTGGGAGGCGCTCACTTAGCAAGTGCATGTATGCTACAATTAATATTGCTCCTGAAGCTGCGAGCCTCACTTCGTATAGCATTTCAGTTTCTTGCCATCGCATTCATTGCTTCGACCTTGCGGCGAAACTGACTTTTTTTTTATTTTCCGCCCTACTGGGCGGCCGTCTTGGAATTACTGTACTTGGCCGTACATGCACGTGAATTTCCGGCATGTGCTCTGCCACACACACAGAACACACGGGTACACATTCATGAGGGGCCCGCTCCCCCTCCTCCACAAGCGGAACGTGCTGTGCGGAAAGGCCACACGTGTCCAGACTTGGGATGGGACAAGTGTCCTTTCGATGGCCGATGACACCGCACTTGTCGCAGGCCGGGATCGTGCGTAGTTAAGGTTAGACAGGGATTAGTATTGTACCATATTGAACAAAACCGGCTTGTCCTTGCAGGCAAAGGTTACGCGCGCCTTGTTCGATGTGTCAAATTTACTCACTTCAACTATGGTGCCCGATATCCAGCGTACGCTCTTACGGAACGTCTCCGTCATGTCCGTATTGCTGACTAGGATGACTCCGTGGCAGAGGTTGCCTCCATCTTGTCGCAAGTACCCGTGTAGGAGGGCTTGCCCCCGCTCGCTGTTTACCGCAAAGTCTCCGATGACGTTGTCTGCCCTATCGGGATGCGGTGTGCGCATGACGATCAAATTTTGCTCTCTAGAGGGAACAGTCAAAGACTGGGCATGCTCGAGCCCGAGGTACGCCTTGAACGCCGTTCCGTGGAAGCTTCATGCAAGGACATGCTCTCACGTGGCTTTACGACTATTGCATAGTCGTATGGATTCGGTTTTTGGAACGGGCGAGGCTTCCATTTGGTGAGAACCTTGCTGTTGCTTCCCGCAGCGCGCAAGGCGGGAGGCTCCGTCTTGTCGGTCAGCGTGCCGGACGCCGAGTCGGCGGTAGACGCCTACTTCATGCAAGCAGAGTTCAACAACGTCGTTGAGAGCTTGACTCCGAAATATCAGTAAAGAAGCAGAATTTAGCTTTTAGGAAGACGTAATTGCCTCCCACGCCATGGCATGTGGATCGTATCCACGCTGCCATGTTGATGCCATGTTGCCTCGGAAAGCCGGTCTCACAGAGCAAGGCGTCGGCGTCGACCACGTGGTCGGATGATAATAAGCCGTAACGTTGTTAAAAATAAGCCCATCTGGATATACTGGTATCCACGTGTTGCCTCTGAGTTGGCGAATCGGTTGCAGCTGGTCTTGACGGGATACAGTGAAGTGGCCCGTGGAATGGGAGCAGACGGCCTGGCGAAACGGTCTGGCGGCCGTTTCGTCAACTCCATATGTACGAAACTCGGTATAGCGAGACAACAATGGAGATCAATTTGACGGTCCTGATGCGTGCTTCGCATTCCCTTCATTCCCACTGCACGTGGGATCTGCTATATTTTCTTTTATGTTGAAGATGATTCAATTGTAATTTAGAAAGGTTGCTTTGTAATCGAATTTCGTTTTTTTTTGCTCTTTCTAGCTTTCTGGTTTCTGCTGTCAGTTCCACGTTTTCCTCACCCTGAAAACAATGATGGCATGGCGTCGCTCGGTTCAAGCAGGTTCGCGTCGCAGCGCGTAAGCGAGTATGAGCGAGTGTACGTCGGCTGGTGTTAATTCATCGTAGAAAGTGAAGCGAAGACACTGGTGTGTTGCAAGATATCACGGATACAATTTCGAGGAAAGGAGTTGTGCTGCGTGTAAGCGATGCTACCAGCGCAAGTTGGCCCCACGCCTCGATAACCACTTCGGTACCGCCCTGACCCGCCCGTCTTGAGCAAGTCTGCGAACTTGAAAGCAATGCTGCTATTAGGAACAGTACGTAAAAGAAATCGCTCATTTCATTTTCTTTATTGGATATGCATAGTTGGTATTTTGGGTAGTTTATTGCCGCTGATACGGTCATTCAGAATGTGAATCTCGTGAAAATGAACGCCGCACATTGCGTGCGACAGCGTACGCGTCCGTTGCTGGAAGTGTTTTTGGCGCTTCGCAATCAGAGCGTTTCACTTTGCTCAAAAAAATCCACGCATATCCATGGAGTGAATGATGATGAGTATATATATATATATATATATATATATATATATATATATATATATTGTAAAGAAGAACGAGACAGACACAGCGCCTTAGCTGCAGGCCTGCTGTTCTAATCTGACTTCCTCTTTCTGTGCTTCTCCCGCACGCTTTTTCAAGCGCGAGCGTCGAGCCCCAGTGCAGCTTTTCGCCATTACACTCGGTCACGACTGCGAGTGTCGGTAACGACCGAAACCGCGTCTGGCGGGCGGCACTGGCTATGTCACTGTGGTCCATCTTGGCTACACAATGATTTCTCCTGTCGAGGTGTCACTCAGTTAAGTCTGTGGTGGGCGAAACTGGCTACAGCGTTGCGGCCGCTGTTGCACGCGTTGCGAGCATGGTCTGCCAAATATGTCCGGCGGGCGGCATTGGCTGTGCCTCGCTGGTCGATCCTGCGTCCGCGGCGAGTTCGGGCGAAACTTCGCCAGTGGCGTACCAGGAAGCCGAAAATGTCTGTGTCGTGGTCGCAGCGGGCAAACGTTTCGTTGCAGCTTGTGACCGGGAGGACTTGAGCCCTGTACAACCATCTGTCGGACTAGCCGGTTACACTGACCATGATCATTTGCCTTTGTCAACGCCAGCGAAGAGCCTGAAACAACGGACCTTGATGATAACCCTTTTGACGGAATGGCGTCGACGTCCCGGGGTGTGTGGGCGACGTTCAAGCCAGGGGTAGACTTTGGCTGTAGTGACGGATCTTTGATAAAAGTGGCCTCATCCGCGGTATAGACATTGCCACTTTCTGGAGTGGCGCAGCAGGGCGAATTGGGAACTTCAGCCCACTCGGCCAATGACTGCCTTAACGGCCGGGGACATGACTGCGAGTTGTTTTGATATGTTTCCTGGAAGGCATCATCTCTACACAGGTCAGAGGCAGGTTCCCTGGCAAACAACAACGCTTCGTGTTGCGCACGGTGTTCAGGGGGCGCAATGGAAGTCGTTATGGATGGCTGGTCCTCGGCATCTGACTCACATGTCAGCTGGGCAGGATCACTGGAGAAAACGTCGTCCGAGTGATGTGGTTGGAATTCGGTCCCTTCTTTTGAAATCTGTGTAGACAAACACAGCTTGAGACCGATCATCATGTCAGGGCAGGCCGTGATGCTCTCTGCCGATGAGCTGCAGTTCGAAGCTGCAGCCTCGAGGCAGTGCTCCTCCTGAGCTGCTTCCTCAGAAGTGTACCGGTCGGATTCGCTGGTGACAGGGTTATGGAGGCGAATCCGTCCGAAAACGGCGATCAGCCTGGCGCTCCATTCCTGCCAGGAGTGTTGGCTGACGCCCTCGTACCGGTGCCATGCTGCGGCCGCATCACCAATGTTGTTGATGGCCACGAGCAGCTTGTACTCGTCCGGCCAGGCATACCGGGCACCGAGTACGTTCACGTCTTCGATCCACTGATCAGCATCATCTTGGAATCCTCGGAACGTCGGTATTTTCCAAGCGGCCGGTGGAAGCAACGGAGCAGGAGAGGACGCCATGGAGGAGGGTGTTTCTAAAGGTAGGCTGATTACTCGCAAGAACTCCACGGCACTCTCGGGGGAGCCGCTAAGTGTTCCGGCGGAGAGCGCAGGGTCCGCGTTAATTAACGTGAAGAGCGTGTCATGCATTTGCGCGATGGAACTCACGTGCTCTGCTGCATTGCCGGGTGAGCCGCCTAGAGCACCAGGCGTGGTGTCCGGAGACAATACGGTGGCCCCGGTGATCCCGCTGGCGGCATCCGCGGCGAAGCGAGGGTGGGCAGCAGATTCGTCGACGTGGTGGGCTGGTCGGATACCGGACCAGTCCAGGGCGCCGTCCTCAGATGGTGCACTCGTGGCTTCGGACGGCAGTCTCCCGGCGAGTACCATCAGCAGCCAAGTCGAGTTCACAGCTGCGTTCCGCTTATGATTTGCGGCTGGGTCGTGGACAGAGACGGCTCCGTGTTGGTCGGCTGCGCTATTGTAAAGAAGAACGAGACAGACACAGCGCCTTAGCTGCAGGCCGGCTGTTCTAATCTGACTTCCTCTTTCTCTGCTTCTCCCGCACGCTTTTTCAAGCGCGAGCGTCCGAGCCCCAGTGCAGCTTTTCGCCATTACAATATATATATATATATATATATATATATATATATATATATATATATATATATATATATATATATATATAAGAGGAACTTCAGTGGGGCCGGCACGTATAGGAAGCGGGTACACGTACGAAAAAGCAATACCTTTACGTTCGGCATAAAATATTGCTTTTTCGTGCGTGTACCCGCTTTTCTTATATATATATATATATATATATATATATATATATATATATATATATATATATATATATATATATATATATATATATATATATATATATATATATAAACACTTCGAAGCGGAGGACGTGCGAAACGAAAACTTTTTATTTTTCCAACGTTTCAGCCGGGGACCGGCCTTCATCAGGGAAAACAGAATACATAAATGCGCTCTTCTTTAAGTACACAATGATATAAGGGGCCCCTAACACGTACTCTATCACTATCACACAGTAATCAATGTAGTAGGGCAAATCATGCACGGTGCGAACAGGTCACTGCAAAAGCGCGTAGTCACGTCTGATGCATTATCACTATCACACAGTAATCAATAGGGCAAATCATGCACGGTGCGCACAGGTCTGCTGGATCCAAGGACACCTCCTTCTTCATATATATATATATATATATATATATATATATATATATATATATATATATATATATATATATATATATATATATATATATATGGGTGGCTGGTGAACGGTTCTCCAGCGCGAGCAGCCGGTATTTTTCAATCAAGAAGCTCGCCGGAAGACGCCGCTGCCTGCGTCAACGTTGTCTCTCGCGGGTGAGGGCGCGTTCTCCTTCTTTGCGAGCTGGCAGAGCATTCATCGAATGGCTGCCGCGGTGGTGTAGTTGTTACGGTACTCGGCTGCCACCCAAAATACGCGGGTTCGATCCCGGCCGCGGCGGTCGCATTTACGATGGAGGCGAAAATGCCAGAGGCCCGTGTACTGTGCGTTGTCAGTGCACGTTAAAGAACCCCAGGTGGTCTAAATTTCCGGAGCCCTCCACTACGGCCTTTCTCTCCTCTCTATCTCTTTCACTCCCTTTCCCCCACCCTCACGGACGCTTAGCCGTGCTCCCTACATGGGCTGCAGAAATTAGCGTCCTTTCCTAACCGAACCACAATCATCATCATCATCATCATAATCGAAGAAAGAGCGTTTCTATAGTCAACGGGCGCCTTTCGCTCTCTCACTTTTTCACAAGACAGCAGATGGAATAGTGAGAGAGCTCGCGCGCCGGGAGGCACGCACCGAGGGCGAGCGCAAGCGTGGCTACGACGCGACAACGAAACAGCGAGCGCCGCAGCGCCATCTATTGATCAATTCACGTACTAGCTAAGCAGACCGCAGAGCCATCTCGTGATCATTCTGAGATCATTCAAGAGCGAGCGCATTCAAGAGCGAGCCCGAGACCTAGCGGTCTCGTGCGTCATGCGCTCCCAACTACGCATTCCCATACATCTGAATGAAGCGAGCACCGAAGCGCCATCGTGCCATCTAGTGAGGACTTGACGAACTAGATGAGGTGGCTACGAGGGACAACAGACGATGGAACGACCCACGGCGTAAGGAGCTTCGCCCCTAAAACTGCGTTATTGGCAACGGCCAGTCAAGGTGGGCGTCTCTCTCGCTTGTACTAGGAAACTCGAAATGCGCACATCTGTGGGACGGTGGCAAACACATTCAGCTACCCGTCGGCGGCGACGCGTTCCCTGCCAAACTCACAGGAGAGCCTCTTGAAAGTTACTGAAGTTATAGGGTCACAGATATGAGAATAACCACTTTGTATGCAACGGAATTGATGAAATGGCTTAACCCAAGCAAAATTGGCCGACCATCGCCTTTTGGCCAGTGTTGGTCCTCGCTCGGCTACAGGTTCTGTGCCGACTCAGTTGCCGTAAGTGTTCGGGTAGTACACGGGCGGGCATGGGCTGCCGACCACATCGGCGCTAGCTTGGCCGTCGACGGCGGCATGAGGTAGCTGGAGACTGTAGCGCCGAGCGCGCGCTTTTGTGCTGGCCAGAGGGCTCGTTTGTGCGTCGGCCAAACGTGCTTGACCGAGTGCGGTGGTGGAGTGCCTTTTGTTTCCATTTCACAGCCATCGGAGTTCTTCTTTTCGCCTTGCCTGCAGAGGGGAAGGGCGCCGGCATGCGATCACATTTTGGATCGAGTAGCAGCAGCCTCTCAGCTACGAAATTCTTGAGATAACCTCCAGAGTAACATAGACCACAGGATTGACTATCTTAGTTTCTTTACATAGATCACACGAATGGCAATCATTGGTTCCTTAAACAAACACTCAACAAGTACTGAGCCCTAAAGATTCCACTAGAATATTGTAGCACCGAGCACTGCTTATCGCAAGCAAAGTAATGTCGGTGCGAAGCACGCCAGAAACAATACGCCAGGTCTATCACCCTAAGAATGCTTCGGCGCGAACTATTTTAGAAACAGGCAGCCTCCTTCATTTGGGGATCTCTAGTGACCCTCAGCCATTACTGATAAATACGCCCTTTGTCCTGTTTTTCCCTACTGGAGGGTGCAAGTACCGACGAGTTGAAGAAGAGAACAAAACACGACCGCCGTTGCTCAGTAGGTGAATTCTTCGTATGAGCTGAGGCGGTCGTGCACAGGTACAATTTAGACTATGACGAAGTCTTGCATTGGTAAAAAAACACTACCGCAAATGCATTTTTTCATTATCATTATATTGTACCAACCCCTCAAACGACTAGAAACCTGTAGCGACTACGAATTCAAAGCACAGTAACCGTCTCGGACTGGGGTCCAAAACAACAACAAGCAGTCGGCTTCATCCCCGGCGTCACTCATAATGCGCGCGGTTCCACAGAGACACGGAGAGCAGGAGGAGCCGTGCTTTTTTCTTCCTTTTTTTTTTTAGTAGTAACCCCACTACTCACCCCACCCCGCTGCGTCAAACCACAAATCTTCGCCCCTCGTTCGCACTGATACACGGCTTCGCTCTGTGTCGTTTCCGGTCGTTTCGCGCACGGCGTTTTTTTTTTTACCCTTGTGTGTGCGTGCGTGTGTGTGGGCGTGTGCGTGTCCTTCGGAAGCTGCTGGGGACGGGCGATTTGTGGAAAAGTCTTCATTCTAGTCTTGCGAGCGCCTCGTGTTGTGTCTTCTGAGGGCTCCTGGCAAGAAGCTGCAAGCGCGGTGCACACACTCGCAAAGTGGTTTTGAAGAGGAAAACGCTAACTCTGCAACCCTTGAAGAGAGGAAGGCTCGACGACACCCCATAGTGCGGTCTGCGACAACTTCGACCACCTGGACGTTGACGTCGCACACTCGAGGATGTGTAGCGTATCGCCTCGATCGAACGTTCCTCTTTATGCACTCGCTTGGCTTGCCGTTAGACTTGAGGATCTCCAAAGTTTTTCTAGGTAAGTAGGATGTTCCCCGTCATGTTTATTCTTTCGCACGTATTTTTGTCACAGCGTGCATCACCGCCTTTACGGCGCGTGTCAGTTACACTCATGTGTGGTGATGGAAAAATGTAAGGTGAGCGTCGCTGGTGCCGCGTAACAGCACTGAAGCCACAAGTGTCGGCCCAACGCGTGATCTCCTCGTGAGAACACCTGTTCGTTGTAATGCGGCGATGTTACGGCAGCGCAGACGCACAAATTTACTAAGGCTCTCAGAGGTCATGTAACACGACCTAATTACCGAAAAAAAGGAATCGCAAGGACCAACTCTCTAGTTAAGACTGTGTGTGAATTCGCTTCCTCCGTAAGCGCATGTCTTCAGGCTCCTTTTGTTGCTTATGCTAATGCGTATCGCATTCTTGCTCCACCACTTGCAATAAACGAACATCCATTATTTTACTCTGTTCACATAATTATTTCCATTTGTTTGATGGTAAGTGATTACGAAACCAAAAAAAAAAAGGAGGACCATTACTTTTTCTTACATTTCGTGCCGTTGCACTTTGATACGGGCAGGACGGCGTGTGTTGTTTGTTTTCTTCTCTTAAATCTTATTTTGTGGCTATTGAGGAAGTTTCATCATCATCATCATCAGCAGCAGCAGCAGCAGAAGCAGCAGCAGCCTGTTTAGGTCGATTGCAGGACGAAGGCCTCTCCCAACGATTTCCAATCCACCCTATCCTGAGCGAGTTGGTTCCACTTTATGCCCGCAAACTTATTAATTTCATCGCTCCATCTAACATTTTGCCTGCCTCTGTTACGTTTTCCCTCTCTTGGTATCCGTTCCGTCGCTCTTACTGTCCATCTGTTATCTTTCCTCCTCATGACATGTCCTGCCCAGGTCCACTTCGTTCTTTTAATTGATATAATAATATCGGCTACTCAGGAGTTTCTTCTGGTTTCCGTCTGTTACTATATTTGAACGCGCTGTGCGGTCTAGCTTAAACCGAAATTTGAAGGTAGCATAGCTGTTCCCACATTTTTCTCTCTTTTTTTTTTTTTGTTCTCAAGGAATTGTAAACGTTTCGGAAATTGCGAAAACCGCTTATGCAGCAATCTTGAAAAGTTATGAAGCGTAGTAAATATTGCCCGTGCTTATTTTTGCTGCATCTACTTGCAAAAATAAAAGCTAGATTTGTTGCGCCAACGGGGGGCGCATTTCGGCGATACCAGCTTGACGAACCGCAAGAAAGAAATAAACGAATTCATTTCGGATTCTGATTCAAGCACGTTCCATTTCGCTCCGGCTAAATTCCGGTTCGCATAAATAAAAATCTATGACGGTCCGTGAACCTGTTCTCAACAATGAACCAGCTCACGAACCATTTCGGCAAGGTAAAATCAGCACGTTCTACACTTCTGGCTTAATTATGCTAACTCACACACTCCTGACAGCACTGCTCAAACGCCTACACAGCCTGCACTCATAAGTTTCCCACTACTCGTGTTTTGATGTCTTCACTTAATGTTTTTAATCATTTGGTGTGGAGAGCTAATGGGCCAACCGTATGCTTTATAAGGATGCGGGAGAAAGTGACCGTCTGCAGATTGGAAACAGACATCCGTGTATTTATATAAAATAATTTCAGTGGATATAGCTACAACTGATATGCCCAAGAACGAGACCCTGAATAGGTCGAAAAAGAAGTACAAGCGCTCAGTACACAAATATTTTAGACAATTGCTTAGTCCGAAAAATCCTTGTGGCCTCCAGCCGATTCTACGTCCACCGCTCGATGTCGAATTTGCCCTGTCGTACGCGAGATGGTTCTATTTTATGGCTGCGCGCACTTCCTTATTTCATCAACGCTCACAAACAGGCAACGCGGAATGTACTAACAGAGTACAATAACTGCTTCGTAATTCCCAACTCAACCTAATAAATCGGAACAGACTATAATACTTTGAAACGAGTGTCAAAATGATGGTCGCAAACAGTCGAGATTGTCAACATACTTCCTCTAGGCCTGCAAAGCGCAGCCCAAGGGACCGTCGGCGCCAGTACCCGGAGCGTGGGAGAGGAGACTCGCTCCTTTCCAGCCGCTTCGTGGCCAGCTTGTGGAAGAAATTCGATATCCGCTTCGGCACGGCGAGCGCGGTGCGCATTCATCACGGTGTGCGTGCAAGAGGGAACTCCTTCGTTTCGGCGGCTGCGTTTGTTCGCCTTCACTGACACTTTCGAGCAAGAGAGCCCGGACCCCGCTGCCACACGTGCTAACGATTCGCATACCATGCTTATCTTTGGAGGCATAGTCGACTCCGTGACCTTGTGGCGGCGGGGTCCGTCCAAGAAGTAACACGGTCTTTCGAACACACGGCCTCCGGTTCGGGAAAGCAGAGGGGGCGCTTGCCCCCTCAAGCCGAACCATCATCCACAGAACTGTTATTATTATTATATGGCTCTTTTTTTGCTTATTCTGTTATTCATTGTGTTTGCTGCATGAAAAAGTGCTTGCCATGCGCCTTTATCATGTGGGTAGTCGTGCCGTTCTCATATCCTCGTCAGAAAACTGCCTGTATTCGTATCTTGAACATGTTTTTACGCTTTTTGTTCACATGTATTTTCGTTGCAGTTTCCGAAGGAGCAGCTTCCCGGAGGCGTCGACTACCGTATGCAAGATCGCTAAAACGTGGCTCATTGGTGCATATTACAGGGACGGATGGCCGCAACAGAAGACGTCTATGGTTGAAAGCCGTTCGTTATGATTGATGTCGTGCAAAAATAAATATATTGATGAAAAAAATTGTTTCCGCTTGGTTTTAACAGGTCGATGCCGCTGAACGTGTTTCTTAGAGCAGCAGCAGCATTTACCAGGTTTATGGTCGCGATGTGTGCAGCAAGTACAAGTGGGCCCTTTTATTTATTTTTGACAGCGCAATTAAAATTGCTTGTTGGAAGAACATTTTAATTATTTTTGTTCTCATCATTTGAAGCATTAATAAGCAAAATATTTTTCTAGTCCCTGGCGTTTGCTTCAAGCGCTGTGTGAATTTGAGTCGCAGCGGATAAACTATTCCTTATTTCAATAAATAGCTCAAAATAATATAGGTTTATATGAATTTAATTTACCATATTTAGCGGTGAATAATCCCAGAAGCGCAGTGGCCGTGCTCCTGCCACCGTCGGCAAGTGCTCGGGCCGCGCGTGTGGCCCGAGGCTGGCCCTTACAAGGACAGCAGGAAACCATGACGTCGGCTCGAAACCGTTGGCCGACCAACTGCCGACGGTCGGCAAACAGCCCGGCCACTTGCAAAAAACGAGATCGGGCCCAACTATCTTGCCGACGTCGGGCCGGCTAGTTTTTGAACGGCCACTGACGTCGGCCCTAACTACTGCCGAGTTCATTTTTTCGCTCGGGTTGCCTGCATGTGAGGTGTATAATTATGCAGCCTCTGTGCGAGTCCCTGAAAATTTAAGAAATAAAAATGCTTGTTCAAACAAAACGAAGTCTTCAGCGTTCCTATGGTTCTCCCAGTACACGATCTTCCAAATAAAGAGAAGAAAAGGCGTTACAAATCGTTGTGCACTAGGTGCGCGTTTGCATGCATATTTGAGTGAGTGGCAGGCATATCAGCGTATAGTACATTGGTTTTACTTCGAGTTAAAGTTACAAATAACCAACCAGTTATAGTTCTTACATACCGCTATAAAACTGTTCATATGAGCCGGAGGGTGGGTGGTGGCAACTTGAAAAACGCATGATGAATGCACTCGCAAAACCGAAATCAATATCTCGCGCGAACGAACTACTTGGTGTATCAACACATGTGCAGAAGCTCCGCCCACGTAGCCTTGGCTGTGCTGCCACAGAAAGTTGTCACCAGGTGTAGAGGGCTCTGGCGTCCTACCGGAACGCATCACCCGAGGGTGGACCACGGAGAGATTCTGACATAGACGTTGCCGCTCTCTCAGGAATCAACAGGAGGTGTCCACACTTTCTGGTTAACGAAGGTGAAAGTTGCGTCTCAGACTCGGCCGTTTTCTGCTTCTGAATAACGATTCAGAATGAGTTCGTACTTAGGACGATGATTTATTGGAACTAACACTTATGCAGCGAGGTTAGCTGACGAATAGTGTGCATGGTGTCTACGGTAACCTACCTTGTCGCTGTGCTAGTACATGTGACAGGCTCATGTAATCCCGAGAGATTTGTCTGCATTGCTCGTCCCGGTTTGGTAATTACATTGTTAACGTTATTCGCTGTCCATAGGCGCTCCTTTCCCTATCGGATCGCTTGCTTTACTTCTTATTCTGGCATTCATGTTGTGTTATCATTCCACTCAAGCAATTCATTATTTCCCTTCGTAATGCTTTTATGACGATGCCTCGTAGAGATTGCCTCGTAGAGTTTTCTAGAAAATAACTACTCCTTTATAATCTAGTTAATGGTTTGCTTTTCATCGAACCTAGTTACGTTGGAGTCTTGATAGTATTACTTCCTGTGAGTAACCAGTGTGCTTGCGAAAGGGTAATGTTCTGCACTTCTGAACGCTTCTCAAGCTGTTTGTGTTCGATGCCGGACTGCCTGAATTCGGAAAAGCAGTCACAGTGCAGTCTATGAACTTTTTATATTTTCATAACCTCTGTCACTACCTCTCCACATGTATGCTATTTCGAGCTATGTACGACTTTTTCCTTTCCCGTTGGTAGGTAACCCATACAGGCTCCTCAGAGACACGTCTGTTTATCTTATCATTGGACACTTCATTGCTCGCCTATTAATGCGTCTATGTACACCGCCGCCTTTTCTTGACCCCTTAAGTCTTCTGCGACCTTCTCATACGTGGCTTTCCCTTAACAACAGGCGCCTGCTCTCTACCTCAAGGTTCTGTGTTTAAAAGTGGTTTGTGGTTTATCTCACAAATTCATCATGTTTACGTGAAAATTCCCGAACTCGTCAGCGTTGTGACAGGCACGTTTTTTTATTGTCTTGGTCGGCACCCAGTAATATTACACAGTCATCAGAATGACAACACGGGGGAAGATACGAGGATATCCCACTGGACATGAGTTACGTCCCGAGCGCAGTGCCCACTTACAACTCTGTTGAGAGGCGGCAGTTTCCGCTATTTGCAAGAAAGAAAGGCACGTTTATCAACAGAGTTAACAAGTCGGCAATATAAAGCGAGAGAAAAGCCGAAATTGCTTTATTTAACGTTGTGCGCACATAGGCCCGGTGCGACCTTCAATTTAGCGTTCGCGAGGGACAGCGTTGGAATGTGAATGGACGCCCTCTGAGCACGCTTGCGCTCTCTTACATAACGTCAGAAAGCTGCGAGTTATTCTGACCTTCTGGCACAGTCTAACGATGTTGACGTTTAAAGCCATTATCATTAATTCACTGTCTCGAGACGCCCGCTTGATGACGCGATTTACTTTGGCAACCCAGCTTTACTCTGGATCTGCGCCAAGTGTCCGCGTCAGAAGCTCGGTCAATGTTGAGGATAACCTAGAAGCGTGCGTAGAATGCGTAAGAATGCTTAAAAAAAGTCCAGTCGCAAAAGCACCTCGTTCATGCAAAGATCACTAGAAAAATGGGACAAAGTTACAATGAAGGGGGGTAACAAGTTGATGTAGATAGATGTGGGCCTTGCAGCCTGTGGCTCACACCCACAATGTGCCCCACGAGATTGAATAACTCCTCTCAAAATAGCTAAGGTCGAAAAAAATGCCCACTCTTTCTTTCTTATTTAATGGAAGTAGCCTTCACCTGGGCAACTGGCGGCAGTGCTTCACCGGGCACATACGCAAGCTGTCGGCGTCAGGGTTTTTGTTTTTTGGTGAAATATACGCTAAATTGGTGTAGATATTAGTCATATTGTATTGGTTCATAAGAAGTCTCTACCTTCCAATGAGTCTTGAGGGATGCCTTCAAAGGGTCCTGTAAAATTTCATGAACAGCCAGAAAACGGTGCTGATCAGTCATGGAGGCTCGTGTGAACTTGTGAGCCGAACGTTATTTCAGTGCATGCACCAGGGAATTCGCAACACGGTTACAAACGCAGCTGGAAAGCGCTCGCTCTTCTTTCAACATATGACGTCACATGAGCACGGGGTACGCTTGTTGAGGCAGAAAAAGCATTGGCTGATTTTATGACTATGGAAAGACCCTCTGCTATGCTATCTTTGTTTGTTTTTGCCATGTCTCCAACCGCTAACACGCACTTCACGGGAAGCTTCAAGGACGCGCAGGCCGCCCCCCCCCCCCCCCCCCCGTCTCCCCCTCTCGCTTTTGGCGGACTCCTTTCTTCGCCTGCTTCTTGCGCCTCTCTCCCCAGTCTGGTTCCGACGACGACAGTCGAACGTGTGCGCTCGGACAATACAGACCGCTCGCGCTGGCTGGAAAAAGGTGCTTACGGCTCAAGTAATAAACAAGTTTTTCTTCCCACGTATGCCTGTTATTCCGGCTACCGTGGACATAACAGTGGCGACGAGGTAGTGGAATCGAAGCTCGCGTTTATCTTCACCGGTGCTACGCAATGGCAACGCACGCATCAGTCCGAATACCGGAGTTCAATGGCTCATCCTGGACATCGTGGTTCGGACGCCTCCAGTTCTACTTCGAGGCCAACAGCATCTCAGACTCCAGCAAGAAGAGGGCACACCTGCTGACGCTTTGCGGTGAGCAGACGTACGACACCGTCTGCGCATTGGTTCAGCCAAGCAACCCGGCTGAAGTGGCCTACGACGACATCGTTGCGGCACTTCAGAAACACTACGACCCCAGGCCGTCCGAGGTATTCAGCCGAACGCGCTTCCAACGACGAAACCAGTTGGAGGGTGAGACGGTAAGCGCCTTCGTCGCGGCGCTAAAGACTCTGGCCGCCGACTGCAACTTCGGGACGCTGCGCCCAATGCAGGCAGATGCAGCAGCCACCGGACAGCAGACGACAACAACACCACCTCCCAACGCAACGATGTTACCCTTGGACATTATGTTGCGCGACAGGTTTGTGTGTGGACTACGGGACGACCTCTTGCAACAAAGACTCTTTGCCGAGAGTGACCTAACGTTCACGAAAGCCTACGATATCGCTGTTCGAGCGGAAAGCGCTAGCCAACAGCAGCGAGACATGCGAGGGACCACCGAGCCGGTTCACCACGCAGCGGCTCACAGAGGTCATCACAACCAGGCAAGTGCAGGAAAGTCGGCTAAACCACAACGATGCTGGCGTTGCGATGAGCAACACAACCCCCAGACATGCAAATTCCAAGCAGCTATATGCAATTTCTGCAACAAACGCGGTCACATTGAGAAGGCCTGCATATCAAAGAAGAAACTCGCGAAGGGGCCACCCCAACGACACAAAAGCGGGAACTCCCCAAGGTCGATAACTCAAGTTGAGACGCAGCACAGCCTACCGGCACCAACATTGTTGTATGACTTGCACAACGTCAACCTCGGCACGCGACCAAAGATAATGGTCACCCTTGTTGTGAACCGCCAGCCCATAGAGTTTGAGGTTGACTCGGGAGCAGCCTGCACGCTCATCAGCGAGGAGACGTACCGCAACCGATGGCCACTGAATGCTCCACATTTATTCGATGAACACACGCACCTGAGAACATGGTCAGGACAAGACCTGCCAACTCTAGGCAGTGCCAACGTAGAAGTTGCATACAACGGCACGGTGACCCAACTGCCTATCGTAATTGTGAAGGGCACTGGATCTAGCCTCTTAGGCAGAAACTGGTTCCACGCTCTCAACATCGCGATCTGTGGCATCAACCAGGCAGCCGAAGGAAGCTCAACTGAGCGACAAAAACTCGTCGAGCAGCTGCAGAAGAAGTACGGGACGGTCTTTTCTGACGAAATTTCTGGACACAACGGGCCACCCGTTGACTTAGAGCTTCACCCAGAGGCCCGTCCGAAGTTTCTAAAGGCCAGATCGATACCGTTTGCCTTGCAACCTGCCTACGAGAAGGAGCTCGACAAGCTGGAACGACAGGGTATTATTGCGCCAACACAGCGTTCAAACTGGGCCACACCTCTGGTTGCAGTGAGGAAGAAAGACGGAAGCCTACGTCTCTGTGGGGACTACCGGTTCACCGTGAACTTGGCGACAAAATCGTCTTCATATCCCCTGCCAACACCACAGGAAGTTTTCAGCACGCTACGAGGAGGGAAGCTATTCAGCACCCTGGACCTCACGCAGGCATATCAACAGCTGAAGGTGAGCGACAAAACTTCTGAGGTGCTCACGCTTAATACAACACGAGGACTGTACAGGGTAAGGAGACTTCCATTCGGGGTAGCGGCAGCCCGCAGCCATATTTCAAAGGTACATGGAATCGCAGCTTCAAGGAATTCCTGGCGTGTGCGTCTACTTAGACGACGTAATCATCAGTGGCGCAACCAGCGAGGAACATGCTACTCGCCTAGAACTGGTACTGAAACGGATAGCAAGTGCAAACCTACGCTTGAGCATCGATAAGTGCTGCTTCGCGGTTCCTGAAGTGAAATTCTTGGGTCATCTGATCGATGCCGAAGGCATTCACCCCACCAGAGACAAGGTACGCGCCATCACGGAGGCACGCGCGCCAACCAGCAAACAAGAGCTCCAATCATTCCTGGGTCTCCTAACGTTCTATGACCGTTTCCTAGAACACCGAGCAACGGTGGCCAACGACCTCTACAACCTGTTGAAAAACGACGTCCCCTGGACTTGGTCGCCACGCCATCAGGAAGCATTTGATGCCCTTAAAGAGCTGCTCCGTGCAAGTGTGGTGCTCAGGCACTATGACGAGACAAAGCCATTGCTTCTTGCTTGTGACGCTTCGCCCTAAGGCGTCGGTGCAGTGCTTTCACAAATTGACGATCAAGGCAGAGAAGCAGCGATCGCCTTCGCTTCCCGCACGCTATCACCTGCGGAACGCAATTATTCTTAGCTTGATCGTGAGGGACTCGCCGTCGTCTATGCTTCCACGCATTTTCATCAGTACATCGCCGGCAGACATGTGACTGTTCTGACTGATCACAGACCACTCCTGGGTATCCTGGGGCCCCAAAAGCAGATTCCTCAGACACTCTCGCCTCGTATGATCCGGTGGTGCATTAAGATGTCAGCATATGACTACGACATTGTGTACCGTCCCGGAAACAAGCACCAAAACGCCGACGCACTGAGCCGCTTACCCCTCAGCGAAATCATTGAGGACCCGCCTCAAGTTGGCTGCGTGCTCATGTTCGAAGCACTACCAAGGCCCCCACTAACAGCAGACGAAGTCGCCCGACATTGTCCAAGCTGTACAAAGCCCTACAGGAGGGTAGCGTTCAAAAGCTCAAGGATGACAATTTCAACGCTTTTCGCAAGAGAGCAACGGAATTGAGCGGTCATCGAGGTTGCATCACACTAGGGTCACGAGTTGTCATTCCAGGCCCACTTCGACAACAAGCCACGGCTCTCATTCATGCCGGACACCGAGGCGTCGTAGCAATGAAGAAGTGCGCCCGCAGCTACATGTGGTGGCCGGGAATCGACAAGGATATCGAGACACTAGCGGCAGAGTGCACAGCCTGCCAATCCAATCAACGCGCTCCGCCACGAGCTCCAGTACCGGACTGGGACAGACCGAGCACACCTTGGCACACCGTGCACCTCGACATTGCAGGCCCAATTGACGGGTCCACATTCCTAGTAATTGTGGATGCCTACAGCAAATGGGTTGAAGTTCGCCAGATGAGCAAAACAACTTCGACAGCTGTCATCGAGGTACTGCGCTCGTTGTTCGCAACATTCGGATTGCCCCGCAAGGTGGTCACGGACAACGGGACAGCATTCGTGTCGGCTGAGATAAAGAAATTCTACCGCGACAACGGCATCACAGCGGTAACATCTGCTCCGTACCACCCAGCCACAAACGGACAGGCCGAACGCTACGTGGAAGAGCTAAAACGAGCTCTTTCAAGAGACTCTACAGGGTCCTTGCAGCGCCGCATTGCACGCTTTCTATTCAAACAACACGCGACAGTGCACAATGCGACGGGCCAGACACCAGCAAAGCTCATGTTTTCTCGTGAGCTGCGAACGCATATCTCGGCCGTTCTGCCAGAGCCACCTTCCAAGGTCAACCGAGATAACGAAGATGCGCCGCGTTGCCGGAAACTCCACAAAGGACAAGCGGTGCTCGCCCGCCAGTTTCACCAGAAGCCCGAGTGGGTCCCGGCCATCGTTAAAAAACGCATCGGCCTGAGATCTTGGCTCGTTGAAGTGAATGGGACTGTTTCTCGCCGACACTTAAACCAGCTACGCCACGTGCGCGCACGCTATCCGCCCTGTGGACATGCTGAAGGCAGCAGCCCCCCGGCACCTTCCAACGCGGCTTGGCTGCTGACAAAAGAACAGGACGCCAGTCAACAACAGACACTTCCCGCTCACCCAGCAGCTTCCGTGGAGAAAACGAGCAGCTGCGCACCAGCCCATACGGCGCCCGCCCAGCGAAAATCAACGAGACAGCGACACCCTCCAGACCGCTACCAGGCACAAAACTAGGGGGGAAGGAATTGTCATGTCTCCAACCGCGAACACGCACTTCGCGGGAAGCTTCAAGGACGCGCAGGCCGCCCCCCCCCCCCCCCCCCGGCTCCCCCTCTCGCTTTTGGCGGACTCCTTTCTTCGCCTGCTTCTTGCGCCTCTCTCCCCAGTCTGGTTCCGACGACGACAGTCGAACGTGTGCGCTCGGACAATACAGACCGCTCGCGCTGGCTGGAAAAAGGTGCTTACGGCTCAAGTAATAAACAAGTTTTTCTTCCCACGTATGCCTGTTATTCCGGCTACCGTGGACATAACAGTTTTGAATTCAACAAATAAAGTGTGCACATTTGTCTCGAAGAGCGACGCAAGAAGTCAAGCAACGTTGCTGGTGCCCCCAGTGACATGATTTGTTGAAGGAAGAGTATGTATCCTCTGGTGCGTGTGGCGCAAACAAAAATTGCCTCACGTGTTCACAGGAGCCTACACGACTGATCGGCATGGGCTATTCGAACTTTGTTTTTAGAGGGTTTCTGAGCCCCTTGAAATATGAAATTTCTTAGCTTTTATTTGAATTTTATTAGTCATTTTCTTAATTGTGCTGTACCTTCTCACTTGAAATGAAATAGCAAAATGTTTGGGTCCAAGTATCCCCATGTAACAAAGCAACCGTATTTGACTGCGCAGCGGTGGCCACGAACACCCTACACACAGCGAATGCTCGTCTCCATTTGATAGATATTTCTAGTAGCATTTGAGAGGCAAGATCGCTTAACGTATCCATCACTTGTGACCATGACTAGCAATACGTGACTCCGGTCCAGAGTGAGGTCTCAAAATATGAATGGAATTATTCGGAATGTCGGGATCGCTTTGTATATTAAGGTGCCCCAACAACAATAATTCGGAACTATATACAACACATTATTATTCAGAACTGTAACACTTTGCCCAGGCTTTCAGCGATTGTCATCGACGTCATTAGTAATATCGTGATCATCAGCGAATACGTGATGCTCATTGCAGGGCATATGGCTCTACCAATCAACTCTCGAGCGAGCTGATTTTCAGGGGTCCCTGCAAAGTTCTTGCTAAGTTCATCAATCCACCCAGCCCTGTGTCGTCCGCGGCTGCTCTTACCATCCCTCTCCTTGACTCCATTGACGTTCGCCGACTTTCTGTCCCATGCATTACATTTCGTGCCCGTATTAATTGTGGCTAATAGCATGAACTTAATCACTGGTAGCCCTGTTTCTGCCTTTCATTCTGCGTTCCATCGCCTTACACGTGGTCCTGATCGTATTCTAGAGCTTTTTCCTACCGCCCAGTTCACTGCCCATATGTCGTCACGTGGCCATGGTGATGGAGGGCGCAGCAGACTTGAAAGCGTTGACAGTCCAACTGTTTATTGGGCGAAAATATGCCCTCAAAAGCAAATCACCGAGCAAAGCGATAGCGGCGTCAAACAGTCGTCCGACGACCTTAAAATTGAACGGCGGTAAATTGCCTCGGTTTTTACATGGATTCGTCACAGTGGGTTTTAGCATTATCACTGTTGTTCTGGAAGTTAACGAGTAAACAGACAATGAAGCCTTGGAAAGCATAGGGGAAGTTAATTGTTATATTGTAATTGTGGAGTAAGTAGAATGGAATTAAAGTGGACGAAAAGACAAACCTGTCTTCGGTAGGAACCTAAACCACGACCTCTTGATGACGCGTCCGATGCTCCACCGCTGAACCACGAAGGTGGTCGTCCCCCTGTCCGCTTTATTGGGTATTTCTGTACATATTATCCTGGCAGTGTTAGGCAGAGCCACTTGTAGCCATCGCGGCGAGTGTGGAACACACTTTCTTGCCAGGAGGCGTCACGTAGACGCGTCATCCGAAGTTCGTGGGTTCGGTTCCCACCGAAGGCAGGTTTCTGTTTTCGTCCATTTTAATTCCTTTCTACTTACTCCACAATTACAATACCACAAGCAACTTCCCCTATGCTTTCCCAGACTTCATGGTCTGTTTGCTCATTAAGTTGTTTCTAACAAATAAAGAACGAGCCCTTGACCCCTTCCCTTTCGTTATTTCATAGCTTGGGCCTCGTTGCGGCAGACTTGGTGCCTTAGGTAACATGCGAGGGCGTATTGGGCAGCTGCCATCTCATCAAAGTTCACGCTCTACGTGACGCCTTCTGGCAAGAAAGTGTGTTCCATACACGCCGCCATGGCTATGAGTGGCGCTGCCTAACACTGCCAGGATAATATGTACATAAATACCCAATGAAGTGGACGGGGGACGATCACGTTCGTAGCTCAGCGGCAGAGCATCGGACGCGTCATTCGAAGGTCATGGGTTCGGTTCCCACCGAAGGCAGGTTTGTCTTTTCGTCCACAACAATCACCAGCCCATGAAGTAGCTTAAGAAAAAAAAGAGTATCAAAATGAAAATTTTCGCTCTTATGCATGCATATTCTAATGAGGCGGGTCAAGGAGGGGGATGGGTTGAGCTGGGGCACTAAACTTGGTGAGGGCATAGACAAGCTGCTGCAGCAGGCACTCGATGTCATCTGGCACCCTGAACTCCTGCACCAGGCGCTGTGCACCCAGCTACTGCTGGCTCGTCTGCTGGGATTCCTCGTGCTGGTTGAAAAAAAAGATCAAAATCAATTTATAGGCAAGGCAATGCTAAGGAGGCCTCACGGCATTACTGTTTTGATCTCAATTTACAGAATTGTAAGCTCATGTACAAAAGCTATGTGAGTCTGTACTGAAGCACCACAAATTTACATGCCCATTGACATACAGAGAAAAAAGCATGCCTACCTTTAGCCAACATATACACTTGCATTTTTTGAGAACATCCACATTTTGTTCTCATATACAGAGGTTATGTGAAAATGAGTAAGCAACTGTACCTCTATGTATCTGCACTTATACACGCACTGACCGACTTTAGCGAGCAATGCTGGAAGGGGGGTCTATGCTAATTTGGTATTGCAGAGAGCTCAAACAAAAGCCATGTGTGCAAAGCAAATGCGAGCACTTCATGTGGAAAGCTCAACGTCGAAGCTCTGGCTGTTTCCTTTCTTGACGTTGACAGCTTTAAACAAAACGAATAAGTTCCGGTTTCACAAGGTAGACAATAGTTAAATGAGTAAATCGCACATGGGTGCGAAGAAGGCAAATATCCTACTTGGCAAGCTGCATGTCATGAGCATAGCAGATACGCGTGACACCCATTACTTCCGAAAGAACACGAGAAATAGCGCCCATTTTTATGCAGGACTTATAAAAAAAGAAAAATGGCACCATTTTTATAGTCCGAGATTTATTTTTTTACAGACATTAACACGAGCCACCATTTCATACGTTCGCACGTCTGTTGTTGTTGTTTTGTGGGGTTTAACGTCCTAAAACCCGCTCTGATTATGAGAGACGCCGTAGTGGAGGTCTCCGGAAATTTCGACCTCCTGGAGTTCTTTAACGTGCACTGACATCGCACAGCACACGGGCCTCAACATTTCGCCTCCATCGAAATGCAGCCGCCACAGCCGGGATTCGATCCCGCGACCCTCGGATCAGCAGCCGAGGACCATAGCCACTAGACCACCGTGGCTGGGCATTTCGCACGTCCTTGAGGAGCATAAAACACATCACTGAACGTCACAGCACGTTAGTTAAGCAGTGCTAAAAATTGATCTCTACAGTAGTCGCAATAGCCAGAATAGTGAACGGGGAAGCAGTTTAGAAGATGCTGACATTCCACCAGCACTCGCAGAGGAAGTAATGAAAGCTTTTAAAGGGATGCAAGCGGGAAAGGCACCCGGTGAGGACCAGATAACAGCAGAACTGTTCAAGGATGGTGCGCAGATTATACTGGAAAAACTGGCAAGCCTGTATACGCAATGCCTAATGACTGTTAGTATAATCTTGGAAGAATGCGAACATCATCCTAATCCATAAGAAAGGCACCACGAAGGACTTAAAAATTACAGGCCGATTAGCTTACTGTCAGTCATCTAGAAAGTATTTACCAAGGAAATGTATAACGGAATTTGTGCCACCTCAGATTTCTGTCAACCTAAGGAACAAGCAGGGTTTCGTAAGGGCTACTCAATAGCAGACCATATTCACGCTATCAATCAGGTGATAGAGAAATGCGCGGAGTATAATCAACCCTTATATATCGCCTTCATAGATTACGAAAAAGCATTTGACTCGGTCGATACCTCAGCAGTCATGCAGGCATTGCGGAATCAGCGCGTAGGCGAGCACTACGTAAGGCTACTGGAAGGCATCTACAACGGCTCCACAGCCACCATAGTCCTCCATAAGAAGAGCAGCAAAATACCTATAAGGAAGGGCGTAAGACAAGGGGACACAATCTCTCCATTGTTATTCACAGCATGTTTACAAGAAATATTTGGAACGCTGGAATGGGATCAGATGGGCGTAAGAGTTAATGGGGAATACCTCAGTAACCTCCCATTCGGTGATGACATTGCCTTGCTAAGTAACTCGGGAGATGAATTACAAAGCATGATTACTGACCTTAACAGGCAAAGTATAACAGTGGGCCTGAAAATTAATTTACAGAAAACTAATGTAATGGTCAATAACCTTGGGCCAGTACAGCGATTTCAGATAGCTGGTGAGGCATTGGAAGTAGTAAGTAAATATGTCTACTTAGGGCCAGGTAGTGACCCCTGATCCGAATCATGAGGCTGAGGTAATTAGGAGGATTAGAATGGTGTGGAGTGCATTCGGCAAGCATTCTCAGATAATGAATGGTAGCTTACCATTGTCTCTGAAGAGGAAAGTGTATAACAGCTGCATCTTACCGGTACTCACCTACGGGGCAGAAACTTGGAGGCTACCTAAGAGGGTTCAGCTTAAATTGAGGACGATGCAGCGAGCTATGGAACGGAAAACGGTAGGTGTAACCTTAAGGGACAAGAAGAGAGCGGTGTGGGTTAAGGAACAAACGCGTGTTATAGGGACATGTTAAGAGAAATTAAGAAGAAATTGGCGTGGGCGGGCCATGTAATGCGAAGACAAGACAACCGTTGGTCATTAAGGGTAACAGAGCGGATTCCTATAGGAGGCAAGCGTGGCAGGGGGCGTCATAAAGTTAGGTGGGCAAATGAGATCAGGAAGTTTGCGGGGATAAATTGGGCCCTATTAGCACAGGACAGGGATAATTGGAGATCCATGGGAGAGGCCTTTGCCCTGCAGTGGGCGTAGACAGGCTGATGATGATGATGATGAACGAATTGATGTTAAAATCTTATGGCATACACGCCAGTACACTTTATTTTTGTGCTCTGATTTCTAGCTTCGCAATTTCTTTCATTTAAACAAGGTAATGTAGTGCGTGTGCTTACTTTTACGAATGCAGCAGCAGCTTTCTCGGATCGAGGACGACAGTGGCTGCAAGCTTGCGCAACGGACTGCAGCTGATCACAGATTTCATGAAATTACGCTGTGCCGTGGGGGTGCCCCGTCAAACGGCGCTCGCTACCTTGCGAGTTCTCGATCGCGGCCAGTTCACGATGTTCCACTTTACTGTCCGATAATATGACGAGTTCTCTTCCGAACAGTTTCCTGTTGCAGGAAAACAAAGCGCGCACATCAAACAATGCACGTTGCTGCAACAGACCACGGCACTAACAGTTTCTACTCACCTCAATTCAGTGTTCCGTCACTCCCGCAAAAATGCGGAGTGTAGAATTTCTTCTCAGGCGGAAGTACTACGCTTCTGCGCCAATGTTGGAGTTGATCCGGACGAATAACCGATGAAAACACAGTCAGCTGTTTCCCACAACGGTTGCCATTTTGTTCGCGCTCAGCGATATGGCTTGGATTCACGTACGGCGCAAATGTGGCTACGACTACAAATACACGTGTGTTTGCGTTTTGTTTTCCTCACATTTCCTTGGCTTTTGCGTTTTAATGCTACTAAACCATTTTCATCTAATAAGCGCGCAACCACAACTTTATTAACTACTTGCTTACCAAACATAATTACTATGCAAGCCCGCGAACGGCGGAGAAAGAGGAGAAAAAGCGGCCGCTTACGATTGGGCAATTCGAAATACGTCAAGCCTCGCCGCCCACCGATGACGACAGCAGTGACGTAACGCCGAAAGGCTTTGGAACGAAAAAAGGAATTTCTACGCGGTAGCACCCCAGTTTCGGTATCAAGGAGCCTGCCACGGGGAACTAATTGTTCGCGTAGCTCCGACATGAACTCCGCTATTCAAAATTTGTTCGTTGGGATAGGTAGTGTCGAGGACGGGCTCCAAAGTACTCATTTGCTGTAGCCACCAATTACTGATAATGAAAAGGTTAATTAGCGTAATTTCTCTAATTATGCATACAAGTGCGGAAATTCTTCTGTATCTAGAGGCCGCCAATCCGTATACTCGAATGGTACACAAGACATTCCCGTGATTTATGTTCTTCTAATTTTGAAAATGTGTTGCAACTAAAAAAAAAAAACACCCTGTATACTTATGGTGCAGTTTTAACTGTTATGAGGAATTCAGAAGTATCGCTTTATGCCACCCTCCTGACCCAGCAGCCATTTAATACTGTGCGTCACGCAGGCAACCCTTTTTCCGTACTTCCTACTTTTATTACACGTAACGCGGCATTAGATCAATAATTGACCGAACCAAGTTAGTAGTGATACTCTCATGTAAACGAGAATTGACCATAACGTATAACCTTTTTTAACGCACAGCATGTTAGGCCAATCGCACGACCACTCACGTCCTCTCTCATGTTTATTTCACATGAAATCAAGCAAGCATGCATGCAAATCAATAACATTCAATTCACCAAATGTTTTATTTGTACTTACCCGCTGATTCTGCGACGCTTTGATCTAAAGAAAACATGTATAATCAAGGAGTTATTCATTCATAAATTCGAAAACGCAATCACTCTGTACATAACTGCACGTGCACACCTATGAGGTCTCCGTGGAAAATTAATATGGTAGCCGTCGACACTCCAGCATTGTCTCATCAATAAGTTCTGCCGAGCGGAACGTTACCGTTTTACGTGCTACTTGACGATCTACGGCGGCGCAGTGCACGCATACCACCGGAAGGCTGCTCCCGTATGGTGTCTGACATGCCGTTTACTATTCGGCGCTCGAAAATGATGCGATGCCACATTTGTGGTAACAGAATGTGTCTGATTTCACATCCATCTAAATACAAGCCAGGCTGGTCTTTCCCACACTATAAGAAGATACCAATAACTCCATTACTAAGAACAGGACATGAGATTCTGTCATTTATTAATTCGTGGCGGAAGCAAAGTAAGTTCCGAGAGCGTTTTACTCATGTAACTACATGTCGTGCGTCATGGGAACTGCGCAAGTTCACTTAACAAAATAACAAAGCTTCCTGGATGAATGATTTGCCCCACCATATGTTGCAATTTGGTTTACGCCAAGACCTGCAGACTGTAAATTAAGGAACAAAGGCTGAGAACGTTACAGAAAGATTTGGTAAGAAGTGAATGGCAGGATGGACAGTTGAAGGACAATCTAAACATGCAGTCATTCTGAGGGCGATGGCAACGGGACATATTGGGTCGGTGATAAGGAGGATCACGGTAATTGTGGCGTCCGTGATACCGATCGTGACAACTAGTGATATGCAGCTGTGGCACTCGTGTGGGTGATTGATTCGCCACTGGAGAATCATCAGCAGAGCAATGGAGACTCCGAGTGCACAGCCGCAACGGCTTGCTTCGAAGGCGTGCGGGTCCAGTTATTGAGTTGAAGCGACACCACATCAAAATATGCATTCGATCAGCACTGTTGTCGCAACACTGTTCCGCATAAGCGAATGTAATACAATTATTTTTCTTAAATGAGAAGTATCAAGCAGCTAGTAAACGCACCCTATTCAAAGTCAAAGCCACGATCACTGGTAATTGTAACGTCACGAATTATTTTTATGGCACAGTGACTATGAAAATCAGATGTGACATGGTTGCTTGGTAAGAAAAGGGGATAGTAACTCCATATTTGTTAAACAGTAATGTAACGTTTACTTGTTTCTCATTCCTATTTCCGAAAAGTTTACGTAAGACTGTATGCGAAAGAAATGTTCGTACACGCACACCTAAAATGTCTACTACATAACAATTCCACTTTTCTCCAGCCTTGGCTTTCTAAGCATTTATCGGCTCATCTGCAGTGATGACGTCATCACCGCAAAATATTACACCGGAACTTAACTTCTCCAAACGTACACCAGTGGAGGCTCCTTGGCATGATAGTGGCGTATAGACGACGTTCGTATTTATAAAAAAAAAAAAAACGAAAGAATAATCTTTCGTTTTTTTTATTTAATGGCCGCATGGTATAAAAACTGCTTCGCAACAGTCGTCGATTAGCTGGGTTATTACGTTAGGTGCTCGCGTCGTTCTTATGCAAATGAAGCCGCAGTACGACGCATCAGTCAGACGGCAAATAAAATTTCTCTATCAGCATTATAATATCTACCTTCTAAACAATGAGACATTACGCAGTACGAGTATTACGTTGGTCTGTATTACTCACCCTTCAATGAAAGCGCCAACCGATACACGTTGCGTTAAAATGGTATACGCCGCGCCTCCTCTTATGTGCGCCCAGTCCTGACCAGCCGCGAAACGATATTACGATATTAAAGAAGAAAAGCGCAATTGACAATGCTTACCCATCTTTGTGTCGCGACGAAACTCGCACTGCAGGCTGAGAGACAACAATAAGGTAATCTAAGAGTTTTCCTTGTTACCTTCTTCGACAAGGTTCAGAGGAATTATAAAAAAAAAGTGTCCGTCGACCCACCAATTTGCGAAGGAAATGCAGTGAAAACGTATTAAACAAATGTAGTTGATAGAAGTTTGACGTTTTAGATGAAATTATTTATTCCGCGATGCGAACTCCATCACCTGGGAAAAAAATGACAACAGATCCCTCGCAATCATAAGCGTGTGGCAACTCTGCCTTGGTGAAAAAGTGCGTGTCGGGCACGTTTTTGTCAACTTCAATGCATTTTTTGCACTTTTTATAGCATCCTTCACATCTCGAACGGCCAAAACAATTATAAAAAAATTAACACCACTACGGCTTGTACGACTTCTACAGAGAAATTGTAGCTTCAGAGTTCTTCCCACTGGGACTACGTATGCATGGAGACGTTGTCAGTACAGGTCCTGAAGGAATATTCAACGCAATCTGCACATGATAAGACACTTAGGATTGACGCCTACCCTGAATTTTATTGTCATTTTGCTGTTATTTCTTTTTTTTTGATGGAGGAGGAGGAGGAGGAAAGAAGTTCTTGATGGAGTTGTTATTAACCCATGAGGCTGGTTGTATTGCACGGCTCATGCCCACTGAACAGGAAGGGCACCGTACATAAAGTACGCACACATTGAATAGTAAATAAGCATTTCGTCATTGCTTTGAGGAAGTCAATTGTCTCTGAAGGTCAGACTGAACCTCATCGCGCAAAATACAAAACGTTCGCCATCAAAGTGGCTTCATTGGCGCATGGATCGCCTGCTGCAAAAAATCTTTCGGATTCTTTAGGTGTTAGTAGAGTTAGAGCGTCAAGTTTGAAGGGATCCCCACAGACCCCGTCAAGGCGGCCTTGGTCGGAGCGGTTTTACTTTGCGTTCGTCCCCACGAGCGAGCTAGAATCTGCACAAATCAAAGTCAGATGGGGGCGAAAAGGGGGCAACAAGCTGCGCCAACATGCGCCAAGAGCTGGAGCATTTTTTTCTTTTTTTTTAACAGCTCAACTGTCCAAACGTTGTTATGCAGGAGGGAATATATCCAAGCCGCTTTTTCCCTCTGCCCACTACTGCATGGTGTTGTTTGCGGGAAGCCCAATGTGGCGCATTAACGCGCGCACTTGTTGCGCTTGGCCTACTCTTGACCTCGGTCCGCTACTGTAAGGTGGTGATTGTGAGAAAACGAATGTGCGATGAACCATTGCAAACCTTCGACTCGAAGTTTGGGGTTCGATTCCCGCAGCGGCTGCTGCATTTAGATAGCACCAATGCAAGGAGAGAAAGCAAGAAAGAAGAAAGAAAGAAAAAGAAAGCAACAAAGCATGAAAGTAAGCGACAGAACAAAGAAAGAAGTTCTGAATCAGGTGTGGTACGTAGGTGATAATGAAAGTGGAGTGTCGAGGCACAACGATTTGATAAAGGACGTAGCGTTCTGGCGATGCACGAATGCCGAGGCACAGCTAGTTCATTAAGGACAAGGTTTTGGCGATGTAAGACGGTATAACCGATTCGTCATGATATCAATAACTTGACGCCCTTTCCAGCGGCGCGATGAACGATAAAGCGGCAGCTTTGCTCCTCCGAAGGTTTTCACAACAGAGAACAGGCTGGCGTTTCTTTTATTTATTTATTTATTTATTTATTTATTTATTTATTTATTATTTATTTATTTGTCTTTCGAAGGTATTCGCGCTCCAAATCGGCGACACGCACGTCGTAATGACTTGGGCCGGTGGCAGCGAGAGGGCCGCGTGTGCAGGAGAGGAGGTGGACGCGCAGCGTGGAGGGGTTGACCTTGACAGCCTTCCAAGCTAGCAGCAGTGACTCACGTGCCGGGTATAAATTGCTCGAGGTATAAATCGCCGTGCTCGTAGGTCTCTGGTCTCTGGCTGTATTATACTTAAGGACAATGCATTCCGGGAGAAGGTGCTTTGGACTCTACGTCTTGGTGTCTAGTTCACTCTACGCCGTGTCCCTTGCTGTGCATCTATTACGTAACTAAGTCATCCTAGTGTCAGTAAACATTCTGTTATCATTTTGCTAACTCTAGCCTTGATAGTTTCTCAACCTGATGACCTCGGCAACCTAGCCATGTGAGGTTTCGGTTACAAGCATATCTGCGTCACGACAGAGGCCAGGTCAAGTTCATGAGCGCTCGACGGCGACAGTGCTAAATGCGCCCCAGGATCAGCCATTGTTAGTTCTCCCCTAATTCACGTGATTTATCGAAGGCAAAGCAGACACTCTCCGTCCTGTAATGTCATATTTTTAATAACCTATAATAATAATAATAATAATAATAATAATAATAATAATAATATAACATAAACACAAGTTTATGTTTCATCCATATCTATATTAATTCACTCTCAAACCTAAACGGGCCCTTCAAGTTGCAGCATTCTTCTAATACAGCCAGAGAACGCTGCCGATCAATCGCATAGATGCTCCTGTGGACATGCAAACGAGACATTATTGCACCGCATGAACCAGGCAATTTCCAATTCGTTTACAACAAGAACAACAACAACAACAACAACAACAACAACAACAACAACAACAACAACAACAACAACAACAACAACAACAACAACAACAATAATAATAATAATAATAATAATAATAATAATAATAATAATAATAATAATAATAATAATAATAATAATAATAATTCTTGTCACCTTGGGGGGAAAAGTACAAAAGGACAACAGGCCTGTCAAAGCCATCAGGAGGCTTGGAGGACTAGGCCCGGCACATCAGCAGACGATCGATGACAACGCAGAGATCAAGAAAGTTTGTATGCTATCTTATGCAAAAAATATAATTCAAATAAGTAGCCTATTTGCATAATATTTAAACACAGTAGACAAAACCAAAAACACTACATACAGTTAATGATATAACGAGTAAGAAAAGATAATATAGATAAATAGCCTATCTAAATAGTACTTAAACACAGAAAAGCAAGAGCATTACATACATTTAATAATGTAACAACAATTGTGTATTGGAAATATAATATAACATATTATTATTATTATTATTAATCTGACAAGACTGAACCGCAGTTTGTTCTGGCAAGCTAGAATGGCAGCAAGAGAAAAAGGATTCAAATTTTCTTGGGTGAAGGGCGGAAAGATTTTCGTGAGAAAAGACGAAAGTGCGCCCCTGATCCGGGTGAACAAAGCAGCTGACATTGCTAAAATTGCGTGATATATTATGGCTGTGAATTTTTACGCAGTTTCAAATTTCAGTGAGTTTACAGATATTTTTGGCGTCGTCAATCGTGTGCATGATTTCACTGTTGTTAGCATCAATATTAGAAGCCTAAGAAAATATTGGGAGGAATTTAGAATGATAGCTGAATCGGCCACCGATTTTGTTGATGCATTTTTGATACTTGAAACAAATTTATCTGATGTTGACACGAATATGTTCGTATTGAATGGCTACAAAGCCCATTTCAGGGCACGGCCGCACAGACGAGGTGGCAGTTTAGCACTCTTTATTAGGACAAGATATTGTACTACGACAATGGATATTTCCTTCTCTCATGCAGAATGCCTGCCAGTGAAAACTACGTTGTCTGACACAGACCTCATTCTATTATCCATTTACCGTCCTCCTAATAACAGCGTAACACGATTCTTACGTGAACTAGATGAAGTTTTAGAAGCTCAAGCCGCAGCGGACCAGATTTGTTTGGCAGGAGACCTAAACATCAATACATTGAACTCTACGGCAGTTATTGTATCAGACTACCTTTCAATTTTATCTGCATATGGCTTGCAAGCCACAATATATCACCCCACTAGGTAAGATCTGGTTCAAAATAGACTAAAATCCTCATGTTTGGACAACATAGCAATAAGAGCACCGAATTATTCGTAACGTCTTGTGTAATCAGCCAAAAGATAGCTGACCACTATTTCGTGGCATGTCGCCTAAGGGGACGTTTTTCTTTTTCTACAAATGATATAGATGCAAAAGGTAATGATAATGGCAGTAAGCAAGAAATTCAAATCTTTAACAGTAAAATATTTGATCAGTTGATTGCACAGTTCGACTGGGAGCAATTGACTGTTGGTTCAAATTATGCCGTAGTTTATGCAAATTGTTGTGAACAACTAAGAAAATTTGAGCTTTCAAGTACGTATACCACAACTAAAAAATATAGAAAGAAATATTCTTGGTTTACAGCCGATATAGTGAGAGCTATTTCCCATAGAGATTGGTTATGGAAAAGGAGCAGGCGTGCCCCGAAAAATCAAGATTTGAAAACTGAATACAAGATTGCTAGGAATAGGGTCGTCGCTCTGCTAAGGTCAGCAAAACGGCTGTACTATATGGACAGATTCAACCAAGCAGACAAAAAGCTCTGCAAAGACGTGGGCTTTGATAAATAATCTACGTGGTAAAAAGATTACAGCCAGTGAGCTATGTGAATCTTTCTCTGAGAAGCCAGAGATAATCGTTGATAAGTTCAACCAATTCTTCACACACTTTTCTAGAACTGCGCATACCCGCAAACGTATTTGCTCGCTTAAACAATCGGTGCCAGCATCTGCTTTCTTGCCCACGTTGTCAAAGGAAGAGCTCAAAAGAATAAGTTTAAGCTTTCGACCAAATAAGCAACCAGGAATTGATGGATTGTCAGTGGCCACATTAAGAAGAAATTTCGATGCATTAGCAGACATACTGCTCTTTGTGTTAAATGGTTTTCTATCTTCTGCTTCCATTCCGGAGATGTTAAAAACTGCTATTGTGAAACCACTATATAAAGCTGGAAAGAAATATGAAATAGAAAATTACAGACCAATTTCAATTTTGCCTATACTCTCCCAAATACTAGAAAAGTTTCTTCTAGAATGTATGATATCCTTTTTGCAGAAATTTTCGGTTCTTACTCCAAGGCAGTTTGGTTTTATTGCCGAGCGTAGTACTATAACATTATTAGAAGAGTTTACCGATGAAATATATTCAGCTCTAGATAACAACTTGTTTTGCTGTAGCTTATTTTTGGACTTGGCGAAAGCGTTTGAAACTGTAAACCATAATATTTTGTTGGAAAAGCTATTTCGTTATGGTTTCAGGGGGCCTTTTACAACGTTCTCCATAATTATCTGCAGGACAGATCACAGGTGGTAATGGGAAGCAAAGAAGTTATTAGCACTAGGACGGTTACAATGGGTGTTCCACAGGGATCAGTGTTGGCACCTTTATTATTTAATTTATTCATGAATGACTTTCCCTCGGTAATTAGCAAAGCTAGTGTGTACCAGTATGCGGATGACACGGTGCTTCTTACACGTCACTTACGGTATGAAGGTGCTATTAACGCTCTGCAGAGTGCAATTCATAAGGCCATGCTGTGGTTTAATGAAAATGGTGTAACAGTTAATGAAAATAAAACCAAAGTCATCTGCTTTCGAAGTCCTTTAAAAATTGAAAGAGTCAATGTGCCACTATTTCTTCATACTGAAAATTGTAACCCGTGCAAATGTACTGCAGTAGAATATGTAGAGACATTCAAGTACGTCGGTATATATTTTCATAGCGGAATGTCTTGGCAACATCATATGGCTTTTCTGTGTGCCAAACTTAGAAGTGTTGCGTGTTTGTTTTTCAATATAAAAAGCTTGGTACCCCTACCAGTCATGAAAATGATAGTTCACGCACTAGCTTACAGTGTGCTGAGATATGGCATCACGATTTTCGCCTTTTGCACAGAGCGATGGGAAAGAAGAATTAACAACTTACTCAAAAACATACTAAAAAGCGTTGCTTATGGTATTAGGTTACATTCCCATAACATTTTTCGTGAATTAGGTTTTTGCATGTTCCGGGACTTGTTTAATAGAACTGTTATTTTGCGACATACTTGGAATGATGACTTCAAGGTACCTTATGTTACTCGTCGATCATTGCGAGAAAAAAAGCGTTTTTATGTACCCTGCTCGTCCACTAGATATGGTGAAGCTAGAAGATGTGTATATATTCCCAAAATTTTTAATGGATCATCTGAACAGTTCTTTTCTGTCACTTCAAAAAAAGAGTTGAAGAAGTTAATCTCAGACTTATAAAAATGTTTATGGTTTATTTGTAATGTCTAATCATTCTTTGTCTCTTTTCCTTTTGTTTGTTATTACATGTAAACTAGAATCCCTTTCGAATTGTCTGTGCGTACAAAAATGTTTTTTTTTCTGAGAATTATGTAACGAGATCGCTGTAACCGACGTTGCCGGGCCTAGTCACTCAAGTCTTCGGAGACTTTGACAGGCCCGTTTCTGTGTACTACTTCTGGATGTGTGCAATAAAGTTTATTATTATTATTATTATTATTATTATTATTATTATTATTATTATTATTATTATTATTATTATTATTATTATGACAGGCTGTACTGCCTGGGAATAGGTGAGATTCTCGGGTGTTTGCGGCTGGTTTTGCACAATTTGAGCGACCTCTTCGGAACTGAAATTGCGGAGCGTGCTTGGAAGGCGGGAGGTGGGCTCCTGAGTGAAAAGTACCAAAGAAGGCTGGCGCGCCACTTCCTCACGGACGAAGTTCTTGACCTGCTAGAGGAATGAAGAGTCGCCCGTGGTGTTAGAGTCTCCAACTAGTAGCCGCTTCGCAGAGGTTGCCGAGTCGAGACTTGTTCCTTTCTTAGATCGTCCTAGCTCTTGCATAGGGTAATGATTTTCTAAACGGAGCACGGATTCCTGGCCAAGAGCATATGGAGAGCGCCGTCATCAGTGCCTTTCAGTATGTGCCGAATCTGGTCAGCTTCGGGCATAACGACGTTTATCTTGATCGAGGAACTTCACAAGGCGCTTCCTGCCCTCCAGCTGTAACTGCTGACCTAGGAAGAGCCGGTCCTTTGGCCATGAACCCGCTGAAAACGAGAAAACACGGCAACATCCTTACATGAAATTCCAAAGAGAACCCAAAATAAAATCTCGCATTACGATACTGCATATCCGAAAGGAAAATATACACAATGCAGATAAAATGGCTTGAATGTGACGGCACAAACAGGTGCTAAAATTTCGCAACGCTTGCTTAGAGCAAAATGCTGCAAAATTACTGCTATCGAGCACACATGACACACACGACTATAGATTCGATGCTTTAAGAAGCAATATGGACAAGTGTATAACACGCGTAAGTCAGTAAATATATTTGAACATTAAGTTAAGTGGGAAGAAGGCAATTACAGGCTTCAGCATAGCAGTCTTATTACGTCTAGAAACACTGTTGCCACATGTGTTAAAGCACATGTGGAAACGCTTACTCTGCTGTCTAATTTTTTTTTCAAGATTTTACCACTATACTTGCTATACCGCACAATTTCGCAACTTCTAAACGATCATGGTGTTCAACCGCTGTTTGAAGTGCAGAAAGAAAGGATTGATTTTTAGAAGGGACGGATTTAAGCTGTTGTATTTCCTTCTAAATACCCCTGGCAGTTATTTTAGTTGTCCGTTTCGAAATCATCTGACCCAGTAGACAGTTTGCCACGAATAAGAGCATTACTATTCGCACACTCCTAGTTAATGCCTGCCCACCATAACAACCTACAATGGCTAAAACGTAATTGACCGGGAATGTATTTGCTGCCACATTTCTTTGGCCCAAGTCTACTGGTTGCTAAGTGGCACTCTCCCATTTTGTTACATTAGGATCAACTGCGTAAGTCAATGTGTTACCTAAACAATATTTTATTTTCTCAAAAGAGGAAGGCCTACGCCGGAAGCGGTAAACTGTATTAGTACATTGCAGAGAGCAGAGGAGGTGTCGAGCAGTTAAATTTGCTCCATTGTAAGTTTTAATGAGCGCATTACCAGAACATAAACTTGCTGGAGTCCGCCTAAGTTCAGTTTCATTAATTTGTTTCGAAATGGTAACAAAAGTGTAGTTGCTTCCCATCTTGGAATTTTTAATGGCACACATGTATCCTCTGTTCAATTTGATTTTCCAAAGTCGTTTTTTTCCTTATTCGTATTCCATTCCTATTCGTAAATTTCAACATCCACACAACTCTACTTTCTACGAAAAGCCTCAACATGAACACCATCAGGATATTTGGACCTAAATGCTTATCTTTGTCAACGTTTTCCGAAGCTTTCGCGGACTCATTCGTGGGTGCAGCAGCAGACGTTGTGGCTTTTGCAGTCGAGTCTGCTGCTTCAGTTGCTCCTTCGAAGCCCGGTTCATCAGCATAAAGTGCCAGACGCTTGTTGCCTTTCCTTCCGTGCCCTTTACCTTGCGCGTAAAGTCCACAGGAACTGTGTGAAAGCAGCGTTCAAGTGCACGAGGATGTCAGGAAATGAGCCTACAGCAACTTATTCTCAAAGCAAATTGTCGTACTGCACGATACGAATAAGGTGGTACCGCTAGCATTAAGCACGAAATCACAATATAATATTGTATCAAGCAAATAATAGCATACGAGGTGTTGTTTTTAAAGGAAGTGGAGTAATCATCTCACAATGTGAATAGTCAAGTAGGGTGAAAACAACAACTCGGCACAGCTGGGGACTGAACTATGACCTCTGCATAATGCGGCGTGCGATGTACTATACCTGTTCGATATATGAGTCTTCTTTCTTCGTGTCGATGGGGGATGCTTCTTCGATGGTGGAAGCCAAAGTTCGATAATGGTACAAGTTTATTTACACTTATTTACAAACTGTACAAACTTTGCCTCAACCGCATCTACAACACTTCTCGTAGGAGCGACCGTCGCTTCGTCCTTACACGTCCGCTCCCCGAGTCCGTCTCTCGATCTGCCCCGTTACGGTCAACCTTCCCACGCTTCCGCCCCGCTGCGCTATTCTTTTGGTCCCCTCTTCCTCTTAGTGGCTCAAGCACGTGGGTTGTCAAAAAAAGCAACAAAATGCGAAAGGAAGCAAACATGCATTCCTCAACACTGCCCCGCCGAATGAGCTAGCTCATTCTATTGTTCAGAAATCTCGAGCGCGAACAGCCGTTGCACGGGGCGTCTAACCCCCGTATTCACAAACGCACCTTCACTCAATGCTCCTCCTCGACTTCACCGAGTCGAGGTGCAGCGCCTTCCTCTCCTCAAGGAGCCGCTCGGTTTCAAGAACGCCACTCGAGCGCTCCTCCGCCAAGAGGCTACTCGAGAAACATTCCTTCACTTGAGTTACGAAAGACGCGTCTGGTAGCGAGGGTGTACAGCCCAATACTACAATAAGTACTGGAATTTTCGGTTGAAATGCTAGCCAACGATTTAAAAATTATCACCTATTATTAAATACATGTTGCATTGGAAGTTATAAGTGAAATTTGAAACATTATCAGCTAGTTTTGACAGCAGGCGATGCTACGTTCATCCAAGCTACGCCAGAGCCGAATCCGCTGGGATAGCATGCCCGGACAGGTCCGGATGTGCGACTGTTGTTCGCGTATTGTGTGCGCGCACCAGATTTTATCTTGATGCTCCGTGGTGCGCGGTGTAAGCTGCTTGTTGCATCGTGGCGTACCGACTCCAAAGGAGCGCTGCAAACATTGTAGAACTACCTGAAGAAAACTAATCATCAACCCGTTTCTGCCGACATTGCCTATTTACACCACCTGGCTTTTAGCGCAGGACACTGCATTACATTTCAATGGATACCAGCTCACTGCGGCATTCTGCCCAACGAAAAAGCCGACGAAGCAGCACATAACGGTCTTCGATATCAAAACTATAAGTGAATCTGTTTCACCAAATCTGATGCTTCCCATATGGCTAAACGATTCGCTTACGAATAAAGGAACCGGCTATGGAATTTACCGACACATCATCACCCTTTCTTATACTCAGTCGACCCATATCCCAAATCAAAACTACAATCCAACATTCCTCGACATCTGGAAACATTGTATCATCGACTACGGCTGAACATTGCATATTCCAACGACTTACGGTACCGCTTCCATCAGGAGACAAGCCCACACTGCAGCAACTGTGGCTCTACTGAAACTGTAGAACATATTTTATTTCAATGCAGAACGAATAGTGATGAGTGTGCGCTCTATGAACATTGCGTGCAGTCACTTACACAGCTCCCTTTATCACCTCAGTGTGTTTTAGGCCCTCTAGCTTGCCCCACACAACAGAGACGTGCGATGGACTTTTTGTTTACATATTTAAAAAGTATAGGTCAACTCGATAGACTTTAACTTTATCTCCGTCGTCACCATCACTCACCCATCATGCAACACACCCTATCACATCACTGCGGGTTGGTGAAAACGTTAACTCTCTTTGGACGCAATTAGGCATCATAGTCAGAAACACAAAGCCCAATTTCATTTCTCTTTCTTTTTCACTGTCTCTTGCACTTCTTTCGCTCCCCAAACTCCCTCGCTACGCAGAGTAGCATGTCAGCGATATCTCAATGCCGGCTAAATTCTCTGCCTTTCAATAAAGAGCTCTCTCTCTCTCTCTCTCGTGGCGTCCTGCTTGCCCTGACAGACGGCGACATGAGCACGGACGACAGCGTCACGCGCGACGGCGGTAAGACGACCGCACGGAGGTTCGTTTACACGCGCCAAGAGTGCGAATTACTGTGTAATTTGGTGACGCGCCACAGATCGGCAAATGAAAACAGAAACACCGACAACGTGTCCAAGCGCGCTAAGGACAGTGCATGGGAGAAACTTTTATACGGATGTGGTGCTTTTATACGGATGTGGGTGCAGTCTATGCACCCTGTCACCCCGGGGAACTTGGCAATTCGGTTGAATTCAACCATCGTCTCACGGAACCCGTCATCGGTGTCGGGGAACTTCACGACGGCTGGGAACAAATGCTTCGCGATCACCCGCGACACACGTTCGATGATGCGGCTCACTGGCGGCTGAGACACATTCACCAGGTCGCGCGCCACTACTTGAAACGTGCCTGCTCCATAAAAGCGCAACGCAATCAGAAGCTGCGTCATTGGTGGAAGAGGGTGGCCACGGTTGCTTCAGCTCTCGTCAAGGGGCAATCAGTCAAGCAGCTTCTTCACGCTGCACTTCTTGAAGCGGTAGCGCGCCAGAAATTCGCTGTCGGTGTATTGATCCATTGGATTTATCCGGTCCCTCAACCGTCGTCGTGGTAAGGCTACGCAGTTTTCTACGTCGTCAAACAGCTCGCCGACGCGGAGCACATAGTCGACAAACGAAGCGTAATCCGCCATGATACTTCACTCAAGGAAAGGTTCAAGGTAGCTCTGGCCCTACCTCGACTATCTCGAGTAAAACGCTCGATATTTCCTCCAGTCGAGGTACGCTTCGAGTGGAGGGCGATCTGTGAATTGGAAAACCGCCCTCAAGAAGCGTTTCGAGTGAAGGGTCGAGTCGAGGAGCGTTTATGAATACGGGGGTAAGTAGTACATTACCTGCGGCATCCTGAGCATACATGAACGGACCTTCCCCTCTCGCCCGGGACAACTTGACACAATGACACCGCGTTTCCACAGTAGTCGCGGCACGTTTTCCTGCACTAAACGACCTCTCCGATTTTTAGTCTTGCAGCCTTCACTTGTTTGGACGCTTACCCCCATATTCACAAACGCACCTTCACTCAACGCTCCTCCTCGACTTCACCGAGTCGAGGCGCAGCACCTTCCTCCTCTCAAGTAGCCGCTGGGTTTCAAGAACGCCACTCGAGTGCTCCTCCGCCAAGAGGCTGCTCGAGAAACTTCCTTCACTTGAGTTACGAAAGACGCATCGGTAGCAGGGTAATACAGCCCAACTAACAATAAATACGAGAATTTCGGTTGAAATGCTACCAACATTTAAAATTATCACCTATTATTAAATACATGTGGTATGGGAGGCAATAAGTGAAATTTGAAACATTAATCAGCTAGTTTCGACAGCAGGCGATGCTACGTTCATCCAAGCCACGCCAGAGCACGAATCGCCTGGGATAGTATGCCCTGGACAGGCAACGTTACCAGGGTCTAAGTAACGTTAGCGGACCGGTCCGGATGTGCGACTGTTGTGTTCGCGTGTTGTGTGGCCCGCGCCAGATTGATGTTGACGTTCCGTTGTGCGCTGTGTAGCTGCTTGCCTGTGTGTCTCAATTGCCGCATTGCCTATTTACACCACCTGGCTTTTAGCGCAGGACACTGCATTACATTTCAATGGATACCAGCTCACTGCGGCATTCTGCCCAACGAAAAACCCGACGAAGCAGCACATAACGGTCTTCGATATCAAAACTATAAGTGAATCTGTTTCACCAAATCTGATGCTTCCCATATGGCTAAACGATTCGCTTACGAATAAAGGAACCGGCTATGGAATTTACCGACACATCATCACCCTTTCTTATACTCAGTCGACCCATATCCCAAATCAAAACTACAATCCAACATTCCTCGACATCTGGAAACATTGTATCATCGACTACGGCTGAACATTGCATATTCCAACGACTTACGGTACCGCTTCCATCAGGAGACAAGCCCACACTGCAGCAACTGTGGCTCTACTGAAACTGTAGAACATATTTTATTTCAATGCAGAACGAATAGTGATGAGTGTGCGCTCTATGAACATTGCGTGCAGTCACTTACACAGCTCCCTTTATCACCTCAGTGTGTTTTAGGCCCTCTAGCTTGCCCCACACAACAGAGACGTGCGATGGACTTTTTGTTTACATATTTAAAAAGTATAGGTCAACTCGATAGACTTTAACTTTATCTCCGTCGTCACCATCACTCACCCATCATGCAACACACCCTATCACATCACTGCGGGTTGGTGAAAACGTTAACTCTCTTTGGACGCAATTAGGCATCATAGTCAGAAACACAAAGCCCAATTTCATTTCTCTTTTCTTTTTCACTGTCTCTTGCACTTCTTTCGCTCCCCAAACTCCCTCGCTACGCAGAGTAGCATGTCAGCGATATCTCAATGCCGGCTAAATTCTCTGCCTTTCAATAAAGAGCTCTCTCTCTCTCTCTCTCGTGGCGTCCTGCTTGCCCTGACAGACGGCGACATGAGCACGGACGACAGCGTCACGCGCGACGGCGGTAAGACGACCGCACGGAGGTTCGTTTACACGCGCCAAGAGTGCGAATTACTGTGTAATTTGGTGACGCGCCACAGATCGGCAAATGAAAACAGAAACACCGACAACGTGTCCAAGCGCGCTAAGGACAGTGCATGGGAGAAACTTTTATACGGATGTGGTGCTTTTATACGGATGTGGGTGCAGTCTATGCACCCTGTCACCCCGGGGAACTTGGCAATTCGGTTGAATTCAACCATCGTCTCACGGAACCCGTCATCGGTGTCGGGGAACTTCACGACGGCTGGGAACAAATGCTTCGCGATCACCCGCGACACACGTTCGATGATGCGGCTCACTGGCGGCTGAGACACATTCACCAGGTCGCGCGCCACTACTTGAAACGTGCCTGCTCCATAAAAGCGCAACGCAATCAGAAGCTGCGTCATTGGTGGAAGAGGGTGGCCACGGTTGCTTCAGCTCTCGTCAAGGGGCAATCAGTCAAGCAGCTTCTTCACGCTGCACTTCTTGAAGCGGTAGCGCGCCAGAAATTCGCTGTCGGTGTATTGATCCATTGGATTTATCCGGTCCCTCAACCGTCGTCGTGGTAAGGCTACGCAGTTTTCTACGTCGTCAAACAGCTCGCCGACGCGGAGCACATAGTCGACAAACGAAGCGTAATCCGCCATGATACTTCACTCAAGGAAAGGTTCAAGGTAGCTCTGGCCCTACCTCGACTATCTCGAGTAAAACGCTCGATATTTCCTCCAGTCGAGGTACGCTTCGAGTGGAGGGCGATCTGTGAATTGGAAAACCGCCCTCAAGAAGCGTTTCGAGTGAAGGGTCGAGTCGAGGAGCGTTTATGAATACGGGGGTAAGTAGTACATTACCTGCGGCATCCTGAGCATACATGAACGGACCTTCCCCTCTCGCCCGGGACAACTTGACACAATGACACCGCGTTTCCACAGTAGTCGCGGCACGTTTTCCTGCACTAAACGACCTCTCCGATTTTTAGTCTTGCAGCCTTCACTTGTTTGGACGCTTACCCCCATATTCACAAACGCACCTTCACTCAACGCTCCTCCTCGACTTCACCGAGTCGAGGCGCAGCACCTTCCTCCTCTCAAGTAGCCGCTGGGTTTCAAGAACGCCACTCGAGTGCTCCTCCGCCAAGAGGCTGCTCGAGAAACATTCCTTCACTTGAGTTACGAAAGACGCATCTGGTAGCGAGGGTATACAGCCCAATACTACAATAAATACGAGAATTTTCGGTTGAAATGCTACCCAACTATTTAAAAATTATCACCTATTATTAAATACATGTTGTATGGGAGGCAATAAGTGAAATTTGAAACATTATCAGCTAGTTTCGACAGCAGGCGATGCTACGTTCATCCAAGCCACGCCAGAGCCGAATCCGCTGGGATAGTATGCCCGGACAGGCAACGTTACAGGGTCTAGTAACGTTGCGGACAGGTCCGGATGTGCGACTGTTGTTCGCGTGTTGTGTGCGCGCGCCAGATTTGATGTTGACGTTCCGTGGTGCGCTGTGTAAGCTGCTTGTTGCATCGTGGTGTCCTGCTTGCCCTGACAGACGGCCACATGAGCACGGACAATGACAGCGTCACGCGCGACTGCGGTAAGACGACCGCACGGAGGTTCGTTTACACGCGCGAAGAGCGCGAATTACTGTGTAATTTGGTGACGCGCCACATATCGGTAATTGAAAACTGAAAAACCGACAACACGTCCAAGCGCACTAAGGACAGTGCCTGGGAGAAACTTTTATACGGATGTGGTGCTTTTATACGGATGCGGGTGCAGTCTATGCACCCTGTCACCCCGGGGAACTTGGCAATTCGGTGCAATGACCATCGTCTCACGGAACCCGTCATCGGTGTCGGGGAACTTCACGACGGCTGGGCACAAATGCTTCGCGATCACCCGCGACACACGTTCGATGATGCGGCTCACTGTCGGCTGAGACACATTCACCAGGCCGCCCGCCACTACTTGAAACGTGCCTGCTCCATAAAAGCGCAGCGCAATCAGAAGCTGCATCGTTGGTGGAAGAGGGTGGCCACGGTTGCTGCAGCTCTCCTCAAGGGGCAAGCAGTCAAGCAGCTTCTTCACGCTGCACTTCGTGAAGCGATAGCGCGCCAGAAATTCGCTGTCGGTGTAGTGATCCATTGGATTTATCCGGTCCCTCAACCGTCGTCGTGGTATGCCTACGCAGTTTTCTACGTCTTCAAAGAGCTCGTCGACGCGGAGCATATAGTCGACAAACAAAGCGTAAACCGCCATGATACTTCACTCAAGGAAAGGTTCAAGGTAGCTCTGGCCCTACCTCGACATTAAGGTATCTCTGGCCCTACCTCGACTATCTCAAGTAAAACACTCGAGATTTCCTCCAGTCGAGGAGCGCTTCAAGTGGAGGGCGATATGTGAATTGGAAAACGGCCCTCAAGAAGCGTTTCGAGTGAAGGGTCGAGTCGAGGAGCGTTTATGAATACGGGGGTTAGGCTGATTGCAGCTGCAGGAGGTATTCATGCCGCCAGGCTTGCCAGAACGCGTAGAACATCTGCTTTGGCTTCTTTAAAAGAGCTCGAAGGGAAGAAGCATTTACTCCCGCGAACCGATTTCGGCCGGAAGAACCGTGAGACGTCTGCCTGTCAGAAAACTGGCCGGTGTCAAAGGGGCGCCATCGTTTGGGTCGTCTTGCACCTGTGTCAGCGGTCGATGATTAATAACAGTTCCGACTTCGGCTAGTACGGTTGACAGCTCAACAAAGTCGAGGCCCTGGCGGCCTACAGCCTTTTTTAAAGCGATTTTTACTCTGCGGACAAGGCATTCGTAGAACCCACCCCACCATGGCGCATGTTTGGCTATGAATTTCCATTCTCTGTTTGCATTAGCAAAAGCGCTCAGTGTCTCAGGATGTCGAATGGCTTTCCAAGGAAACGAGAGTTCTTTTGAAGCGTGCCTCAACGTTTGTACGACGTCAGAGCAACTACCCGTCACAGCCCCCTGCGCGACGTGGAACGGCGAAAAGACGAACGGCCTTCGTTACAGCACACGTAAAATGTAAATTGTACGATATCACTCTCTTATTGTCTTTTTACGAACAGAGTTCCTGCAAAGTCGATGCCGACCACTTCGAGGGAGTCAGCCTGGGTAGTCCGATCAGGTGGAAGAATTCCCGTCGATGCCTCGATAGCTGTAGCACTGTAACGCCTACACATCACACACATACGCACAGCACTTTTCACCATCTGACGTCTACGAACAATCCAATACCTTCTGGGCAATTGCACGAGATGTCTTTCACTCCTGCATGCAGAAGCTGCCGGTGGGCCCGATGTACCAGAAGTTTGGCATGTCGATGTTGTCTAGGCAGCACAAGAGGGCGTCGTTCATCGTGGGTCACATTAAGTGAACAGATACGCCCTCGTTGGTCGAGCTCATCAGGCATGAAATTTTCAAATTGCTGCTCGATATGCCATGTTTCCTCTGATACAGAGCGGTTGTCTCCTACGGCAACATCCTCTCTCTCAGGAAGCCTGACCTCATAGCGTCCGTCAACTGTCTTGTTGCCTTTCGTGAACTGCTCCATTATCTGCACGTCAGGAAGCTTCTCCGGAGTGTCAGATACGCCAACACCCTCAAGCTCCGAGAAGAACCTGGGGATGGGCTCTGTTTGCTGGTCTGTTACGGAAGATCTTAGCACGACTACCTGTGCACAGTTAACCGCCTTGCATTTTGATACGGTGGGCCCCTGCACTGCCCAACCGAAGACGGTTTCCATGGCTGTTAATTTGCTGTTTATCTTTCTAATTCTTCTAGTCAGGCATTCCCAAAATTGGTCGGAGCCTATGAGGACATCGATAGTGGCGTCTTGCTCGATAGAATTATCACCAACTGGCAGCGACAGTTCCCGCAAAGTTCCCTTTACTTGTTCATCAGGGCAAGGAATGACCTGCTCGCATATAGATGGCACCTCGAGAGCGTCGAATACGTACTCTTCTTTGGAATTTTCATTTGCGAGAAGACGCACTCGACTCTGCGGAAACTGTTCCGTCTCTGCTGTCCTCCAAAAACGCCGACCGTTAGAATTTCTGTTCCAAGGAGCCTGCAGCCGAGCTTTCGCGAGCACTCTTCGGTAATGAAAGTTCGCTGGCTGCCACTGTCAAAAAGGATCCGCGAAAGCTTCTTTTTTTTCGTACCCTTATTCCATGCAGTGACTGTCGGCATCAATACTGTCTGTTTTGTGCCACCAGCGTCAGCTCCCGAAGCATGTAAGCTCACTTGCTCTTTCGGTCGGATTTCTGTGTCCCTCTCCTTTTGAGCGCTTGCGAAGGCCGGATTACACACGGATGTGGCATGTCGACGGTTGCACCTCTTGCACGCAATTCTCACTCTGCACTCTCTCGCTATGTGCCCCTTCTTCGTGCAGCGGAAACAGATTCCCTTCGCAGAAAGGATCGCTTTTTCTCAGCGAGGTCCAAATTTGAGCTGCATTCCTTGGTTTCATGATCTGTGGACGCACAAATCTCGCATGCAACATCAGAAGCTGACCCATGCAGAGCCGCAGCAGATGACGGTCGACAGTTCGATCGCTGTGGCTTTACCTTCTCTCGATCGTAATGAAATGCGGGCTTACCGATTGAGTTGTCGGGTCGATGTTCAAGAGCCCTTTCTTGGCTGTCCAACTCCGGGCGGAAGTAGCGGATCAAGGTGGTGAGTGCTGTCTGATGTTCAGGCGCTGATCCGGCTGATGAACTGCCGTCCGTCGATGAGGTACACAAATCTGGCTGCGATCGATGGTAATTCAGGACCATCTCCTGTGGAAGCGCTCGAAGCAGCACAGGGTACAGCATGGTGTTGTAGCTGTCCTCTCCGACGCCGAGTACCTTGAGCCCACGCATATGCACCTGTAGGTCGTCGTAGAGTCGTCGCAGTTCACGGACTTTCCAGGCGGATGTCACGGGCTTGAGATCGATGAGCCCTTGCATATGATCCTGAATCAGCGCCGTTGGGTTCCCGAAGCGCTGCGCCAAGATCTCGATAGCATCCGCGTAGCATTCAGCCGTCGCCTGCAAACCAGCTATGGCTCCTTCTGCTTCTCCCGATAAAAGTGACTTGAGGTAATTAAAGCGATCGATATCTGACAGCTCGTGGTTATTGTGGATCGCTACTTCGAATTGTTCCCAAAATGGCTGCCAATTTTTCCTCTTGCCGTCAAATTTCTTTAACTCAAATTTTGGAAGTCTGGTCCTTTGCGATTGGATCTGAACTTGTGCGGTTGTTTTCGCCGGAGCAAGATTTCTTATTTGAGCTCCATCCGTCAAACTTTTGCCGAAGCTTTTCATGAAGCCGAGACAGCTGGCCATCTTGTCGTCGTACTCAATCGCCTGCTCAAACTCAGCGTCTGCGTCCTCTTCCAAAATATGCGGTTCAATAGCGGCGTTCACATCACTCAACTGATTCTGAACGAGAAGCAAACGCTCAATGAGTCCGCTTACCGCAACCATGTCAGGAGCAGTAGCTTGTTTTGCCAGGATGTGGTCGGCTTCATTGATGATGCGGGTCGCTTGAGCTCTGATCACACGTCGTTTCTTCTTCAGGATCTCCATGGTTCTTTGTGGGTTCTGGCGTGTTCGGTCGATATTCCTGATAATCCGTTCCCGGGTTTCGGCACCAAAATGTTCGATATATGAGTCTTCTTTCTTCGTGTCGATGGGGGATGCTTCTTCGAGGGTGGAAGCCAAAGTTCGATAACGGTACAAGTTTATTTACACTTATTTACAAACTGTACAAACTTTGCCTCAACCGCATCTACAACACTTCTCGTAGGAGCGACCGTCGCTTCGTCCTTACACGTCCGCTCCCCGAGTCCGTCTCTCGATCTGCCCCGTTACGGTCAACCTTCCCACGCTTCCTCCCCGCTGCGCTATTCTTTTGGTCCCCTCTTCCTCTTAGTGGCTCAAGCACGTGGGTTGTCAAAAAAAAAGCAACAAAATGCAAAAGGAAGCAAACATGCATTCCTCAACAATACCACGCCTTGCGTCCGAGTGCGCACGTTGTGCAAGAAAGTGGCATTGCGGGTTCTTAATGCCGCTATCTCCACTAATTACTGCCTTGGGCTATGGCTGCAGCATTACTACAATCGGTATGAACTTAGCCAAAATAATTAGCGACCCAATGTTCACACGACACTCGGAGGAACGCAGCAAGGACACAAGCTGGAGTGAAAGGAGGGGAGCAAAGCAAGCGACAAGCACTGGCTGCTATGTCATTCATCGAACACCTGTTAACTCTGCTATTTCCACGTCATTCTGAAATATTCCTATACGGCTTCGCGCTCCTTGCAAACTACAGCACAGCTACCGCTACACAACGAATTTTCAACGTCACGACGGGAGCAGTTTTCTGAAGCAGTTCACAATCATAAATATGCATCGTAGACAGTGATGCTGCTGTGCTGCACGGCAGGTGCTGCAAGCTTATCGTTTTGCAGTGGTGACTCGCAGCAGCGAATAGAGGCATCACTGACAGTGCTACCTTCGCGTTGCTCCATCACCTTTTGGTCTCGACAGCCGCGAAGGAAAGCATAACAAACGAGAACAATGTATCTGCAGGCGTGCACGAACTGTTCCGGCTGTTACAGTCTGAGTCAGACTGTAACAGCTGGAAAAATGTAAACAACAAGAACATATCATCGAGGTTTTAGTGCAATGTGAAATTCACCCCCTTAATGGCAACCAGCCACCACTGCAATGTAAAGCAGAAATCTGACGGATTGTCCCAAAGAGTTCCTGCCACGTGGTGTATGTGTCACACATTATGGGACACTGTGCATCATATAGACATCAACTACATTCATAAGGCGTTGTTGCGTAACATATGTGTCACACCCGATCATGGTGCAGCAATGAAATCCGACATTCTTGTTACGTAGGCACTCGACAATCAGTGCAACATTACGAAAGGATATCTTGAGAGACATCTGTTTCAGCTCTTATACTATGTACAGTCTACGATACGTCAAAATAACAACGCATGCGTGCCTAAAATTTTTCAGGTTATCAGTGCAGACGATGAAAAATAAGCACAAGATAGCGCGATATAACATCACAGACCTCGAAGCCATCTCTCAACTTCCCATCCACGGATTTCTGCTATCTTTCTATCACTCAAGAGGTGAAAGCTCTGTCCTTTCATCTCGCTCATGATAGCACCACAGAAAAAGTGGAAAGGAGAAAAAGATCGAGTGCAGTCCAGTGTATTTTGTGACGTACGTAGTCCTGCTACGTTCCTTGTGGTGTTGCCGCAACCGCAACCCCTAACGGCCGAGGTCTTGCCTGCTTGGCCATTCTGCAGTTTTGTTGATACACAACCGTTTGTGGTGATCACAGCATTTTCGTAAGCTGAAAAACAGGGCGCACTTAAAGAAAAAAATATCGGAGGGCCGTTTTGCGCAGTGAACGAGGGTGTACGCGCAAGCGCACGGTTGCTACCTCTTACTGCACATTGCGCCTGACATGTTTTAAAAGGCTCTCATTGTATATTAGCGCGATGTTTTCTTCTCGGTTTAAGTTTTCTCGCTTGTCTGGCGCCTGGCTTTATTTACACATCCTGTTGCTTGGTTTTTTACACATCCTGTTGAAATCTAGAAGCACTGGATTTGAGATTTTACGCACAGTTAAACTTATAAACTTGGTTTTTCTGTTATCCATTTGCTACAGCTGAAGCGCTCGGGCTAGAATTACTTTTGCTTTTATACTTAAACCGAAATACGTGTTCCGATACCGTTTGGAAGCGTATCTAGCATCGGGAACTTATGAAAGGCAACAGCGGAACGCGTGGCAAAGTCTCAACACCGACTCAAAGCGATACGCGGGTGGCACTGTGAAAAACAGATGGGCAAATAGGGCGCTCTTCCGCAGACTGTTAGCACTCTCACCACGCTGGCATTTCTACGATGCAGCAGCTTACACTTATACCCCCAATGGGTTTCCTACAGATAGCACTAGAGGGCACTCTGCCTTTGCAATAGTTCAGCTGCCATGGGAATGAAGGGTAGTGCATGGATTCGCACATTCGGCAGGCATTCTCAGATAACGAATTTCTATTGTCTCTCAAGAGGAAAGTGTACAACAGCCGCATCTTACCGGTGCTTACTTACAGGGCGGAAACTTTAAAGCTCACTAAATGTGTTCACCTCAATTGAGGACGACGCAACAAAATATGGAACTGTAAATGATACATGTGGCTTGAAGGGACAGGAAGACAGCGGAGTGGGTCAGGGAACAAATACATGTTAAGGACATCTTAGTAGAAATTTAGAAGAAGAGATGGACGTAGGCACGGCATGTAATGCAAAGGCAAGGCAACCGTTGGTCATTATGGATGTATCTCCAGAGAAGGCAAGCGTAGCAAGCGCCTGGAGAAAGTGACGTGGACATACGAGATCAAGAAGCTTGAGGGGCATAGCGCAGTCGTATATAGCACAGGACAGGGATAACTAGACATGTATTGGAGGGGCCTTTGCCCTGCAGTGGGCGTAGAAAGACTGATGATGATGATGACGACATGGATTTGTCTAGTTTCCTAGCTCACGGCTTCTAACGTTAGGGTGTATTTTTTATCGCTGTTTTTAGCTTCAGTGGCGCGAGTGAAATTAACACGCTTTTTCGTTGCGCGAACTAGGCAGCGGCGGTGGCGGCTCTAGCGAGAGCACCAAAATGTCGCTTTTACTACACGTGGTTTAAAATGACGAGGTGCGTGCCGTCTGTCTGTTTAGGTCGGGGTTTGCTGCAAATCACTATCCAGCTCCGGCATTTGTTAATACATGGTAACATTTAACTAGGACACATACAAGGAGAGGACAGAGTTTCATGTAACAGCACAACAAAACAGGGAGGGAAGTGCAAAGCATAGAGAGCACTGACAAAGAGTTCTACCTGCCTTTTGGTCCCCTCATTGTGGCGCTGCTAGCTGAAACCTTCAAAGCATATGCCCAATCGCTTGCAGCCCAGGGAAACGTTAATTTCGTGGCTGTTGCAGTACCTGTTCGGCGGTAGAACGTATAAAACGACAGGCGCGATTATGCAAGTTTTCCGAATCAAAACCTAGTGACTCAGCACCAGCACTCGAGCCAGGTTAATATTGCTCCGATTTCGGACGCACCGGTGTATTATGAAGCATTAATCTTAACGATCTAGGTGAACTAGCGAAGTTTCTGCGATGTTACTCAGGCATGCGGTGGGCGTAACGTGATGATTATTTAACAAATCGATGATTTCTGGGGTTCAACATCCCAAAACCAGCTCTGATTATGAGAGACGCCGTAATGGAGGTCTCCAGAAATTGACCACCTGGGGTTCTTTAAAATGCACTGACATCGCGCAGCACACGGGCCTCAACATTTCGCCTCCATCGAAATGCAGCCGCCGCGGCCGTGATTCGATCTCGCGACCCTCGGAACAGCAGCCGAGTACAATAGCCACTAGACCACCGTGGCGGGGCGGTCGTAATGTGTTATACGTTCAATGTGAGCAGAGATATCCTACGAGAAATGTAAACACCCAGGTACTCACAAGTGTCGCCTATTACCGTGAGTAGTAGTGGTCTCCAATTTCCATCCTCTTAGCGGTTCCTCGCGTCTTTGGGTGCTGTTAACATGTATTGCGGAAGGCGGTTTATTAGTTTTAGATAGCTGGTGGACAGGCGCTAGGACGATCATAGAAGTCACAGTTCTGGCCAGCGTCGACAGCTCGAGATCAGGGCTCGCGCCTCTTGCTCACGCCGTGTCCCACTGTATTGCGTAGGTTCCTGCTTCCCCACTACAGCACCACGGCGGTGAGCAGAAGCCATCCTGGCGACTCAAGGTGACGCTACAATAAGCGGACCGTGATACGGCTTTAGACGGCTCACATAGACCACTTGGCGGCCTAGACGGTGCTTGTCGGAGGAAGGGTTGACGGTTCGATGACATAGGTGACAGGAACCGGGCAGTCGATGACACAGTAAGGGCCGTTGTACTTAAAAGGAAACTTGGGGCTGAGGCCAGGAGAGTGGATGGGTTGTCGGAACCAGATCCGGGATGCAGCGAAGAAAGTCTGCACAGGAACGACCGCGGTCATGGCGACCTTTTTGAAGGGCTTGATTGTCCCAACTGAACGAGCGGGCCAACTGACGACAGTCTTCGGCGTACTGGGCGATTTTGGAAACATGGCTGAATTCGGAATCATCTGGGTGATACGGAAAAATAGTGTCGAACGTGGTGTACGGTTTCCGGCCCAAAGAATGGAGAGAAACCTGTGGTGGACTGTGTCGCGGTGTTACAGGCGTATGTCACGAAGGGAAGGATCACGTCCCATTTGGAGTGGTCATCATTGATGTACTGTCGAGCATGTCCCTCAGGATTCGATTAAAGCGCTCCGTGAGGCCGTTTGTCTGAGGATAATCAAGAGAAGAGGCGTGCAGGACACGGACACAAGGAGAGCAGTGAACAACACGAACGCCGTTTTCGTGTTGTTCACTGCTCTCCTTGTGTCCGTGTCCTGCACGCCTCTTCTCTTGATTATGGACTGTTACCAACTCGCTCAACTTTCTGTCCTTTTGTCTGAGGATGGTAGGCAATAAACGTGCGGGGAACTGTACAACATGCATGAAGCAGCTCTTGAAGGACGTCGGAGAAAAATATAGACCGTCTCTCACATGGCGGAGGACAAAATTATGTGAGAGGAAGTTAGCCACGTCACCAGCATCAGCCGAAGGGAGCGCGGCTGTTTCCGCACGGCTTGAGATGGCCCACAGCGACTGTCGCCCATCTGTTGGAAGAGAACCAGCTAGGTAGTGATCCGTAAAGGTCTATTCCAACGAGGTTGAAAGGGCTTGCAGGACAACGTGAGGGCTAGAGGAGTCCGGACAAATGAGGAAATGTCTTCCGTCGTTGACACGATGGGAAGGAACGAAGGTATTTACGAACAAACGTGTACATGACATGCCAGTAGTAACGTAGGAGCCGTTCATAGGTTTTGAGGGCGCCAGCGCGAATATCTAGAGTATCAACGTGAACGTATGCACAAACGTCGGACCTCGTGTGGCTAGATGACGAGCAGCCACTTTCGGCCATCTGCTTGATAGTTGCGACAATAGCTCGTCCCGTATTGTAAAATGCGTGGCTTGACGGCGAAGGGCACGTGGGTATGCAGAACGGGAGGAGGCAGAAAGAATATTCAGTAGAGAGGCTATCCAAGGGTCTTTGCACTGTTCAGATGGCATGTAGGTGGCGGTAAGAGCAGCCTGAAGAAAGTCACCATTGGTTTACGGCTCTTCAGGCGATTGCAAGGGAGACCGAGAGAGAGCGTCCGCACCAGAGTGCCTTCGGCCCGATCGATACAAAACGCGAATGTCGAATTCTCGCAGATGAAGAGCCCAGTCTCCAAGACGACCGGAAGGATGCTTCAGGGAAGCCAACCAGCACAATGCGTGATGATCAGTCACGACGTCAAAAGTCTGGCCGTATAACTATGGTCGCAAATTGCTTATTGCCCACACAATATCGAGACACTCCTTTTCATTTACTGAGTATTTGGCTTCCATCTTGGAGAGGGCACGGCTAGCATAAGCGACAACATATTCTGAAAAGCCGGGATGGCGTTGCGCGAGCACTGCACCAAGGCCAACATCATCGCGTCCGTGTGTAGTCCGGGTTGGTGCAGGGGGGTCGTAACGGTGCAGAACAAACGCGCAGCTCTTTGCGGTAGCATGTATACAGTAACTCTACTCCGGTGATTTCAAGAGCGCTCCCTAGATCGCTCCCTCATGGGCTGCAGAGCGAAGCGCCTCTTCCTCCCCAAGCCACTAACAACAACAACACTAGATGGCACACCGCCGCTCAAGACGGCGCCACGTCTTTATATGATGATTATTGAGCAGATGTACGGAGTGTTTACGGTTTACCGGATTTAACCTGAGCAAGCTCCTTCATCATCATTCACTTCGTGGATATGCTGTGATCTTTTAAATGCGAAGCATTTCTTAGCGAACTTCGGCGACTTTGAGCGTATCTATCTATCTATCTATCTATCTATCTATCTATCTATCTATCTATCTATCTATCTATCTATCTATCTATCTATCTATCTATCTATCTATCTATCTATCCGCCTACGATTTTGTGCTCTCCTGGCCGTTTGGATAATGGGATGTTTACGAAAATTGGTATGCCACATGACTGCATGACAAACGTAAATGACAAGTCATAACATGAAAAACATGATATGCATGTCATGAGCGACATGATTCACATGCGAGGGTCTTGGTGCTCTCCTGGCCGTTTCGTTAATGGGATGTATACGAAAATTGGTATGCCACAACATGACTTCATTACGAACATAAATGAGAGGTCACAACATGAGAATCATGATGTGCATGTCATAAGTCACATGATTTACATGCCGCAAGTTTCGTTAATGGGATGTATACCAAAATTGCTATGACACAACATAACTACGTGACTATCACAAATGGCAGGTCATAACGTGAAAATCATGACATGCATATCACGAGCGGCATGTCATTTACATGCAACGGTCCTGGCGCTATACTGCCGTTTCGTTAATGGGATGCATACGAAAACTGGTATGCCACAACACGACTACATGAAGATCACAAATGATAGGTCATAATCACGAAAATCATGATATGCATGTCATCAGCGGCATGACTTACATGCCACAGTCTTGGTGCTCCCCTGGCCTTTTCGTTAATGGGATGTATCCGAAAATTGGTGTGCCACAACATGAGTGCATCACGAACAGATATGCCAGGTCATAGCATGAAAATCGTGGCATGCGTGTCATGCGGTCTTGGTGCTCTCCTGGCCGTTTCGTTAATGGGATGTACACGAGAATTGGTTTCGCACAACATGACTGCATGACGATCATAAATGACAGGTCAATGAGAGAGAGAGAGAGAGAATATTTTATTGATGATTCCGGAGATGTTAGCCTGGTTAATGGCTAACATCTCCGGAATCATGAAATAACATGAAAATCGTGACATGCATGTCATGAGCGCCATGATCATGCCACTAGTTTCCTCAATGGGATGTATACCAAAATTGCTATGGCACAACACGAGTGCATGACGAACGTAAATGACAGGTCATACCGTTAGAATCACGACATGCGTGTATGAGCGGCATGGTTTACATGCCACAGTCGTGGTGCTCTTGCGGCAATTTCTTTAACTTCATATGTACCAACTCGGTATAGCGAGACAACAACGCAGATCCATTTTACGTTCGTGATGCGTGCTTCGCATTTCCTTGATTGCTACTACACGTGAGATCTGCCAGTATATTATCTATCAGTCTTATATGAGTTTTTTATATCGCATACAGTTCCGATAATCTTCAGGGGCTTTGAAATACTTGGTTATATACGTTTCGAGATATTGCAGTTCTCTAAGAGTGCCGTAATCTGCCTCCAGATGTCTCAGGCATCCAATGCCACCTGCAATAGTGTCAATTCTGGTCAGTCCGATATCGAAGTCCAAGTCCGTGTAGAGTTTCTTCATGTCACATACCTGTAAGTGGGAAGAAGCAGCAGCTTGAAGGAAAAGGTGGGAAACGAAACAACATTTATTTTTGAAGCCCCACACGTTGTAAGCAACAACCCGCTGGGGCAACCTTCAACGGTACCTCGTTTCACAGGTACATTATTCAGGTAGTACCGCGACTGAAATGGTTTCTTCTTTTTAGTAAATGAAAGATGTATACACTTTGCTATGTTCAAATGCATTTTTCCATTTTGTACAGCAGTTATGAATGAGCGCCAAATCATTCTCAAGATCTAATGCATCATTGTGACCGGTGATCTCGCTCTACACGACACAGTAATCCACAAACAACCGCATAGAAGATGAAATTCCTACAGCGATGTCATTAATATATATTAAAAAGAGTAGTACGCCAAAACAGAGCCTTGTGTGAGTCCTCAGGCAACATCTGCGTAGTCGGAGCATTTTTCATTCACTACAAACATTGTGTTCGTTGCGAAAGGTAACATTAAATCCATGTAAATACAGTTTTATCAATGTCCAGGGTGGTAAGTTTAAACAATAACGGTGATTGCGAAAGCATGCAAAAGGCTTTGAGAAAACCCAGGAACGCCACCGTAAACCTGTCCTACTGTGTCTACGCCGACGTTATATCATGATAAAACTCTACTAGTTGCGTTGTGCAAGATAGTCCTCTACAAAATCCATGCTGCTCGTTGATTAGTACCATATTCTCATTTAATTTGTTTATTATTTGCTTATATAAAATGTGTTGGAGTATTTTACGCAGGATAGATATAAGTGTGACCAATAGTTACCAACGTCTTCCAACCACTTTTAAGTATCACTGCAACGTGCTCAGCTTTCCAGTCATGTTGTAGGGCACCTGTCGCTAAATATTTTTCAAAAATTGCGTAAAGAGTACATACAAATTGGCCCTGCGCAACGTTTGGGAACACGTGGATAAATACACAAATCTCAACAGGAAGCACAGGTGAAATGTTCATAACAGGTGGCTGATAATTACAGCTGTGTTTGGGTAAGAATGCCGAATGGAAAAAGTTATGTAGGTATGCGGCTGTTGTATCGTGGTCCGTAATTAAAATGACATTACAGCTTAACTCCTGTATTCCAAAGCAATTTGAGCCACACCGTAATAAGTACTACCGAAGCATTTTAGGATTTGATTTAATTTTGTTTATCAACTCAGTGATGTGGTCATCCTTAGCTTTTTCTAGCTTTAGCTTATATTCGTGGGTAATAGCTCTTACTATTTAAAAGTGAGCAACTGATTTGCTTTTTTAAAGGCGAAGCATTTAGCGAACTTCGGCGACTTTGAGCGTATCTATCTAGCCACCTATGATTTTGTGCTCTCCTGGCCGTTTCGCTAACGGGATGTATGCGAAAATTCGTATGGCACAACACGACTGCATGACAAACAGAAACGACAGATCATAACATGAAAATCATGACATGCATGTCTTGAGCGGCTTTATTTATTGCCACGGTCTTGGTGCTCTCCTGGCCTTTTGGTTAATGGGATCTATACGAAAATTGGCATGCCACAACACGACTGCCTGACGAACATAAATGGCAGGTCACAACATGAAAAGCAAGACATGCATGTCATGAGCGGCATGATTTATATGCCACGGCCTTAGTGCTCTCCTGGCCGTTTCGCTAATGGGATGTATGCGAAAATTGGTATGGCACAACATGACTGCATGACGAACATAAATGGCAAGTCATAACATGAAAAGCAAGACATGCATGTCATGAGCGGCATGATTTACATGTCATGGTCTTGGTGCTCCCCAGGTCGTTTCGTTAATGCGATGTGTACAAAAATTGGTATGCCACAATATGACTGCACGGCGAACATAAATGATAGGTCATAACATGAAAATCGTGACATGCATGTCATGAGCGACATGATTTACATGCCACGTGTTTCATTTTTGGGACGTATACGGAAATTGGCATGCCACAACATGACTGCATGGTAAACATAAATGACAGGCCATAACACAAAAATCATAACATGTATGTCATGACTGACATGACTTACATGCGAAGATCTTGGTGCTATCCTGGCCGTTTCGTTAATGGGATGTATACGAAAATCAGTATGCCGCAACATGACTGCATGACGAACATGACCAACAGGTCACAACTTGAAAATCATGATATGCATCTCATGAGCGACATGATTTACATGCCACAGTCTTGGTGCTCTCTTGGCCGTTTCGTTAGTGGAATGTATAGGAAAATTAGTATGCAAAAACATGACTGCATGACGAACATAAATGACAGGTCATAATATGCAAAACAAGACATGCGTGTCATGTGCGGCATGATTTACATGCCACGTGTTTCTGTTTTGTTAATCGGATGTATACCAAAATTGCTATGGCACAACACGACAGCATGACGAACGTAAATGACAGGTCATAACATTAGAATCATGACACGCGTGTCATGAGCAGCATAGTTTACATGCCACAGTCTTAGTGCTCTTGCAGCCGTTTCGTTAAGGGGATATATACGAAAATTGCTATGGCACACCGCGACTGCATGACTATCATAAATGACAGGTCATAACATGAAAATCATGATATGCATGTCATGATTTTCATGTTATATGTCATGGCCGGCATGATTTACATGCCACGGTCCTGGCGCTATACTGCCGTTTCGTTAATGGGATGTATACGAAAATTGGTTTGGCACAATATGACTGCATGGCGATTATAAATGAGAGGTCATGATATGAAAATCGTGACATGCATGTCATGAGCGGCATGATCTACATGCCACTCGTTTTTTAATGAGTTAATGAGATGTATACCAAAATTGTTATGGCACAACACGACTGCATGACGAACGTAAATGACAGGTCATAACGTCAGAATCATGACATGCGTGTATGAGCAGAATAGTTTACATGCCACAGTCATGGTGCTCTTGCGGCCGTTTCATTAAGTTCATTTGTACCAAACTCGGTATAGCGAAACAACAATGCAAATCCATTTTACGTTCCTGATGCGTGCTTCACATTTCCTTGATTCCCACTGCACGTGGGATCTGCCAGTTTTTTTTAGTGTGCTAAATGCCCTCTTTTTGTTGTTGATGATTTTTAATATATGTGTCGTTACCTATGGCTGTTTGGTTTTTTTAGCCCTGAATATCAACATTTGGGATATATGTACTTATTACTTAACGTGCTTGTTACATTGGGGATATGACATACTTATTAGTATAACATGCTGTTCAGTTTGTCCTACATATCATGCACATTGCGCTCCTCAGAGAAGCCCTCAAACACGGGAAATGAATTGGTAAACTTCTTTTGTTTTGGCACTTGCGTCGTAGTCACCCCTCTCATAAAAGTAGATACTTCTACTGGCCGGTGACTTCGCACAGTTCTTTTTTCCTTCGGGTAACTGTAACAACAGTGAGATAGCGGCTAATTCCCGGGATTAGAGTAACATTACTAACAAAATTTGGCGAGTTGTGCAAAACTGTGTTTAACACAGCGTCAATGCGAGTAGGGATGGCAATTTACCACCTCAGACCGAACCTGTCTACGATATTTTTCATCGCAAGGTTCATGCGCCCTTTAGAGCTTATGCAAAAACCATCGTACCAAGGTAAAGATAATCCAGAGAGGATTAAATAATCTCCGAGAAGTATCGTCTGAGCTTCGCGAGCGGTAAACCACTTCTACAGAAAACGCCAAGTTATCAGGTAAAGCTATCCTCGAGCACGCAGACTCCTATGTATTGCACTCAAAATCAATTTCTGATTACTCTAAAGAAGAATGAACAAGCAAAAAGGCACCACCACCTGAAGTGGGCCTATTTTTGCGATAGGTAACGCAATTTTGTGGAAACATCTCGCTATTAGCAGTCGTAGGCGTTAACAAAGTTTCAGTGCCGAGGACTATGTCAGAGTCAATAGTTTCAATTAGGCCATTATGTTCAGCAGCTTTGTGAACTGTACTATGGCAGTTCACGATGACTGCAATAAATTCTCGGCATCGATATTTTACCTTTTTTTCTAGCCTGTCATTGCCTGCATACTGCGACGACCTCATCTTTTTCTTCATCCCATCTAAAAGCCCTGATGTTTATTGTGAATTTGTCTGAACTGAGCTTCACTTTATTCTTATCATCCTCTCTTTTTGTCTTAGAATGTTCCCATAGCTTATTCCTAATACTTTTTGTCTCAGGTGAGTAATCTTCGCTTACGCGGTACTGTGAATTCTTAAATTTATTTGGCATAGAGAAGCACTGCCTGACGCTCTTTGTACAACGAGAATTTAACACTAATCGGTATTTCCTTATAGCGTCCTAAGGGATGGGCCCTTTCGAAATTCAATTCCAAGGCTCGCTTTGCAATCATTCTTTATACTGTAGCTTCAGATTGAACCCAGGATTTTGAGGCTTTATCTCAACATCATAGAAAACAAAATTTTACTGACCACTTCTGTTCTCTAGGTCGTGTTTTCTGCTGCAGACCTTTTACCTGCTGCTTGAGTTGTCGGATTACAGTCGCCATGCTCTGTTACAATTTCACTGATATCGCTTATCTGATTTTGAGTCTGGCAAAGATTATTTTTCACTTCATTCAGCATGTTCTCAATTTTTACGAACCTGAATTGACGCCTTTTAAATTTTAAATTAATGTTTCCTGGCTACTTCGAAAACCTTTCAGCAGTTCCATCTCCGCCGTCTTAGGAGGGCTTGGGCTTAGTTCAGTGTCCTCCGCAAGTATTAAACACATCAAGTAGAACACACTGTCGGAAAATAATCGCAATCTTTTTAAACGCAATCTGTGCATGGTGCGTCCGCGGTTTTACTACAAACACTTGTCCTGGTGGAAGGAGGCGACAGTGCAGATACTAGTCTCTGTGTTTCAGATGAAGAGTAATGACTAACCTATACACCAGCAACAGTGGATTAGCGTCATGTAAGCAAGTGTGACGGCTCCAAATCCGCATGAGGCCATCGTGCCGAGTACCACAACCAATCAGCTCGGTGTCCCCAGCCCAAATCAACGACACGGACAGCATCGGAATCCCCGAGCCCTGAGTGTCGCGTTTCATTCTCTGAACACTGCACGTTATTCCTGCTCTTGTTAAACAGCGTATGCGGTGAATGTTTCATTCTCACCCAACATGGCACGTTCGCACTTCATCTGTACGCTGGAAAGACATGACGAACCGCGAATAGCTCTTGTTTTAGATTTTGCCTAGTACCGCGCCACAACGTTGTGCGCTCAACTGAATTCAGTTGGGAATAAGTCCGTTTCCAAGAAACGCTTCTCTCTGAGAGGCCCGCTACTCACAAACACTAGCTCACCTCAACCTCCCTGCTTGCTTGGAAGGTACCTTATATTCAAAACACATCTGAAGCAGCTTGCCGATTACATTGGACGTCCGTACGCGAAGGGCAACTTTTTTTACGTCGCTTGGTCACTGAACTACTTCAGAGCAATTCACTCAATTATGAGGTGGTTGGTGATAGGCACCGTTTTACCTTCGAAAACCACCACGATTTAATGCTACAATCCAGAAACTTCACCACAGCACTGAGCGAAAGACCTGCTGTGATCCTGGATATCGTAGCCATCTTTGTTTATTTAAGCAGCGTTGCCAGATGAAGCAGCGTTTCTCGAGTTGCCAATACCAGAACGAACTGTGACGAATGTATAGAACCCGATGCGTTTCACCGTTCGTCAGTTTTTACGGTCGACCGGCTACTGCTCTCGCTGCTGACACCTTGCAGTGTGTTTTGCTTCGCTTTGCTGGGCAATGTTCGCTCAATGGACAGTTCGGCTGTCAGTGCCCTGAATTATTCGGCGTCCTTTATGGTAACGACCCCGTGACAATATCAGCAGAAGTGAAAAAACGCCATTCCTTACATTTTACCGCAGCTTCTACTAAAGATAAAACAATTGGTTCCAGGTCAAATACGTAGCAAAAAATTAGAAGAGATAAAACGCGTACAAAATCATGAAAATGTACATACCTTGCGCTGAACTGTGTCAAAGCCGTCATACAGAAATAAGTATAACTGCTTGGGATACTTCATTGAGTATGTCATTAAACGAGCGTCATATGTCCCTTCAACGAATTGTTTATATGTACATAACTTCCCAGGAGAGAGAAAAAAGAAACAGCGACCAGTAACCGTCAGCACGCAAGAACGCAACAACATGGTATTAGATGTGATAAACCTGCACAGAAGTGAAGATGTGCTCTGTGACACGGCCGCTGCGTTGACACATTAAAAACCGTACTGAAATCGGTAGACCAGGTTTGAGTCTACTGGAAATTACGGCTTCAGTAATATCGCGAACCAAGGAAAACTAACCTTAGGAACACGGAATCAATGTTTCGTGTAACTTGTTTAGGCAGTAAGTAGCGTACGTACTACGGTCCTGCAGAAAGCAACGGAGGCCAGAAGCCGCATTTACTTCACTTCCCTCGGTGTACTGCCGCCAGTCGAGCGAAAGAAACCGGAGAGATGCACGCATTCACATTTTTAAGTTTTACTATTTACATCATAATCTAGCATAATCAGTTACATAAATATACACTTGTATAATTAAATGTCTGATTCGCTAAATAGGAGTCCGCATTGCATCATACTTTACGTACTAAAGGATAGTAGAGTCCGAATTACGTTCGTGGTGGTTGCCATCCGACGTCGGGGTTGAGCACTCGCTGGTCCCCTCGGGCGGTGACCGGGGGAGCGACTTGAACCTTGGGACCGGAGCATAGCCGATGCGTATTCTGCCTAGACGGGCAGAGCCAAATTTCGAACGCCTCCAGCTCATGTTGGCTTCTTCCGAATTATTGCTGCTCTATCCTATGATTCCTCTGGTTGTCGACTGTGGTAGAGGAGCCTTTCTTACCGCTGCACCTGTGCGTACGCTGCTTATAGTGTACTTTGCACGGTGCCGGGACCAGGGGGGCCAGCGCAAGGGGCAGCTAAATGTTTTGCTGTGCTATACAGAAGACGCACTCATGGCGGCGCACTGTCTGCGCTCGCAACCACGGTTAGCGTAACCGCGGTTAACAATTTCAACCGTAGTTAACGCCAACCGTAGTCCACCGGAGTTACACGGGCAATCGTGTTCGCGGTTGTCAGAAGCTCCGCCCACATCCAGCACATCGGCATAAACATGCTCGCAAGACTTCGTACCCTCGTCATTATAGGTATGAGAGAAGCAACCTTGCACAACCGTGCATCGTTCTATTAAGACATTGTTGACAAAACTACTCCTTTGCGAGCGACAAACGCATCACAACAATCCACCGTCACCGCGGAATGCCCAGGGCTGATAACTCCGAGCGTTAGGCCTAGCGAGGAGTACGGCGGTGCCGTTCGCGATCAAGCGCGACTTAGCTCGTCACAGAGGGCTTGTTTTTGCCATCACGATTAACATTAGCACTCATATATCATGCCTGAACATGTGCGATTAGTTTTACTTGCGTCTCGATGTGAAGAAGGCCTGAAAGAAAGCGAGTCGGTTCGGCGAAACGACCGGTGCCGGTGCAGTCTTTACCTCTCGCATCGCGGCATGCGATCTGTCGGGCAGTGTGGAAGTGGCCGATGCGTTGCAGAAATGACAAACTTTAGAATTAACGTCGCTCAGTTATCAATATTTTTGTGTCATAAGTAAACCGAGTCAATATTTAAAATGCTGTTCCGAGCGGTGATATAGCAAAAGCGATCGGTAGCCTTGGCCCGAATGATACGAGCGTGGGAAGCAACCGCGGTGTGCCGCAGAAGCACGCGCGTGCATTTCGACCACTTGGGTGCACTGAGGTAATATTATCGTAATATTATCGTCCAAAACCTGTATAACTGCTTCTTGTACGCCGCAACGGGTAGAGGGCCACTTTTGTGAAGATATCTGCGAAGCGCCGCTGAACTCGGGAGCGCTACCGTCCGCCATTTCGTCCGTTAACCGAGATTGGCAAGCTCAGTTGGCGGCCAACCGCGGTTAGTGGCCTAACCGCCGTTTCGCGCGCCGTGTAACTGCTCTAACCACGTTTAACGATAACCGCGGTTACGCTAACCGTGGTTAAGGGCGCTCGTGTAACAGGGGTATAAGGCGACAATTTGCGGCTTCGCTCCATCGTTCCCAGGCGGCAGCACCATCGCTGAGAACGAAGAGTGCAATGAAAGGGAGGCGATGTTAATTTAAGAGCAAGTTTGCTTGTTAAATACGGTTTTTTTAACCGGACATCATTTAGATGAAAATTGTAAAGCAGTCCAGTATACATATAAGGTCATCTTTTCCTCCGCACTACAAGTTTGTCGGTGGTGTGGTCGAAAGGCATTCCACCATCGTTTTCAACCGGTCGCGTGGGCGGTAGCGCTTCCAGCTCCTAGCGCCACACCCTGGCTGGTTGTGGGTTCGAATCCTAGTGGGTGGTACCTTTAAAATGTGAAATGTGTGTTACGGAATCTGTGACGTACTTCCGTTACGGAAGTACGTCATAGATTTCTTGGTGGACCCTGGCATAAAATACTTTCCTGTTAAAAACGCGGGTTCAATCCAGACCGCGGCGGTCGCATTTTCTATGGAGGCGAAAATGCCAGAGGCCTGTGTGCTGTGCGTTCTCAGTGCACGTCAAAGAACCCCAGGTGGTCAAAGTTTCAAAAGACCTCCACTATGGTCTTTCTCTCCTTTCTCTTTCAGTCCGTTTCCCCCTATCACGACGGACGCTTAGCCGTGCTCACGACATGGGTTGTAGAAAGTAGCGTCCTTTCCATAACCGAACTACAACAGTCATCATCATCATCGCAGAAAGAGCGTTTCCACAGTCAACGCGCGCCGTTCGCTCTCCCGCCGCGGTGCACATGGTGTGGTGGTTACGGTACTCGGCTGCCACCTAAAAAACGCGGGTTCGATCCCCGGCCGCGGCGGTCGCATTTTATATGGTGGCGAAAATGCAAGAGGCCCGTGTACTGTCAGCCCCAGCTAGAAAAATATTCAGTCCTGCTCATTGCTCCGGCCGTGGGCTCAGACTCACTCAGTCTTGACCATCGTGTTTGGCCGAATAGACGTGGCTGCACCTGCTCAAGCCGTTGGAACAGCTGTGTTGCTAAGAGTCACGAACCCTTTCGCGTTCTGGTTGGCGAGTGAAGAAGACCGCATCTGTCTGTGTTTGTGAACTGCGTCGAAATTTCCGGAGCCCTCCACTACGGCGTCTCTCATAATCAGAACTGGTTTTGGGACGTTAAACCTCACAAAACAACAACAGCGTCGTGGATGTGTGATGTGCTCTGCGCACGGGATATTCATTCACATAGTGTACGGCTGCGAACCCGCACGATGGGGCAATGCTGCGTGCCTAACTGTCGTGGCAACTACGACAATGGACCGAAGGTCCGCTGTTCTTTCCGAACGATGACCGAAGAGCGAAATGGGAGCGCTCCGTTCTCCGACGTCTATATCCGTTCTCTCCGTGATCCGAAGGTATGTGTACGTCCATGCTGCATGCTTCCGAGTCATCCTAACGGCACCATTTCCGACGTGTCGCGTTCTTGCTCCAGAATAACGATCTTGTCTGCCCTTCTCACTTAGAGTAAGCCTTGGCATTAGAGAATTTTTAGCTGAGCGTCGCTGACGCTCACCTCCGTGTTGTTGTAGCGTCCGGACACAGTGATGGGAACTGCATGGACTACGCGTTTTTGACGTGCCGCGACGCGGTCAGCGTGGCTACAAAAGGACGGCGTAACAGAGTAGACGTACATTCACGCTCCACTTAATCGACTTCATAAGCAGTGGGAGAGATGCGTTCTACGTTACGCCGCTCGCGCCTCGTACTCGCCGAAATAAAGCAATAAACGCACGTAGTAGTATATTCTCATAATGGCCGCTTTCTCTTCAGTGTCGATAACATTTCGCTGATTGCGCATCACACCGCGGTCTTCTTGTAACACCTCTGACTACTTGGCTGAGAAAAAGGGAGGTGTGCTGGTACGCGGAGTCACACATACGTCTTGCACATAGCATTTTTTATCGCTGCTCCGAAGACTTATTTAGCGGTACTGCGCCATTCTCGCCGGGACCTGCGCCTAATTTGTTTCCTTTGTAAGGACTTAGATGAGGACGCATGGAAGCCCTATCGCCATCGTGTGGCTCGTACCAGATTCGCTCGCTGGCTGTGCCCTACATGCCGACGTGACGATTGTCGCTGTTACTCGATGACGCCAATAAAGCTCCTCCACAATTGATGGAGGTGCGGGGTAGATAGTCCGGTTCCTGAGTTCCAGGTTTCCTACCGTACCCAGTGTGGCCATGCGCATGTCTGCAACGACGACTATTCAACGGAAGGTGCGTCGGAGACCAAGTAGCTGGTAAAAGAGCGCTGGCCATAAGCGTTCATTGAAGAGCTGTTGGCTGCTTGAAGAGGCGCGGTATTCTGAGAGCGTTGCCTGTCTTGTCGCCCGGCAGGAATGACACTGACCTCTGCACCGGTTTTCATGAGAAGTCGATGTTCGGCAATCTTGCCAGTGACGTAGAACAGGCGGCTTGTCGTACGGCAAGAGTCAATGGCCGCAATCAGTGGCTCTGCGATATGTTTCCCTGGCAGCTGCAAGGGGAACGGCACTGACGTGCGCTGGCACCGAAGTTTCTGTGGTACCAGCAGTAGGCGCGGTGACGAGCGCTTGAACGGGAGCTAGACCGAGGAGACAACCTAGAACGGCAATCACGGTCTCGTGGACGAGGGCACCTCAACGTTATCTCCGGTGGCTGCAGTGTATTAACAGTCACGGCAAGGTCGTCGATCAGTTGCTCAAGGCGAGACTGTCGGTCTTCGAGTTGCGACAGCGGACCGGCAGATGCCTGCGCCACAGTACCTCTTGCTCAATAGTCAACCACGCGACCGGCCAGCTCCACCAACTTGTCGAGGGGCAGATCGTCTGGTGAGATAGCCAAGGCAATGACCACATGCTGCGGTAGGCACTAATGGAACAGTTCTCGCCGCAGCTGGCTGTTTGCGTCCAGCCTACCGTCACTCGGAAGCCGAACCATGCGATGCAGAAGTGCCGCCGGTCGCCGAGCTCCTCTTTGTTGAGAAGATGCTAGAGCCGCCTGTGCACAGACATAGACGTGCGGTGCAGCACCGTCGTTTTAAAGTGTTCATAGGGGGTGGTTTCGTGGGGCGCTTCCATCACGTCGTAAAACTCCGCAACCACCTCCGTCGAGAGTGCGAAGTAATGCGCCGAAGAGTAAAGATGACCTCTACGTGCGTAAACCAGGCTGCCGGATTCTGTGGCCATAATGATGGCAGGTGGATCTGCACCGTGGCGATGCCCTCTGAGCTGATCGCAGGCCTGTCGTGGTCTCATCCATGGTACGCTGCTCGGCTGGTCCGGGTCACCACTGTAGCGAAGGGAGCGATAGCCGTAACGGTGGCCGACGTAGGCCGTGCCGTCGTCGCTTGTTCACAAATGGCTGCAGTGAAGGGCCGAGGCAGAGCGTAGCGGCGGCAGGCAGGCACAGAACTTTATTTTGGTCCGGAGAAACTGCAGTTGGACGTCCCCTTCTAGGGGGATCCTGTAGCAGTTGCGGGCCGCTCCCACGCAGGGACAGGAAGACCGTGGCCCTCCGCCCTCTCGCAGGCTCTCTGGACAGCCCGAAGTTGAACCGGAGTTGAACCGGAGTGCAGCGTCTAGTCCGGCCGTGAGCGGGAGCTCGTTTCTTCTTTGTCTTCGTGGCTCGCTACATCGAGCCACGCGGCATGCGTTCCGCGAGAGACGCGGCGCGGCCAGCGCGATGGTGGCAAGCGACGGTCATGACGCTGGCCGCTATAGCTACCAATCTTTTGTACGGCGGAAGGCGTTGAAATGTTCGAGACGTGCCGCATTCACCCTCCTGCGACAAGAAACTCGAGAGAAGATCCCACGGCCTCACCGAAATACCCAGGACCGTCCATAAGAAACGCGTTTCGCGGCTCTGCGAGGCAAGCACTGACGGAACAAGGAGTGACCAGCACGGCAGAGTCACCACCGACGGCTATTTGCGTAAGGCCACAGCGTGGGCTATATCTCCGGCCGCCACTGTTCAGTCAGAATTGTCTACCCGAGGCATCATTGCCAGTCACTAGTCATCGCTTGGCGTGGACAGAGGCAACAGTGCCTCCGAATCTTTTCTACCATGTTCCATGCTGTTGGTGCCATGTTACATCGGCTGCTGCTGACGACGAACGCCAGCACCTGCCAATGGCAGCTCCCAGAAGCATATTTGGCACTTCTGGCCGCTGTACACGTTCGCAGTCATGGCCGAGTGTGATGGTTAAGAAACGCATTGGCTATCCCCATGAACCTTGGGGCTCTGACACTTGCGCACCTGACACAGCTAAGCAGAGAAGCGGAGAAAGAAGACATTCAGAACAGGCGGCCTGCAGCAAAGGCGCTGTGTCCGCCTCCGTCCCTTTTGTCGTTCCAAGATATATATATATAAGCAAACAATGCGTGGCTGTTAATGACTGCGTTTCCAATACACTGGATGTACACTCGGGAGTACCACAAGGGTCTGTGCTCGGTCCTTTAACGTTCTTGGTTTATAGAAATGATATTTATTTGTCTGTTCAATCGCCTGTGAAGATCCGACTCTTTGCGGACGATTGTGTTGTTTATGCTAATGTCACTCAACACTCCGATCAAGTTAGACTCAATGATGCGTTGCATTCAATTAATGTATGGTGTGAAACGTGGGGCTTAAAGCTTAATACTTCGAAGACGGCAAGTATTACATTTACCAACAAAAAAGAATCCTTAGAATTTGCTTATACTATTAATAATGCTTATATTTAAAAAAAAAACCAGCAAGTAAAGTATTTAGGTGTTACACTCACAAACAATTTAAGTTGGGAACCCCATATAGAAAATGTTTGCAGCAACGCGCTGAAATATGGCATATGTGTCGAGCCGTCCCGCTCCTTTTCATACATTTGCGGCAGCCACCTTTATATATCTCTCACATTTGCGGGCTCCTTTTTTATATTGCGACCATGCACAGCCAGCTTGGTTACTTCCTTACTTCCTTACTATTTGCGCCCGTGTAATCACTGCTGGCTTTGGGTCAATCAATCAATCAATCAATCAACCAAACAATCAATCAATCAATCAATCAATCAATCAATCAATCAATGAATTTGCGCCCGTAGGTGTGTTGTATTTAACCATGGAACATAAGCAGCAATGTGTATAAGTGTTCGCCGAAGCGTCTCTCACGCGAAAATCAGTTTCGTCGCAAGGGCGAAGCAATGAATGCGATAGCAAGAAACTGTAATGCTATACGAAGTGAGGCTCGCAGCTTCAAGAGCAATATTAATTGTAGCAAACATGCACTTGCTAAGCGCGCGCCTCGCGTGGGCAGCGCGTGCTGGTACGAAGGGCTTTATACGTTGTCTGTCATAAAGCTACACATACGAAGCTAGGGGAGGCCGCTAAATGAAAAAAAAAAAACAGAATATGAGCGCGAACTATCAAGTGAAGCACGAACGAAACGGACGCACAGATATTCACCGAACGAGCGCGAATAAGCTGTCACAATGGATACTCTCAGTTTGAACAGCGCTCCTGTTGCAAAGGCGGCCGAAGCAGCGAAGGAAACTAGCGCGCTTCAAGTGTCGAGTTGTGACACTTGATAGTTCGCACTCATCTTCTGCTTGTTCGTTTAGCGGCGTCCCTTGAGACCGAGTGACTTTCGGTGCGCTCCTCGCGCCATCTCGCTGGTAATGAAGAAACGCTTATAAGCATCTGCTGTCTCTGAGTCCTGCCAGCGGTAAAGGGTGTGTATATAAGGCTCGCCGTTAGGCCCGTGAAGGATCTGTTCTTTGTGGCGTAGTGGTTAGCGCCACGCGCTGCGGAACGAGAGGTTACTGGTTCGATTCCGCGCTTCGGAAGCATTTATCTGAATTATTTTTCTGTGGGAATTATATTGTTACGGTTGAAGGTGAAGCTCAGGTTTATTTGCAGGAGAGCGCGGAGCGCTATGTAGTTGGTAGAGCCGAAGCAAGATGGCGTCCAACCGCTCGACAAGAGATCGTCCTCGTCGTCTTCCACCCTTGCCTGGCTCATACCTTGACTGCCCGTCTGATGCCGTAGCACTCCCCGGCTCACAGACGAAGGCCGCGGGGCAAGTCCAAATCACTGGAAAACAGCAGGGTGGAACCGCTTGAGACGCGCGACGTGTGTAAGCTGCGTTTGGCTGGAACGGCGACCAGCTGACGTTAAACGGGCCACCACGTAAGTTAAGTCGCTCAACCGATCGACAATCACGAAAGGTCCAGCATACTGGGGCAAAAGCTTTTGGCATAATCCACGTTTACGCTGTGGGGTCCACACCCATACCAAGTCCCCTTTGCTGTACAAGACAGGCTGGTGTCGGCTGTCATATCACTCCTTAGATCGGTGTTGTGACGCCACGGTACGAAGTCGAGCGATTCGACGTGCTTCTTCTGCAAGGCACAGCGTCTTGGCAACCGAGTACTCGCTGTGGGAGCCAAACGGCAGTATTGTATCAATACTCCTTAGCGGTAGACGTGCGTACAGCAGATAAAAAGGACTGTAATCCGTCGTCTCATACTTTGCGGTATTATAAGCATATGTGATGAATGGCAGCACGTCATCCCAGTCTTTGTGGTCGGAGGAAACATACATTGCCAGCATGTTGGTAAGAGTCCTGTTCGTACGCTCTACAAGGCCGTTGGTTCAATTGAGGGTGGTAAGGTGTTGAATGCCGGAACTTCGAGCTGCAGAGACGAAGTATTTCTTCAACGGCGTCCGCAACAAACTGACGACCATGATCACTAATTATCACACGGGGGGAGCCGTGCCTGAGGATAACAAACCGCAGCAAGAATGTGGCAACGCATGTAGCTGTTGAAGATGGTATGGCCGCAGTTTCTGCATAACGGGTCAGGTGGTCTACACATGCGATAACCCACCGATTGTCGTTAGAAGATCGTGGAAATGGCCCCAAGAGATCAATGCCTACTTGTTCAAACGGCAGACAGGGTGGTGGCAGAGGCTGGAGAAGACCCGGCGGAGTAGTCGTAGGGCGCTTATGGCGTTGGCATTTCTCGCAACCGCTGACGTACTGCTTGATAGTGTCTCGCATTTTGGGCCAGTAAAAACGCTCCTGTGTTCGGTTCAGTGTTCTTATGAAGCCTAGATAGCCAGAGGTTGCGTCATCGTGCATGGCACTCAGTACGTCTGGTCGCAGACTCTGCGGAACCACCAGGAGAAAGCGTGCGCCTTTACCCGAATAATTCGTGCTGTAAAGGAGGCCATCTCGTACACAAAATCGACCGGTGGCTTGAGGACGCAGCGCAGCAGTAAAAAGGGGCTCCAGGCTAACATCACTGGCTTGTTCATCCCTGAATCTCGTGGAGTCCGGGAATGTGGCCGAAATAGAAGCAAAACAGTCATCGAAGTTGTCTTCGTCACACTCAGTAGTCGGTAGAGGAAGGCGAGAAAGGCAGTCGGCATCTGTGAGACGACGACCGGACTTGTAAGAGATGACGAAGTCGTACTCCTGAAATCGGAGAGCCCAACGTGCCAGTCGACCACACGGATCACGGAGGTTCACCAACCAGCATAGAGCGTGGTGGTCCGTAACTATGGTGAACGGGCGCCCGTAGTCGTAGGAGCGAAATTTGCGAACCGCGAAAACTGCTGCCAAGCATTCTTGTTCCGTGACGGTGTAATTGCGTTCCGCCTTACTCAGAGATCGACTGGCATAAGCCACAACGTGCTCAGATCCGTGATGACGCTGTACTAGCACAGCTCCGACGCCAATTCCACTGGCATCAGCGTGCACTTCTGTAGGCGAGGAAGCATCGAAGTGGCGTAATATAGGTCCCGATGTCAGTTGAAACTTTAGTTGGCGGAACGCTTCGTCGCAAGCCGACGTCCAGTTGAAAGGAACATCCTTATGGAGAACGCATGTCAAGGGGTACACCACATCGGCAAATCTTGGTACGAAGCGACGAAAATAGGAGCGTAAGCCCAAGAAACTCCGCAGCTCCCGCAGTGACTTCGGTGGTTCGAAAGAACTTACTGCTTCAATCTTCCGTGGATCAGGCCTCAGACCATTTCTGTCGACTAGATGTCCAAGTACCAACGTTTCAGTCTCTCCAAAGCGACATTTCTTGGAGTTCAGTACCAGACCAGCCTTCTCGACACAATCAAGGACGAGGCTAAGACGTCGGTTATGCTCATCCAAAGTGCTTCCAAAAATCACAACATCGTCCAGATAGCAAAGACAAATTTCCCATTTCATTCCACGGAGGATGGTGTGCATAAATCGTTCGAACGTCGCCGGCGCATTACAGAGAACAAAGGGCATGACGTTGAACTCATAGAGGCCATCAGGTGTCACGAAGGCTGCTTTCTCTTTGTCGTCTGGGTGCACTGGTACCTGCCAATAACCTGATCTCAAATCCAGAGGTGAAGTAAGCGGCAGAATGGAGGCAGTCGATAACATCGTCGATCCGAGGAAGCGGATACACATCCTTTTTGGTGACAGCGTTTAGTTTTCTGTAATCGACACAGAGCCGCCATGATCCATCCTTTTTCACCAAAATGAAACGGGCACAGGAATACGCTTCTAATGGTAGTGTATTCTAGAACGGAGAGATTAGCGGGTGCAGCCCCAATGGCGGAACGTCAGCCTGCGCTCCACTCCTGCGTCTTCTTTGTTCCCCTCGTGATCGTTGTCTTCGTCCGTGTTCTTGCACCGTGGAATATATATATATATATATATATATATATATATATATATATATATATATAGACGTAATGCCGGTGACACACGGTAGAAAAACGACTTTATTTCTAACGTTTCGGCCAGGGGCTGGCCTTCGTCAGAGTGATGCGCTACAAGCAATGTAACAATTCTTATACAAGTACGTGCGCGTTTAGGTGACTCGCCACCTAAACGCGCACGTACTTGTATAAGAATTGTTACATTGCTTGTAGCGCATCACTCTGACGAAGGCCAGCCCCTGGCCGAAACGTTAGAAAAAATAAAGTCGTTTTTCTACCATGTGTCACCGGCACTACGTCTTTGTTATACCGGATCCATCAGAGCTTCACCCCCTTTCCATATATATATATATATATATATATATATATATATATATATATATATATATATATATATATACAGAAAGACGCAGAAAGACCCTGTGTCTCCTCGACGACATCGGCGGTGAACTGACGGCCCCGGTCACTGATGACGACGCGTGGAGGGCCGTGGCGTAGAATTATAGAGCGAAGCAGAAACTGGGACACGTGCAAGGCCGTTGCGGTAGGTATTGCAGCAGTTTCTGCATAGCGCGTCAAGTGGTCAACGCAGACGACGACAAACAAATGGGCCTAGAAGGTCAACGCCAACAGTCTCGAAGGGAGAGTTAGGAAACGGTACAGGATGGAGAGGTCCTGGTGGGGTAGTTGTGGGACGCTTGTGTCGTTGGCACTCCTTGCAACCCGCGACGTATTTTTGCGTGTCGCGTCGCATTTGGGCCAGTAGAATCTTTGCTCAATTCGGTGAAAGGTTCTTGCGAAGCCCATGTGGCCGCAGGTTGCATCGTCATGCATGACGCGAAAGACATGAGGACGTAAAGTGCGGGGAACGACGAGAAGCAGACGTGCTCCTTGGCCAGAGTAATTTGTTTTGTACAAGACGTCGTCATGAACCACAAAGTGACTCGTACTGACGTGTTGATTCGCGGAGGCGAACAGAGGATCCAGAGTACGGTCGTCGTGCTGGGCCGTCCGGAAAGTTGCAAGATCGGGAAATTGATAGCCAACGGCTCCGATGTACTGATCGAAGTTGTCAGCGTCGCACTCAGTCGTCGCTAGAGGAAGGCGGGATAGGCAATCAGCGTCTGCGTCGCGGTTACAGCTTTTGTAGCATACGGTATAGTCAAATTCTTGTAAGCGGAGGGCCCACCGCGCAAGTCGTCCGGAGGGGTCACGTAGTCCCACCAACCAACACAGTGAATGGTGGTCGGTGATGACTGAGAAATGTCGGCCATAGACGTATGGGCGAAACTTGTGAACAGCAAAAACTACTGCCAGACACTCCTGTTCCGCTACTGTATAGTTGCGCTCTGCCTTGTTCAAGGAACGGCTAGCATAGGCGATCACGTGCTCGGAATTGCCATGACGTTGAATGAGCACTGCGCCGATGCCGGTTCCACTAGCGTCTGTATGAATCTCTGTTGGAGCAGAAGGATCAAAGTGACGTAGCACCGGCCCTGAAGTCAACATGAACTTTAGCTGCGTAAATGCAGATTCGCAATCCTGTGTCCAGTGGAAAGGCACATCCTTTTGCAGCAAGTCAGTTAGTGGCTGTGCCTTATCCGCAAAGTTTGGAATGCAGCGACGAAAGTATGAGCACAGGCCCAGAAAGCTCCGCAGGTCCCGGATAGATTGAGGCTGCTTGAAGTTGCTGACGGCGGCGACTTTCTGCGGATCCGGCCTGACGCCATTTTCGTCCACGAGGTGTCCCAATACCAAAGTTTCACGTTCTCCAAAGCGACATTTCTTGGAGTTCAGTTTAAGTGCGGCTTTCTCCAGACAGGTTAGGACAAGGTCGAGGCGGTGATTGTGTTCTTCAAATGTCCGGCCAAAGATTATGACATCATCCAAGTAGCATAAGCAGATTTCCCATTTGAGGCCCCGCAATACCGTGTCCATAAATCTTTCAAGCGTAGCGGGGGCGTTGCACAAGCCGAACGGCATAACATTAAATTCGAATAAACCATCCGGGGTTACAAAAGCCGTCTTTTCTTTGTCAGCCGGATCCATAGGAATTTGCCAATATCCAGATCGCAAGTCTACGGAGGAAAAGTAGGACGCCGAATGGAGGCAGTCGATGACATCATCGATGCGAGGAAGCGGATAGACGTCCTTTTTGGTTATGGAGTTAAGACGTCGGTAGTCAACACAGAACCGCCATGACCCGTCCTTCTTTTTAACCAGGATAACAGGTGCAGCCCAGGGACTCGACGATTCTCGGATGACACCGGTTTGTAGCATGTCGCTGACTTGTTGAGCAACGACCTTGCGCTCCGACGAGGAAACACGGTAGGGTTTCTGTCTGAGAGGATGCGCCGATCCGGTGTCGATCTTGTGACGAGGGCGTGTGCTCGGTACCTGAGTTATCATCGCCTTTTGTGTGAAATCAAGCACACTAGCGTGTCTGGCCAGCAATCTGGCCAAGGTTCCGCGCTTCTGCGACGAAAGAGACTTGCTGACCATTTTTAAGAAGTCTGATTCCATCAAAGGGTCATCAGCGGCCTCCGACACTCTTGAGTCACTTAGGGCTCCAATGCAGATGTCGCATTCCTCCTGAAACGAGGCAAGGTGCATGCCCTTCGGGAGTACTATCGGCTCAGGCGCACAGTTCGTCACCCATAAATGAGTCTTCCCGGCAGTCATAAATACTACACAGCGCGGCACAAACACGTTTTTCTTCATACAAGGCAAAGGCAGGGGCTCAATCAATGCGTCGAAGGAACCTGAATTCCAGTCAGTTTCGGAAGCAGTAACTTTCACGATGGCCATGGAAAGAGCCGGGAGTAAAGCGTCCTTAGCTATAACGAGGTTGTTTCTCCTACATTGAGGCTGCTGGGCGAGAGCGGACAACAGAACCTCACCTGCGCCACAGTCTACAGTTGCACGGCACTCTCGCAAAAAGTCAATACCAAGGATCACGTCGTGCGTTGAATGGGCAAGCACTGCGAATTCCGCCTTGTACACATTGCCAGCAACACGGACACACACGGTGCATACGCCAAGCGGACACAGGCATGCACCGCTCACTGCGCGAAAGGTAGCGGGCTTGTCCCAATAAAACATAACCTCTCGACGAAGTCTTTCTTTGAAAGCTAAACTCATCACAGAAGCAGTTGCACCGGTATCTATTAACGCCATCGTGGGAACATTGTCAATAAGCACATGAACTTGGTTTTGTAACATTAAAACTGGTGGTGGAGGCATACTTGTGTGCACAGCGGTACGTCCGGCGACCTCACCTCCATCGGCCGCGCCAGCTAGTTTCCAGGTGGAGGGGACGAGAGCCGCGGTGGGGGCCGTGGAGATGGCGACCGTTGCTGGCGCGTAGTACGTGGCGTCAAGCTCCGTACAGATGCGGGCGAGTCAGTGCGCATGCTCTGCTGGTACACGCGCTGTCGATTATTCGAAGGCCAGTAGGAGTAAGCGGGCCGTCGGCTTCGGGCCGTCGTCGGAAATGTTGCGGGTCGCTCAGAGAACATCCTGCGTGGGCCACGTCGCGTAGGACAAAACCGAGCGACGTGTCCGCGACCGCCACACTGATAGCACACGGGAAGTTCACGGGGCATACCGACGTTCGCGTTGTTGTGATAGTATTCGGGATACTCTTCCCACGCCGGTGCGAATGAAGGCGATCGGCTGTTGTGGTTGAAGGTGTCGCATGGCACGTAGGGCTGTTCGAAATAAGTAGCCGCTTGTGGTGGAGCTCTCGACCGTGGTACCCGGTTGGGACAGCTTCGCTCATCGAAAGTTGCGGCATTTATAGTTGCTGATGAGGTCCTGTCGCACGGGAAGTCTCCAGCCTGCGCGGGAGTCGAAAGATGCCGACGGAGTTCCTCGCGTACAATGAGTCGAATGGTGGAGGAAAGGTCGGTAGGCGTGGTATCTTGGCAAACATCGACTGCGGCTAGCGTCGCAAAGTTTGCCAGCCGCCCAAACTTTGAAGTGATGCGACGAGTCTTAAGTGTCTCAAAGGTTCGACAGTGCGCGATTACGTCGGCGACACATTCCAGACTCTCTTTGCCAATGAGGAAGTGGTATACATCCTCTGCAATACCCTTGAGGATGTGACCCACCTTGTCTTCTTCCGACATGTTGGCGTCCGCGGTCTTGCACAGCATCAGAATTTCTTCTATGTATGTCCGGCAAGTCTCACCGGTGGCCTGAGCCCTCTGCGACAACATTTCTTCCGCGCGTTTCTTTTTCGTGGATGGGTCTCCAAAGCACTTCTTAATTTCTTCCACACGCGGGTGAAATTAACTATTTATAATTCGCTGTTCTGCTCTTATTCAAACTACTGTATACTTGTCTGGGGCACAACGACATTTTCTAACCTACAAAAAATACATAAAATGCAAAAAAAGTTCCTTCGGTTTACTTATAATGTGCCTTTTGGGACAGCAACTTCTGACCTGTTTATTGATGCTAACATTATCATCATTCATCAGCTGTATCGCTATAGACTAAGTGTTCGTTTTAAATTTGAAATTAAAGACAACTTAGAGTACTTAAGAGAGATTGCGTGCCTGGAAAAGAAAAAACAGAGTTATGCTACACGAAAAGGGGAGACATGGATGGTACCGGCCGCTCGTTTAAACTCCTCAACGCAGCGTTTGTGCCATACCTTGCCTTCCCTTCTCAATTATTACATATTAACAAATTTTGACCTTTTTTGCTGTTCATCAGGCAAGCTACGCCTGAAATTTGTAAACGGTATTGATTACTAATATGTATATATTTCGTTTCTGATATTTTGATTATTTTTTATTATCTTGTTCCAGCGTTTCTCGAATGATGTAGAGTCTTCACAATGATGTATTTTTTTTCTGATTTCTTTTTTTTCAAATTGTATATAAAACTGTCGGTGTGCTGCCGTGAGCCCTTGTAAATGGGGGCGGCGAGCTCGTCAAGCTGTCTGGAGACAGCTTTTTTTCGCCGCTCCTCTGTCTGTGAAATGGACATAAATAAAGATTGATTGATTGATTGATTGAAATATTTGCCACGTTGTTAACGAGTCCTCGGGGTTCTCAAACCATACCAGCGCGGCAAACTCCAGGAACAACCCCACGTGCGCTAACTGAGCGGCAGCATTCCATCCATTGGATCAGCTCACCCTTTGATAGTGGTTGAGCCATTCGTCCACGTCGTCACCAGGTTTACCCGTGAAAGTTCGCGGCTCCCGGTAATGGAAAGGTGACGTCACTGGGGACCGTGACACAGTGTCTCGGTTCGAGGGGGCGTCTCCGTCCGAGATCATTTCTGGAGGTAGCGGTGCCAAGCCTGCTAGACGACGGCTGCGGCGAAGCTCGGGTTGTTGCCTTTCCGTCGTTAGTGGACGGTGTCCCTCCGTAATGACTTGGTAGCAGGTAGCTTACCCAGCACTTCCACCACGATTGTGACGATGCATCGCGTTTATTTACAAGATGGAAAATGGGTAAACTCGCGTAGCTCAGTCAAGGCAGTAGCTCGTCGCTCGAGCACCGTTCAGCTTCGTCCTCCTCCTCGTCTGCTCTCCGCTAGCCCGTTACAATATATATATATATATATATATATATATATATATATATATATATATATATATATATATATATATATATTGTAATAAAGAGAGACGTCGAGAAAACACCTTTGTCGCTCTTGATCATGACACTCGGCCATGACCGCGAGCTTGGTCAGCAGCCAGAAATTGCCTCTGGTGGACGGCATTGACTGTGCCGAAGTGGTCGCTGGCCTTGTGCGCGCTGTGACCTGATATAGAATGTTGCCGGTGACGACTCCGGTGGACGAAACTGGCTGTTGCGGGAGGGTTGGAGCTGCCTCTGAAGTTTGTCCCGGCCCAGGCTCGCAAGATGCCTCCCAAGTTGTCCCAGTCTCTGTGGATGTTGTAGGTCTCGGCTACGCCGCAGCTTGGATGGGTGATCGTCCAAAACTGTCTCCGGCGGGCGACCTTGACTGTACCGTTGCGGTCGTTGAATGCCAAACAGGCGTTTATGCCATCCCAGTTTCGTGCCCTCGTCAACACTGATTTATTCGCGCTTCCGTCCAGTGACTGAGTAGTATCTGCAGTAAAAGGAAGCTGAGCAGAATGTTCTTCGGCAACAAAGGCTTCATTGGTGGTTCTTAAATGGAGCGACGCGTTGCTCCGTGGCGTTCCTTTGCATTTGGCCAGTAACGTCGCTGGTAGTCCAGGATAGTTGTCCAGGATGTTGGTCCAACTGGTCATGAAGCACACTTTTCTTGTGAGCCGTGGGCCGGTCATGCCACTGGTACGGCAGCGCGTGAGGTGAGGGTCATTCCTTCGAACGCAGAGGATCGAAACGGGCATCCACCTCTGGCAGTGGTGGGGTTGTGTCGGATACCCTCCCAGAACCCGCTGCAAACAGCGGAGAACGCAGCGTGCGACTGGTGTGCGTGGCACAGGCGCTGCCAATTACGCTTCCAAACAAAAGTTTGCAGGCGGGCTCCTCAACACCAAGGTGTTGCCCGTCAGTACCTTGTTCTTGAAGTTGCCTGACGTCAGTCTTGTTCTCGAAGTCGATGGATAGTGATGGTTCCTGAAGTCACGGAGCATTCAGCCCTTCAGAAGCCGGCGCATCCATGACCTCAAACATTGGTAGGCTCGGCAAGCGCATCTCCGGTTGCTCTGGGTTGAAAGTTCTCTGGGCTATTGGCAATGTTGCCCCAATGCCAGTCACCAATGCACAACCCGAGACGCACACAGGTGTACAAGACTGGGTGTTGGCGTCTGTAACAGCGCAGTCAGCGATGGTCTCTATCGGGGGCTGCCGGGCGCGCCTCCGGCGTCATCACGGTGTTCCTCGCGAGCCTCGTACTTGTTCTAAAGATGGTTGACACGGTCGCAGGCAAGGGGAAGCGGGCCAAAAGCAGATAATAACTTCGCGCTCCATTCCGGCCAGGACTTCTGCCATATGCCCTGGTACCTATGCCAGGCCTCGGCGGCACCGCGAATGTGATTAAGGGCCACATTCCATTTTTGCTGGTCTGACCAGCCATAGCGAGTGCCGAGAGAGTTTATGTTGTTGATCCATAGGACGGCATCGTCCTGAAAACCACGGAACTCCAGGAGCACGCGTGCATTCGGCGATGGTGATGCCGCACAAGATGACCCGGGAGTTACCGTGCCGGAGATATTGAGTTGCTCGAACAGCAACGACATGGCCCGCATGACGTCGGTGAGTTGACCGACCGAGGCATTCGAGCAACCATGGTCGGCGGCCGCGGAAAATACGGCTGGCTCTGTCCTCCCGACAGCGGTGTCCATGTCCGAGGACGCTTGGACAGCGTCCCTGTGCGGCTCATGTGCCGACGTAGTTCTAGGCGAGGGGGTGTTACCACAGGAAGCGTGAGCGCCATTCCGTGGTAACAGGAGGCCCTGTGTGGGCGTGGGTCCCATAGGTGCTTCCGGCGGCAGAAGGGTTGCGGGGTCCATGGTCGTGGAAGCGTGGACGGCGTCCCTGGACCGGAGCACCTGCTGCGCCGTTGACCCTCGAGGACGCCCTCAGCATCTGTTTTTTGTCGACTGCGCCATTGTAATAAAGAGACGTAATGATTGATTTGTGGGGTTTAACGTCCCAAAACCAGTTCTGATTATGAGAGACGCCGTAGTGGAGGGCTCCGGAAATTTCGACCACCTGGGGTTCTTTAACGTGCACTGACATCGCACAGCACACGGGCCTCAACATTTCGCCTCCATCGAAATGCAGCCGCCGCGGCCGGGATTCGATCCCGCGACCTTCGGATCTGCAGCCGAGTGCCATAACCACTAGACCACCGTGGCGGGGCAATAAAGAGACGTAGACACAGCGCCTTAGCTGCAGGCCGGCTGTTCTATTCTGACCTCTTCTTCCTTGTCCGCTTCTAGCGCCTTTTCTCGTTTCTCCGAGAAAACACCTTTGTCACTCTGGATCATGACAATATAACACTTATACATATACTGTTCATGACGGCGGCGACGGGGACGGCAAAAACCAGCCGAGACTGTCCATATAATTGCTATCGCAATAAAAGCTAGAATTTTTTAAACGTAAATTGCGCCGTACTTCATCGACCGTAAAATTAACAGCATGCAAAGCTCTCGTCAGGCCGAAATTAGAATATGCGGATCTGATCTGGAGCCCGCATCAGAAATACTTAATCAAAAAAATAGAAAGATTGCAAAATTTACCCTTGAGGTTCATCATCATCAGCCTGTCTACGCCCACTGCAGGGCAAAGGCCTCTCCCATGGATCTCCATTTACCCCTGTCCTGTGCTAACTGGGCCCAATTTATCCCCGCCAACTGCCTGATCTCATCTGCCCACCTAACTTTCTGCCGCCCCCTGCTACGCTTGCGTTCTCTAGGAATCCACTCTGTTAGCCTTCTAGGGCCCCTAAACAACCCCGATGTCGAAAATTTGTTTGAAAGATATAACTGCGCTCCTGTGCGATGTGAACATGCTGCCGCAAGAATTTTGCGAATAGGTGCAATAATAAAGAAGTTACACGGGTTTAAGTGGCCGCTTGCGTCAGTTTCGTTTTCTCGGTCGGCCTCCCCACCCTTCTCTGCAGAGGAGAGGGTAGGCGCGGCGCGTCGTGACTCCGCCCACTTTGGCACGTGACATGACGTGAGCAACTGACGTCAATGACGCTTGCGCTGCAGTACCGGTTGCTCCGGCCAGCGCTGCTTGGGCGCTCACGCGGTGGGGTGGCCACAGGATCTGACATAGGCCTGGTTTCGACCAATCAACGATCTGCAACTACGCAAAGTTGTTCGCGGTAGAAATTGACGACACCTAGGATGCGAGCGCGACTGGTCAATCGCAGGAAAGAGGCGCGGGAATTGTTTTTTGAAATACGGCGTCTGTGCGGCGCGCAGCGCTGTCATATTCGCAAAATATGATCGCCGCAATTAACCTTCTCTATGGTTGAGTTAACTTGTTTGGGCGGCTTAAAAAAAGTAGGAGCCTGTTTAGTGGCCCTTTAATGACCAACGGTTGTCTCTCCTTCGCATTACATGGCCCGCCCAGGCCCATTTCTTCTTCTTAATTTCTATTAGTATGTCCCTAACACGTGTTTGTTCCCTAACCCACACCGCTCTCTTCTTGTCCCTTAAGGTTACGCCTACCATTTTCCGTTCCATAGCTCAGATCGAGGTTCAGCTTGTGGTTCATATACATCATATATTCACGTTTTTCAAGCATGTCCCTTCTTCGTGACAGGGCAAAATTGAAAAAAACTGTCATATCGCAGAACTGTATCTCGCATCAAATTTTTGTATCAGTTGTACCACCTTCACTACAAAATATCGCGAGAAAGTTACTTAACTGAGCCCATCATGTGGTCTGGTCGTACAAACCACAACAAAACAGTTAACCAGCCGCTTAATAATATGAACACACACATCAATGTTCTCTTTTCCCCCATGCAATTTCACTGTAGAATAAATCACCAGAGGAAGTAGTTAACGCTAACACATAAGAATCGTCCGTTAAGCTTTTAAATAATCTTTCCTTTGACGTGTAAAATTATTTTATATTGTGTCGCAATGAAAGTATACATATGGGTGCTTCTTGCGTTCGGTTTACCATCTGATGCACAGTGTTTGTCACAAAATAGTGCCTATTTCGAAGTAAAACCGGGCGTCGAAAGCCCAAAACAACAAGAAGAAAAACGGCGCTCGGAGGAAGCACCCAAATTCACGCCGCACCTACAAAAAGCCAGAATGTTGTAGAAGCTTTCTTATCGCGGCGAGCGCGCGCGCGGGACAGACATAAGGAGAGTGGGGAGGCGGAGAGTACACACCGACGCTCCTCGCGCAGTGAGAGAGAGAAAGAGGTGCCGCCCCAACGAAGAAGGTTCGAGAATGGGCGAGAAGGTTCTCAACTGTGCGTGTGCTTTGAGTCACGTGGCCCTGCGGAACATTCTAGCAACGCTTCCCAGGGCTACAAAAGCAGTCGGACACGGGCCGCAGAGGAGGGAAGAGAAGAAGAGAGAGTAGAAGAGTTGCAAGCAAAAAGAAGAAGCAAGAAGTCGTGCGTGACTCACTCGCCGAGCCAGCTGACAGGCTGAGAAGACGCCGAGTGTCTTGGTGAATAGGACTCTTTGTGTTTTGTTCTTTGTTGCAGTGCATGAGCTTGTTCGTGTAGGTTGGCCTTGTGTAACTTTGCAACCCATCTGTGTTTGAGTTTGTGAAAGCCGTGTTGTGTACGTTTTGTGTGACTGCCTATTTGATGAAAATATATTTGTTTTGTTTGATCACCCTTGGCTCTGACTCGGTCTTTGAACCACTACTGGCGTTTTGCTAGTGTGCTGAAGGGGACCAAAAGTCTTATTGTCCAAGCTTTCGTGGGATCTTTTTCGGGGAACCTAAGCCTTGGTTCTTGGAATTATTTCCGGCGATCGCGTCCCGTACCTCAGAGCACGGGTTCGGTGACAGTGTTGTGTTGCTTAATCTTTTTTATTCATTTGCCTGATGTGCTGAATTTTGTGTGATTTGTGTATTTGTGTCTTATTTGTGATTTGTGTGATTTGTGTCTCATGATTTGCTTCTGACATGTAGGATTCTCACTGCGTAATGTTATGCTTCAAGTGACCCAATCTGCAAAGCAGAGTCCATTTCCAAAGCACTCGGCCGCGGAGCGTAGTTACACAAACATCGGCAAGGACTGTTTCACTGAAGCCGCTCGGTTCGTCTTTATCGTGGCGCTTCACATCGATGTTTCGAGAAAACTAATCATATGCGTTAACGCACGACGTATGAGCACAAATGTTGATTGTGTTGGCAAAAATGAGCGCTTTGTGGCGAGCTCGCGGTTGACTGCGACGGCTACGTCATCGGTAGCTAGGCCCACCCTCGGAGTCGTCACTAACAGTGGGATGTTGTGATGTGCTTGTTGCTCGCGAATGCATGGTTTTATCGGCAGTGTCCTTCGGTGTTATTATATGTCCAGCAAGGCTGTACAAAAGTCTTTATTTTGTACTTAACGAGAGGGATGCCGACGCACTGGATGTAGGCAGAGCCTCCTCGCTGATTATTCGTCGCCCTGTGTGTCTTGAAGCGTGGTGTGCCGCATGTCGGAGCGCACGGCATGGGACGTCGGATCTAATGGATATTCGGACCGTGTGTCCAGCCCTTAAAGGCGAAAATCTGCAAAACGACTCGCGCGATAGTACTAGGGGGCTGAGTGAACCGGAGGAAGACGAAGAACAGAACAGGACAGCCGGCCTGCCCACGGCCATTTCTTCTTCTTAATTTCTATTACTATGATCCTAACACGCGTTTGTTCCCTAACCCACTCCGCTCTCTTCTTGTCCCTTAAGGTTACACCTACCATTTCCCGTTCCATAGCTCGCTGCGTCGTCCTCAATTTAAGCTGAACCGTCTTCGTTAGCCGCAAGAAGTATTTAGAATGCTGAATTGGGAACAGGTAACAAGTGGGTGAAATGGAGTATAGTGCTTAAACGAGGTTCGTCTGACAAAACGGTCAAAAATGGAGACTTAGCGTGCTATTTGTAAACACGTAACCATTCTGTAGAAATCTGTTCTTCGGGAACCCACATATATATATATATACATATATATATATATATATATATATATATATATATATATATATATATATATATATATATATATATATATATATATATTGTAATAAAGAGAGACGTAGACACAGCGCCTTTGCTGCAGGCCGGCTGTTCTATTCTGACTTCTCGTCTTTCTCTTCCTCCTGCGCCCCTAGCGCGAGCGCCCCAGGCACGGCGAGCTGTTGGTTATAATACATTACACTCGGCCACGACAGCGAGTCTAACGGCCGAAACTTTCTCTGGGGGCCGGCACTGGCTCTGCCGCGCTGGGCGGTCTGGGCTTCTCAATGGTCGGGGTTGTAGAACCGCGCACAAATCTTCTGGTGGTCGACACTGGCTGTGTCACTCTGGGCATTCAGGGCGTCGCTGCGATTTGGCTTGGAGAGACGCGAAGGGCCCTTCCGGTGGCCGACATTGACTGTGCCGAGGTGGCCGTCTCAGGGCTCGGCCCCAGTGCGTGGTAACTTGCAAATATGACGTAGACACCTCGGGTGGACGGCATTGGCTTTGCCGCGGTGGTCTTCGTAGGAAACCGCTCCTCTGTTCCTTGGCTTCAGAGGAGCGGTTATATATATATATATATATATATAGAAAGAGAGAGAGAGTTTATAGTAACACTGTGCATCATCGCCCTTCGAAACACCGTGGTCATGGCGACGATATATGTCACTATATAGTTTGCACAATTTCTGTGAGAACAGCAGCACTCACCAGCTCCAGGTTAAATGCCAAGAAGTTTTTGAGGTTCACACCGTCCGCGCACTTGTCACCTGGCTCGTACTTAGGCCCGGGTTTAGTGTCATTATCCAAGAGGTAAAATCTCCCCGCAAAAGAGATGAGCATGGTTAACCTCACTGAAGAAATTCCCTCAGAAGCGCACTTGAGAATTTCTCCTGCCTCCGGCTGAAATATAAACAATGCGAGTGAGATACAAATCGATGCGCGACGAGCGAAATGATCCACCACATAAAGATTTCTTACTCCTATTTTTGCCACCACTATATACTAGGCAAAAATGTCTATCAAGAGACCGAACAGAGCCTTGTATATTGATATTTGACTGCGGATTAACCAAGAAGGGTCCTACAACATACTTGAGCACAGACAACAGCGCCTATCGCTATTGATAACAATGCGGGATTCTGAGAACATCTCAACGAAATGAAATTGCTCACTGTACACACAAGGGAACTCCCATTTTGTTTGAAATACAGTTAGCAGTTGCCTACTCTTCTTTAAACAGATTTGGTTACCAGCGGAGTCGAATACCGTCGCATGACTTTATCGGTATCTTTAATGATAATGTGAGGAATAAACACACAGAGACAGCACCGGTGCCTGGGCTGGCTGTTCTATTCTTTGTCTTGGTCCTTCTCCTCCTCCTCGTCGCTGAATCCGCTCTTCTAGCGCGAGTGGTCGGGGAACCAGTTCGGTTTTTAAATGCGAAGCTGCTTATGGTAGGGGCTTGTCCCTTATCCATCATTGCGCGCCGTGACACGATAGTTCTCGGAGCGTTCACTAAATGGGTTTGCGGTAGAGCGCTCTCTCCACTCGGGCGCGTGCTCTGCTTTGAGTGGAGACCGCTAGTAGCGCTGCCCTGCTCTCTATAATAAAAGCTCTCGCTCCTCTCTCTCTCAACCAACGTGGTGTGATTGACAGTGTGCGGCAATGCTGCGCGGCTGCAGCACGGCAGCGCCGGCAAGTGGACCCGGAGTTGAGAGCTCGAGAAGCTGAAGCGAGACGGCAGCGCCGGCAAAAAACCGATCGAGAGGCGACGAGAACCCGCGCAGCAGTGGCACGGGAACGTCGGCAAGCGGACCCTGAGTCGAGAGCTCCCAAAGCTGCAGCGGCACGGAAACGTCGGCAAGCTGATCCAGAGGCGGCGAGGGCTCGTGCAGCTGCAGGAAAGCGGCAGCGCTGGCAAGCCGACCCGGAGCTGAGGGCTCGCGAAGCTTCAGCAGCACGGGAACGTCGGCAAGCGGACCCGGAGGCGGCGAGAGCGCAACTATTACTTCAACAGCAACTGCAACAATTACGGGAACTTTTGTGTTCGTAAAGTCAATGGATCTGCAGAGGACCATTAACGTCTACATTGATGAATAAAGAACACATATTTACAGGACTTTAAGTCGACCCATGGCTGCTTCGCATACTAGTCAGGGTTCCCTTTACAGGGAGATGTGTACGATTTTTTTTGCGATCACGCTCGGCCATGAGTGCGAGTCGCGCTAGCGGCCGAAATGTCTCTCTCCTGCGGACGGCACTGGCTATGCCGCTGTGGTCGACCTAGACTACGGGTCGATTTCTTTTGTTGGGGGTCACGCAAATTTCTGGAGGTCGAAACTGGCTAGAGCGTTGCGGCCGCTGTAAGATGCGCTGCGAGTATAGGGGCCTGAAAAATACGTCCGGGGGGCGGCACTTGCTATGCCGCGGGCTCAAGGACGCCAAGCAATTGATTCGGTGTAAGAACTGCGCGAAGGCGCGCATGAACTCAGTGATGTAGTCGGGCGAGGCACCAGAAGAACTAGCAGTGCAAAGTATGCGTCCGGCGTAGCCCTCACGGCATTGAGGCTATGGAATAAGGGAGCATTGAGAGCATCCCTCTGCAGTTCTGGCCATGGGGTTCATTGCGCAGGAAGCGCGAAGAGCAGTACTTGCTAGATGATTTTGGGGGCTGCCTCAGCAAGAGGTGCGCCGGGTTGGAGAACTTGCGCCCTGGAGCCGCTGAGGAGGCCTGGACACCGCCCCCAGGTGGTGGGATGCGTACTTGCTGTGGTAGGTTGGCGGACTTCATGGCCGTGGAAGCATGGACGGCGTTCCGAAGCCAGACAGAACCGCAGCGCCGAGGCCCGGCCAGTACAGCGGCTCCCGCAACATGGCCGGTACTTACACTAAAGCTGGCTAGTCGTCGAGTGCGCCATTGTGCGGAATAAAGGCAGATAGCACCCGTTCCTGGGCCACTGTTCTATTCTCTGTGTTCGTCTTCCACCTACTCCTCGTCGCTGATTCCGCTCTGCTAGCGCGAGCGTCCACGCCCCAGTTCGGCTTTTTGCCATTACAATAGACATATGTTTCATGTTTGCTGAACAGATAACTATTAATTGAGGCATTACTGAGCATATTTTCGCAATCACAAATTAGCCGGCTGTATACTGTCCACCTCAAAGGACGTAGTCGGTGCTTCATGTGACGTAATTTGGTGAAAGACGAAGAGGCGCCTTCTAATCGTATTTGAAACCACACTGCTGTTGAGACTGGCCTCCCGAATGAGCCGACCAGCGGGCAGGTTGTTCCTGAGCAGTGAAGACGACCCGCAGGCACTTGGGCTTCGGGAGTAGAGAGCCGAGGCACAGAGAAAACTTAAAAGAGGTTTAGTTACATGTCTTGAAGATGGATGCATCGCACCGAGATCGAGCTCGGCGGCTCGTTTTATACAGGTCGATATCCACAGATCCATACTTAGGGATCACGCCTTAATTAAACAGGTGCAATCACTGCATTAATGTCTGGCTGAAGGGGTCGTCCCTCCAATTCCCACGGGGATGGCCTCCAAGTGGGCGTCAACTTCACTCCCTCTCCATGTCCGCCTCGAGAGAAAACTGGGGATCTCTCTCCTGCCTGCTGACATGTATTCGATGACGAGTGCAATTATCGCACACCTGTGGCTCAGGCAGCACAGATGCTTGGACCAATATTGTTGTTCTTGTTGGCTTAAGAAGGCCCAATGAAGGCCCTGTGATGCCACTCATAAGCCATCATTGGAAATGCCTCTATTAAGGTCTGCAGCACAGTCAGTTCGGAATATTGGCTCTTCCATCCTGTGAAGAAGGCAAATGTGGGTTATAGTTGCCCGTCAACAAACATTTTTCGCGGAGCCAGTCTGCAAGGATGGTAATGATGGGACAGTTTCCACACAGTCCTCTCAATATTGGTTATGTAATGGTGGCAGGCTGTATATATTGTCCAATCGATCTCGCTGCATCGCCAATGTTGGACTCCTAACGTTCCGTGTCTGACAATATTGTCCACACACAAGAGTTGTAGCATCAGTGTTGGTGACATTGATACTACACTATATATATATATATATATATATATATATATATATATATATATATATATACGAAGGCCGGCCCACCGGTCTGACGAAGGCCGGCCCACCGGCCGAAACGTTAATAAAGCAAGAATTTTGAACGTGTGTCTCTTTTCAACCCTATATATATACATATATATATATATGTCGTGTGCACTCTCATAATACGCGCCCACGCGTAATTTCTGCACTCCCGAGTTTATGTAGGGTTCACGGAAAAGTATTACTTGCATGCTCTTCCCGTGACACCCAGGGCCACGTGGCGCAGGCTAGCACTGTCCTTTTTCAGTATTATGTCTTCGGTTGTCCAGACTTCCCCATATCCGGTCGCATTTTGGTTGTTTAGTAGCCACATGTTGGCGATATCTACAAAACAAGTTCAACATAGCATTTGCCGATTAAATGAGTGACGTGCCGCCGTGAAGATATCGACACGTGAATATGAGTCACGCTTGATACTGGAGCTTGGAGACGCCGCTGACAGCACCAGTGACGACGATTCCGAGTCGCACATCCAGCTTTCTGCTAATGCTTGAATGTAGCCCGCGAATGAGTGGCTGTTAAAGTAGACGTTCTGTTCAGTAAAAGCTACCTTAGTTTTCGTGATATATCTCATTTGATACATCTCAGCTCAGCCCGCGACACGATCCTTTGGATGTCATTTCGGAAGTGTTTGCGAAATTCCGACGTAATTTACGCACCTTCTGAACGCCCAGATTATTGGAGAAAAAAAAAACAGGAGTTACGTGGTATGCGCAAGTAAGTGCGGTATAAGTTATACTTATGCATGAGCAAATACGGTATATGCAAAACGTTGGAAGGAAAAGAAAATCTGTTGTTAGCCTTCTACCTCGAGCAGCAGGCACACGAAACCGCCGAACATCGAATCCTAACGTGGCACGGCGAGAGCAGCGCGGGCTGCACTAATCCGTTTTGCTTCGCATACCTGTTTGACATGCTTTTTCATAGCGAGCTGGGGGTGAGATGCGGGTGAGCGGCTTTCAATCTGCAGACGTTTTTCGAACGTACAGGTTGTGTCGCAAGGGCATCGGATATCTGCTGAAACCGGCAAGTTTACCAAGTCAGAACCCCTGAGTAGTCTACGGACACAGAACTTGGGACTGCAAGCTTCTGCATAGTAAGAAAGTGGCAGGCAGCCCTGCGCTTCTTTGAACCGGACTTTTTAGGTGAATTGAGCAGATTAGCCTCAACGTGTTCCGACAGTTCTAAATGTTTTCGTGAAAGCTTTATATTGCATTTAGTCATTCGTTTATTTTACTCATTGTGCGTTCCGTCGTGCCCATTCCCTCATTTTGGTGTGTGCCGGGTCTATTACAGCATGTATTACTATGTATTTCCCTTACATTTATGCATTTGTACATACACACGTGGTGGGCTTCGTTGTATACGTAGCGGCAGATTAAACAATCGCCCCTAGCAAAGTTGTTTTGGTTTGTGTGACTTTCATATTTTCTTCTTTTTGTCTTGTGTGAAACGCATGTGTTCCTTTTTCTCTTTAACGGTCATGTCCCTGGTTTTCGGTTCTTTAGAACTCGTTGGTTTGTCCCCACGTACCCCCCGTTCCGGATTCCGCATGCAGAAATATGTCACCATATCCTAACACTCACTTATATTGTTTTACTTGAAGAAGTGTTTAATTTCTGCAGTCCAGCTGTTTCGTGCAATCGTTTAAGGAATCTTTCAAGCTTCGGCTGCTCCACCATTTAATAAGGAAGTAAACCATAACGGGTCGCATATTTTTGTGCGTATGTTTTCTTGTGCCTCTTCTTTCTGCTTATAGTGTTTATGTATTTAGTTTTCTCGAGCCTAGTCGTCTACAGTGGACTTCAAACTTAGAGTGAATATTTATTTATTGGTATTATCAGAACTTCCTTTTCAATCCCTTTTCATGTCTTTATAAACACACAAATAAAACGTGCCACAAAGAAGACATATTGCTTGTTTGTATGTGTGTATGTGTTCGAAAGAAACGTTTTGGGGGCGCTAACATACGAGTGCATTGACCATTCATGTTAGTTTTATGCTATTGCCATTACGAAGCACGGTGAACATAAAAAAGTTCATTTACCAGGCTCGAAATACATACATGCATACTAAAAGCCAAATAAAGCTGTTCTTGCTCCCATAATTTACTCGATATTCTTGCTTTTTCCTAAAGGCAGAAGCCTCGGCAAAACAAATTTAAGTGCGTGTAAGTTTTAAAAAAGTGGGGGAAATATTGGATCAGCCAATGAAGAAGGCTGGTAAGAAATGCTGGCTCATTCATCGAGGAATGCTGGCAGAAGGTGATGGGACAGCCACCAATAAAGGCTAGCAAAAGCGATTCGAGCTGCCATTATTTGTACAAGCTTACCAATATTGAAAATACAAATGATGAACAATGTTGGCTAAAGCCATTTTCACCAACATTCTCCAGCGTTAGATGGCTGGTAGCCAACATTGGACTAATCTAGCTTTAGGTGTAGCACGGATCCCGAAATCCGATGAAGTTCTAATATTGTATTCAATGTTTTCCAACGTCGGCGCGAAGGTCAGTCCAATGTTGCTGTGCTGCCTGGGGGGGCGACTCGTCACAAACACGCGTCTCAGAAAAGATCGCCGGCTAGTGAACTTCTTATTGTGCTAAGTCAAAGCGTTCACACACAGAAAGCACACACACACGTGCAGAGGAAGACGCAGTGTCATTTGGCAGCGCCACGCCGTCGCGGGCACAGCTGCAGCAGGGACGACGGCGGCGTCACTTGGCGGCGCCACGCCGTCGCGGGCGAACCCGGCTGCGTGAAGAATACTTTCGCCACAGGCAGGATTCCTGCCGCGTACAAGCCAGAAAGGCCGTTGTCGGCAGTCTGGCGCCAGGGCCCCCAGCAGCTTCGTAACACTGCCCAGAACTGCGATATCATTGCGAGAAACACCGTAGTGGAAGGCTCTGGAAGTTTCAAGCATCTGTGGTTATTTAACGTCAACGGGCATCGTGCAGTACACGGGGCTCACCATTTCGCCTCCATCGAAATGCAGCCGCCGCGACCCGGGTTCAATTCGGGTCGCGGCGACAAACGAAACCTCCATCTCTCTCCCTCCCCCCGCCCCCCCGCCTTACCGATCTCACGGAGCGGTGAGCGCGGTAGTTCGTTCGGCTGTAGTAACCCGGCTGGCTTAGTCGGCGGCATCTTACGCCACTGAAAGTGTCGGCATTCAGTAAATAGCTGGCTACGTCGGTAGCAAGGTGAGGCCTTTAGTAGTCTATTTGAATCGCTGCGAACATGCGAGAAAAACAGGCGTCCAGACATCGGGTCATCATGCGAGGCTTCCAGAAACTTTGGACGTAATGCTGAAGACGAGGAACGCAGTTTACTTTAAAAGGCCAGAAGATATTTAGGACAACGTCGTTTTGCATGATAGCTAATGCCAGTCTTCCTCTCAATACTTTCGCCACAACGGTGACCTTGTACAGGTAGTCCACAAGTTACCCGAGTTCCGAGTGAGCCCGTTGTGGGTCAGGGAAGTGTCCGGCACTTATGGCGCCTAAGGAGGAGTCATCGTTGTGGTTGTCCTGTGGCGACAAAGGCGCGGCAGTCAGCCTGAGTTCTTGCACATGGACTTGTAACCAACGGTGACGTCATAATCTTAAGGTATCAGACTGCATCGTGCGAAGCGCCTTGAGGGATTCTTAAAGTTTGCCAGCCATGACAAGCTTTGGTGGTCGCTCGC